>CM063504.1:112788081-112800581 GCA_032207245.1 Pardosa pseudoannulata | reverse complement strand
GAAACGTAATTGCTCTGCGATAAAATGTATATTATAGATTTATCATCTTATTATACCAGGTAATAATATTTGGTAAAGTATTTTATACAAAGTCTGAGATAAGTTAATAATATTAAATTAGTACTACATGCAGCATCACGTCTAAAGATTATATAAAATTTGTTTTCTATCCAAACTGTTTTATGATAAAGTTTTCTGTATAGTATACGCTATGCATGTCTATAGATATATACATTAATTGATTTATTTTCGAAGAAAGTCTAGTATAAATGCTAAAATCCTTCGACATCACTAAAGAAATTTATGCCAAATGACGTTTAAACAGTTAGAAGATTGCTATTAATCATATAAACTTTACCTAAAAACTCTACAAGATCAGTTTTATTCAAATGTCAAAAGAGTTCACAATACTATGCCGTATTGTTATCTATCGTACAGAAAGCAAGAATGATTGATGACTAATTTTTTTTAATGTGCACTGTGAGAATTTCCCAGCGAGCATATAACGAACATCATCGAGAGGCATTATCCATTATATGAAGGTGTAATGATGTTACGGCAAAGTGCTTTAAGATGAATACGAATGGAGTTTAAATGAGCTAAGATCATTTAAAATGCAGTTAATAAAGTACACTTTTATAATGACAGGAGAATTTTCACCCTTTTGTAATTCTAAAGACAGCTTGGGATTTACGATACTGAATATCTTTTGAAAGCATTGTGAAGATATTTTGCTACAGTTTGAATTTGTCTCACATAGTTGAAAGTTATATTGAATTTATTGAAAAATAGCGCACAAAACGTGTATAATTTACTCCTTATTTATTAAATTTTTCGGAAATTTAAAAGATAAAATAAATATAAAATTAAAACTATTTCATTGAAAACTAATTTGTACGAATTTTGTTTAGACACGAAGATTTTTTTAAACATAAAAGAACGTATTATATTTCAAATACCTCATTTAAAAAGTTATACATATAAGGAGTATGCAAGACAATTTCGAGACAAAGTATATTTTATAAATTAATTACATGTTAATTAACACTAGATTTACTGATCGAGACTATTTGACTCATTAAAAATTTGATCACTATATATATATATATATATATATATATATATATATTTTAATATCACTTTTCAAAAACATACTTTGGTTTTTCGTTAAGTAATAAAATATATGTAAACTTTCATTCCTCTTCTCAGCAGACCCCTTCATTTCGCATTATCAAATGTGGTATACCTATTTTCAAGGTTGTGAGCCAATTTGACTCATAGAATGTATATGAAAATAAATAAATATAGTAATAAATATAGTATAAAGTAAATATAAAGTATAAAGTATAAAAATAAAGTATAAAGTAAATATAAAGTATAAAGTATATAAAATATAGTATAAAGTAAATATAGAGAAGAAGTCGAGAACACTTCCATTCCAATGACAGAAATTCATGCTACTGACGCATGGAAGAATTGTCAAGTTCAACAATCATGCAAAAGAAACAGATGTAGAAACCATTGTGCTAAATGTAATAGAAATGTTTGCTGAAAATGTGTTTCAAAAACAGATTTTATATGTAAAAAAATGTTTTCCATGAATTTTTTGATAATAAACATTTTATTTAAATTAATTTAAAACTATTTTCTTTGCAAAAAAACTTCAATTTTCTTGTATGAGTCAAATTGGCTCACTTTAGTAAAAATAGGTATATGGTCAACATCAGTAAATCTAGTGCTAAATACGTTAATTAAAATTATCGATAGAGAAAATTTTCTTATTTAGACTTAAGAAAAATTTGAAAACATTTAGAATTAAATAACTGCGGTATCAAGGACTTATTCTAATACCATTATTTTCTGAAAAAAACGCCTCGGCGTTTATGTGTTTAAACTAAACTGCTGCGAGTGTGACATTTCTACCAATACAGCTTTTACATATTATTCAAATAAAGTTAGTGTTTTATTCCCGTTAAAAGTGATCTTGAAAAAAGTACATATTTCCCTATTTAAAACAGCATTTATGTTAGGTTGAAATGCGCAACATTTTGTCTGCTACAGATTTTTTCGAGGTGCTTGTGTTGGTTTAGTTATGTTCAGGGTCGTCTCACCAAAGTCATTTAATGGTTGACCTCGATTAATCTGTGTTTAGATGGAGAATTGCAACCTACCATTGCTTGGAGCCCTGGGTTAATCACGGTTAGACTTTAAAATACTCTGGTGAGACCTGCCCTTAAAGTGGTATGATCTATCCTTTTGTTAAACAACAACTAATGAGACCGGAATCTACTATTTATAGTCTATTCCGGCTACAGAGACCCATACTGCCAGTGGGATTTGAAATTACAGACTCATGTACCTAAACACTGAGTTCTACCGTTCTGTCATCTTTTGTTTAATCCCTTTTTAGATAGCTTTTAAATAAGAAATAACCGGATTTCTTTAAGGAAATGGTCCCTAAACAATGTAGAAGCCATACATCTAGTTTTAAGCTTGGTGCAATTTCCTGTATTGAACAAATTAGAAATAGATTAGCAGACCAGTGCTCGATAAGGTCAAGATTTTGCAAATGTGACGTTCACAGAGATGCCACGCGCAATCTTTACTGTTCAGTGGTGTTACTGTTCAGTTATAATATTTTTTTCACTCCCGTTACCCTCGGGTTGGGCGCTTATGATCAGGGCTTCGAACCGGAACTGAACCGAAAACCGAAAACCGGAAAAAACCGTTATTTTGGTCGGAACGAAAACCGGAACTGAACCGAAAAAAATATCGGTTTATTTCGCTTCGATATATCTTTCAGTCATTTTGTTACTGTTACCAACTTATCAATATTTTCTAATAATTCATGCCTTATTTATGAAATGTAAAAAGAGCGCTCAGTTTTTCATACGGCAATGGAAGCAGTTTAAATCTTTGAGTAAGAAGCATGTATCTAATATTTACAAACTACGGAACATAACAGAGGACAATTGAGGCAGTTCTTGAATAGAATACGAAACTAAAGTGGATTGATACAATTGTGTTCATTTAAAAGACAGAGAAACGGCAATAGAACTGCAAAAGCGAGTTTGTCTGAATCAATGAAATAATTCCAAAGCTTTTACAGCAAATTGGGTATTTCCGAATAAATTTGCTAAAACTGCCTTTTGTGATAAGTTTAGAGGTAAAGACTTGGCACTTAAACTTGTGTTATTTATATTTACTGGGAATTTTACACTTTCTTATACCTAAAACGAATATTGAACAGGTGCCATTTTAAAGATACAGGTTCCACCTGAGCTGCTTTTGTCAACTTAAATTAATGCAATTTTAATAAGGGATGATAAAATTGTTGGTATGCTTTGTAATAATTATCTATGAAATGTCCATAAATTGAAAAAAATAGTAAGGATTGACTTTTGAGAATCGAGGATTTTATGAATAAAAAGTCTTGCAGTACTTACAAGTTAGAAGTACGATAGTACAATAACTGTATTATGAATATTTAAATTTTAAATTATTTAAATAAAGTTAAGCTATATATGTAAATACAACCAATGCATTATATAGAAATTCATCCTTAATGATTGCCTTATCATTATAATTCCTTGTAACCTTTACATTTTAAAATATTTAAGTTAATTTAAGCTATATGTTTAAACACAATCCAATCCATTATGCAACAAATCATGTTTAATAGTTGAACTATGAATATTTAAGTTTTAAATTATTCCATTAAAGTTATGCTATATGTTTAAACACAATCTAATGCATTGTATACACACTACGTGCATAGATATCCGATGCACAAATGATCAAACTGTCTATATCACTGTCTATATATGTGATAATCTGCCTAAAAAATTATTCATCTAGGTCTCAATATTATTACAATACACAAGTTTTTCTATATATTATATTTTTTATAAACTTTATAATGTTTTCTGAAACTACTGAAATACAAAAAGAAATACAAAAAGAAAACGGACAATGTTTATTGGTTTATAGATGTTCCAGCTTGTATTTCTAGATTATACTGCTTTTGTTTTTATTAAAAGCTAAATAAAACTTTATAATGTTTTCTAAAACTACTGAAATACAAAAGAAATACAAAAAGAAAACGGATAATGTGTATTGGTTTACAGATGTTCCAGCTTGTATTTCTAGATTATAGTGCTTTTGTTTTTATTAAAAGCTAAATAAAACTTTATAATGTTTTCTAAAACTACTGAAATACAAAAAGAAAACGGACAATGCGTATTGGTTTATAGATGTTACAGCTTGTATTTTTAGATTATAGTGTTTTTGGTTTTATTAAAAGCTAAATAAAAGCAAAATAACAGTTTTCATAAACCACTTTTAATAAACAGACATATTACATTATATATTCCATTTAAATCCTAATTTCTAACCAGTTGGTGATTATTTGGTAAAGGTTCAATCTATAAATAAAATTAATGCAGAAAAAAAGAACTTTCATATAAAGAGTGGAAGCAATGGCCATGACTTGTCTAATGGATAAAAAGTAGTGCACACCTAATCGATAACTATCAATCTCTCTCTTTCTCTCTCTCTCTCTCTCTCACACACACACACATGCACACACACACACACACACACACATATATAATTTATAAATATATATTATATATATATATTTATATTATATATATATATATATATATAAATATATATATATATATAATATATATATATATATATATAAATATATATATATATATATATATATAAGATACATATATACATATATATATTATATACATATATATCTATTTTTATATATGAATAAATATAAAATATATAAATATATATATATAAGTATTATATATATATACTTTATAATATATATATACTTATATATATGTATATATATATATATATATATATATATATGTATATATATACATATATATATATATACATATATATACATACATATATATATACATACATATATATATATACATACATATATATATATATATATACATTTAAATATATATATATAAATAAATATATATGTATGTAATTAAAAGTAAACTAGATCGGAAAACTAATGTAGGCATTTTGTATAAAACCCCAAAGGTTGCCCGAGAAAATTCTCAGGAGTTTTCAAATCTTAAGTCAAGGGCAAAAACAAACGCATCTCTTTGCTTACCCTTTTTTAATCCCTAACATAAATTGACAACTGGGGCTACAGTTTATTACCGAGAGAAGGAAGTTTTCCGGAAGCGTTACACGTCTGTCAAGTTTAATGATTCTTCCCAGTCGTCGGTGGTCCAGTTCTAGCACGATCTTTTTCCGGAGACAGCGATTTGATGTTTTACCGGATTCCCGATATACACGGCAAAGATCGTTATGGAAAATCCAAATTACATCCCTACCTCGGAAATGCTACATACCATCTCTCGTGCGACGACTATAACACCACATTCATACTCACTTAAATCTTAATAACCTGCCATTGAAGCAGTATTAACAGATCTAACAACTGTGCTAGACACTTGGTGTCTGAAAAAGGGCATTGCCAACCACAGCTCCGTATTCAGATTGTTTCTTTATTTCTTTATTTGAAAATGTATGCATATACCACTTTTTTTGGCTCTTCATTGTATATACCATAATTAAACTGACAGTGATTATAGTGTTCTGTAGCTCAATCTATTTGCGAGAATGACGCCACATTTTATAGGAAGATTAAATAAGACGGGGGAAGAAGGATTCCGCGAAAAAACAAATTAGTTCCAAAAGTAACCGCTAGGGAAATATTTGGGCAGTGTTATAGAAAATAGAGTGTTAAAAAATGCAAATCAATACATAAAAAAATTTCACAATGAATGTAACGTGAAATTTCAATAAAGAACTTATTCTTCTGCTCTGCGTACGTGATATTTCAGATCACGAGACTTCATCGGTGTTTATGTAGATTCTACGCTTTTTTAAAAGTATTGCCATATTGCACTAGAACTAAAACAGAAAATGTGCATGATAAAAGGTAATTTTATTCCGTATTAATTCGCATTTGTTAACACTCTATTTTCTATAACACAGCGCCAAATATTCCCCTAGCAGTGACTTTTGGAACTAATTTGTTTTTTCGCTGAATTCTTCGCCTCCCGTCTTGTTTAATCTTCCTACAAATTGTGGCGTCATTCTCGCAAATAGATCGCGCTACAGAACACTGTGAGCATTGTCAGTTTAATTATGGCCACCCAGTTTATATATATATATATATATATATATATATATATATATATATATATATATATATATTATATATATATATATGTATATATTTATATTATATATGTTTATATATATGTATATATTATATATATTTATATTATATATGTTTATATATATATGTATTTATTTATATATATATGTTTATATGTATATGTATATATATATATATATATATATGTATGTATGTATATATATATATGTATGTATGTATGTATGTATGTATGTATATATATATGTATATATTTATATATATATATGTATGTATATATATATATATATGTTTATATATATATATATATATATGTATATATTTATATATATATGTATATATTTATATATATATGTATGTATATATATATATATATATATATATATATATATATATGTATGTATATATATATATATATATATATATATATATCTCCATATATGTGTGTGTATATTTATGATAGATACACTACATGTATTATAATATTATGGTGGATAAAAAATATATTAAAAATTAAAACTTTAAATTTGAGCATTTTCACACTTAAGTTAAAAAACACAATTCATTTATTATGTGTATTCAATAACAATAAGGTGGACGTAATATGCTTTCCAATATTTCTAAAATTTTTTGTTCTAAGAATGTTTCGAACCAAAGCAAAATGAATGATAATAATTCTTTAAATTCCAGCTAAATGCTTCGAAATATATTCAGCATAAATCTCAATATTTTTGCTTTACGGAATTACCTGGAGACAGTCTTTTACAAATCTTCTTAACGTACACTTCTAAATTTATTTGATAACATAAAACCAAAGTAAAAAATTATTTTCTTTCTTAAATCATAGCTAAACGTTTTCAGAGCTCACCCTATATAAGTTCGAATTTGTTACCAGCTGGACCTCATTTGGTAAAAGTTCGCTCTATAAAAGTATTGCTGACAACAAAAAAAGAATAAACTTTTCCAGAGAGTGGCAGGAATGACCACGACCGACTTTTCTAAAGGATAAAAAGTAGAGCGCGGTCTAATCAATAACACACACATTTTTAATCAAATTTCATAGCGTCAGTCAGCCGCGAATTTGACGGAAAGATGAGCAGAGTGTTCAAACTTCCCATCCGAGGCTGTTGGCGAAATGGGAAAACTTTTATTCTTTGTGAAGCCCCGTTTTCAATAAAAACGGTACTGAGCGGTAATGGGACTCGATGCTTACACAGATGAGCGAAAGGAAATCTTTTGGAATATCTAAAAGAATGTTCTTTACTCAACTCTGCCTGTATAAACTAAAATATTAAATTGTCTAACGTGTCATTTTTCATCTGTTACATGAAAGTTGTCATGTATTGTTCATGGTATGGGAATAATTAATCATTCATAAATGTGTGTATATGTGTTTATGTCTTATTTGCTGTAAGGGCGCCAGATGATTTTAAAATTTTGGAAACTGTTTACAATTTAGGCCTTAATACATAAAAAATAACGATATTTTACTTGACCAAATAGTGACATTTTGTTTTTTTATATTATAGATTCCAAAAATTACATCGAAATTGAAAAGTGAAACGATAAACCATAATAAACCATTCATGATAACCATTCATGACTTACCATTCCTGATAAATCATGCCTTTCGAGTTATTGCATTGTTACAGACAATGAAAGACATGTATGTGTGTATAGATATGTATGTTGATATACATGACCATGTATGTGTTAGTGTATGTGTGTACTTATGTTAGTATGCAACTGTGTATGAGAAAGTATGCATGTTAGAGAGAGCTTAATCTTATTATTGCACAGTGTTAATCAACAAAATCTAATTTACAAGCCTAAGTAGGCTGAGACACAGAATAAGGACTTAATACAGGAATGTATCAGGACTGTAAACCGCAACTGAACTGTAAACCGAAAACCGGAAAAAAACGTTATTTTGGTTGGAACAAAAACCGAAACTGAACCGAAAAACATATCGATTTATTTCGGTTCGACATATTTTCAGTTTTTAGATATTATAGATTCCAAAAATTACAATGATATTGACAATTCAAAGGATAAACCATGATAAACCATTCATGATAACCATTCAGGATTTGCCATTCCTGATAAATCCTGCTTTTATGACGTTGATGAGCAACGCCTGAGTTATGACGTTGTTGCAGACAATGAAAGATATGTGTGTATATGTGTGTATGTAGATATACATGAGCAACTCTGTGCTGGTGTATGTGTGTATTTACGTGGGTATGCAACTGTGTATGAGAAAGTATAGATGTTAGAGAGAGCTTAATCTTAATATTGCACAGTGTTAATCAACAAAATCTAATTTACAAGCCTAAGTAGACTGAGACACAGAATAAGAAGGATTCAATACAGGAATGTATCAGGACTTTAAACAGCAACTGAACTGTAAACCGAAAACCGGAAAAAACCGCTATTTTGGTTGAAACGAAAACCGAAACTGAACCGAAAAAAATATCGATTTATTTCGGTTCGACATATTTTCAGTTTTTAGATATTATAGATTCCAAAAATTACAATGATATTGAAAAGTCAAAAGATAAACCATGATAAACCATTCACATTCAGGATTTGCCATTCCTGATAAATCCTGCTTTTATGACGTTGATGAGCAACGCCTGAGTTATGACGTTGTTGCAGACATTGAGAGATATGTGTGTATATGTATGTATGTAGATATACATGAGCAACTCTATGTTGGTGTATGCGTGTATTTACGTGCTTATGCAACTATGTATGAGAAAATAAATAAATAAATAAATATATATATATATTGTAAATTTGAAAATTATCAGTAATTGTATATTTTTATAAATATATAACTATATGCAAAATTTTTGATATTTTTTTACATGTTTAAAAATTATTAAAAATTAGATATATATATATATATATATATATTTATATATAATTGTATATATATATAATATATATATATATAATATATATTATATATATATATATATAATATATATATTTATATATATATTTTATATATATTTATACATATATATATATATATACAAACTGTAAAAATAAACACTAAGAAAAAATAAAAACACAGAAAGAAATATATATATAAAATTGTAAGTTTGTTTGAAAATAGAAATTGTGTGTGTGTGTGATGGTTTTCCTAAGCATTTTTCTTAAAATTTTTCTGTAAAAAATTTCAAATTTTTTTAAAAAAATTATAAAGTTTTTTAATACACATTTTTATATATATATATATATATATATATATATATATATATATATATATATTATATATATATATATATATATATATATATATATATATATATATATATATATATATATATATATATATATATATGTGTGTGTGTGTGTCTGTGATGGTTTTGCTAAGCATTTTTCATTTGTAGTACACTTTCTGTGAAAAGCAAGAATTTTTTTATTATATATATATATATATATATATATATATATATATACATACATACATATATACATATATACATATGTAAGAATTGTGTTATTTTTTATAAATTTATTTATTTATATAATAACACAATTAATGCTTTCACAGAAAGTATTTTACGAAAGAAAAGTAATCAGAAAAAACATCATATATATATATATATATTATAATTATAAATATTATACATATCAATTGCAGAAATGTGGAGAGTCTTAATCCTGTAAGAGTAAGATTAAGACTCTTCCCATCCGTGCAATTAGTTGCTTGAAATCTAAATATACACCTATGGAATATAATGTTGAAAAATGATTAAGTACATGAACTCGCTAGCCTTCATTGTCAGAAGAAAGCTCGTTTTATATTCATAAATTTTTCCTCAAAAAAAAAATAGTAAGTAAAAAAATATTCTTAAAGCGAACCGCATAAAAACACCTAAAGTAATCTCCATTTATAAATCGATATATTTTCTGAGAAGGATTAGTTCTAAATGTTAGAATCGATAGAAAACATTAAGAAAATTTATAATGTCAAATCCCGTTTAAATAGTCAGTATTATTAATCACAAAAATTTAGCGGAAAAGTTCGTAAGATCATGTTTCTTATTTTTTTCTTTGGAAATGTAATGCATGGTTTTACCCAGATGTAGAAAGATATGCTGCCTCATTGTTATCTATTGAGTGCGAGAAGCTGATGATTGATGACTAAACTTTTTAATGGAAAGAACAGAATGCACTCTAAGAATATAGCAAAAACAACATTTCAGATGATTGTCTAGTATGCAAAAACATAACTTAAAATAAGAATACTCTTCAACGAGTATAAGTGGTTTATGAGTAAACGTTAGCTATTTGGTAACCATTTATTAAAATAAAATTCTCCTAACCTTTTCTTTTTTACATCTTTGTAAACTACTTCTTCCTATGTAAATATAATTTTTAATTTTGAATTAGCAATTTTATTAGTGTAAAATTGCATATTACTTGTACTCATGAAATTTTCATTGTATATATACTAAAAAGTATATTTGGCAATATTTTGTAGTAAATATTGAATAATAAATGCTACTTTTGAAATGCAAAGCAATTCGGCAGCAGTATACTGTCTACCAATTAGTATTTGGACATCTATGCAAATGACGATATCTGTGGTCCTGAGGTGCGTCACGGCCTCCGCTGGTATACATAGTGTAGGAAACAGCATTGGCATTAGTCTCATGCAAGATGCCGCTCAGTTAGGAGCTCTCTGATTTCGAGAAAGGTATAATTACCGGGTATCACAATAGTGGTCGATACTTAAGGGGCATATTTAGCGATCTGAAGTACCCAAAATCGACAGTGGCCTATGTGATTAAGAATTGGAAGGTGAGTGGTGATTGTCGCAATGTGGCCCGAGTCGGCAGACGAACGAAACTGGGAGATAGAGACCGACGAGTACTGTCCAAAGAAATTCGGAAGAACCGCACCTAACCGATGGCCCTCATCCGCGAGGATTTTCAACAGGCATCCGAGAGTATTGTTTCAATGAATACCATCCGTAAGGAAGTACATATGCTTAGTTTCTATCGTCATGCTGCTGACCATAACCTTTGATTACAAAGTCCAACCACGCTGCTCGGTTAATGTGGTGCAAAGCACATCGAAATTGGACCGAAAATCAGTGGAAACGGGTTCTTTGGAGCGACGAATCAAGGTTTACCCTTTTCCGTTCGGATGGCAGGGTCTGGGTCTGTCTGGAGAACGTCTCCTGCCGGAATGCATTGTGCCAACAGTCAAGTTCGGCGGAGGTGGAATTATGGTCTGGAGGTGTTTCTCCTGGTATGGACTGAGACCCTTGGTCTCCATTCATGGTAAGCTCAACACCGATGCCTACTGCACTATTTTGGATGACAATGTGCATCCTACGTTGTGGCAGTTTTATGGGTTGGACCCCTCTTACTTTCAGGACGACAATGCCAGTTGTCATGTTTCGAGGTTAACCAAGACTTGGTAAGGTACCAATGGAGTTCAACGAATGGACTGGCCTGCCCGGAGCCCAGACCTCAACCCTCTCGAGAACCTCTGGGACGAGTTGGATCGCCGAATTAAGATGTGCACTACCCGTTCAAAGTCGGGGAAGGAACTTGTATGTCTACTCCAAGCCGAGTGGAAGACAATACCACTAACTGTAATACAAAGACTTGTGGAAAGTATGCCCCGGACGGTTCACGCTGTAATTTCCTCTCGTGAAGGCTCTACCAACTATTGATTTTGAATAAAGTTAGTTTTACTTTTCTATCACAAGTGTCCAAATACTTATTGGTAGACAGTGTATGTAACTATTATGATAATTATTGTAATTGTATGCAACTATTTTGTAATTATGTTGGTAACTATTTGATATGCTTACATATACGTATAAAAATATTTTGTAACGCATATGGATATAAAATTATTTTGTGTATGGATTAACGCATAAAATTATTTTCTATATGTTTATACATGTATCTATATGTATTATATGTGCCTACACATGTGCATTCACGTGTAATACGATGTGTGTTTTATATGATTTCACACATGCGTATAAATACACACATGTATGTGTAACACATAGGAAGATTTTACATAATATATTCGAATAACACCGGTAAGTAACATTTACAAAAATAATATATGGGAACAGTAATGTTTATAAAATAAAAAATAAATTGACTTTCACAGCATAAAAAAAATTACTACATTTTTACTGAAATATTGTGCAGATAAAGCTGTATAAGAAACTGCTTACTCTAGTTTATTTTAAAGCTATAAAAAGTTTTTATAAACA
>CM063504.1:112753081-112783081 GCA_032207245.1 Pardosa pseudoannulata | reverse complement strand
GAATAAGTGAAGAATAACATAATATATTCTCCAAACACGTAAAGACGAAGAAAAATTACAATAGATTTGATGATCAATCGGAAAGAATTCTATTTCAAGTTGAACAATTCATTTGTAGCTTAATGTTTAAAATATATAAGGTCGTATTGTAAACTTCAAACTTATTTGCATGGTTTCGAGAGATAGAGTCTATTGTTTAACAAGTTTAACAACAAGATGGTTAATGAGACAGGGGCAAACTTAAATCAAATTCTGAGCAGCTATAAACATCAGCAGCAGCAGAGGGATTCTAAACCTTGAACTACGATAGAAAAATTATTGTCCTACCCAATCTAAGAATTGAGGAAGACGAAGTGTGCAAAGAACAGCAAAACTAGATCTTTGATAGCTATGAAGATATAACTTGATCAGATTATCTTTCAAATTGTTTCCCCCAAAAGGAAGTCTCTGGCGACGTACTGCAAATGCATTTCATGACTTCTTAACCCTTACCTGTTTTGCCTGTCCGTACAGGCACAGCTTTCGTACTGATTTCTTAGTGGGCAATCTGATTTCTATTTCGATTGCACTGTTTCGGCGTATTTTTTCCAATTTTAGTAACAAATTATTCATATAGATGACGATAGTTGTCCAGTAAATGATAGTTTGCAGTTTATTGTATTTTCTATTCTGATTCGTTCAAAATCGCGGGTTTTTCGCATATTTTGTATCAGAAGACGAATTTTTATCTTTCAGTGTATAGCTTTATGGTCATATTTTACTAACTGCCTGATAATTTTATTTATGTAAGAGTTGAATAATATATTTTTACTTTTAAATAATGGATAATTCAGAGCGTATGGAGCTAATTTCTTGTGATTCGAACTGTGACTCGGAATCAGAAATTGAATTATCTGTAAATGATAGTAGCGAAAGTTTACTAGATGACCTGGATAGTAGTGACTCTGATAGTAGTACAGATGGAATCAGTCAAGTAAGATAATTTTTTAAAATTAATTGTATAATCCTTCGGATTACCTCCTAGATTTGCTTTATGGAATTCCAAAAATTAACTTGAATATCGATGAGACTAAAGGTAAACTTCAGTTATATGATGCTTTCATAGAAAAAAATTGTAATAAATGCTTAAAAATATTAGAAATGTTAATTTTAATAACATATCTTTACTTAAAAATGTAAAATGAACAAAAAATGCAATAAAAAATGTGACATTTTTTGACCGAATTCTGGAAAAAAATGAAATTGTCAAAGGGTTAATTCGAATAGTAAAGTATTTAGGCAGATATTTAGTGGTAAGGATGCTATTTCTCGACCTTTTTACTGTCGGTATTGATTTTTCTCATTATACTTTTATCTCATTTTCAAGGTTCTCGTACCTAAGTCTCATACTCCTCTCATTCTAAGTCTTTTCCAGCAATGCATTCATCCAAACATTCAAACAATCCTATTTATTAGCTGTATCTTATTTCAGCCACATAATGAATGTTCAAATAATAAAGTGCATTAAAAGTTGGTTTAGTGAACATGAGATTAAAGTTAAAAATTGAGTTTGGTACCATCAGTTCACAAGACTTTAACATCGTGTAATACATATGAAAAGAACTTTAGCGACAAATGAGAGGATGATTTCCTCCACTTCCATCACTAATAAAGTTGACAACTATTTACAGGAGAAATGATGTACTATTATCCTATGTGAGATATCTATATAATACTGTGTGCGTTTTCCATATTATACTGTGTCTGCCCATAAAACATATTGTGAACCAATACCATAGTAAAAGAATCGATTGTTGTTCAATTGTTTTCTATTTTATCTGTCATCTTTCTACAATGATTAATTTTGTCTTTTTTCCAAAAAATACTGTCCTACCCATTCTCCGAATTGAGGAAAGTGTGCAAAGAACAGCAAAACTAGATCTTTGATAGCTATTCAGATGTAACTTGGTCAGAATATCTCTCACCTTGTTTCCCCCAAAAGGAAGTATCTTTGGCATGGCACTGCACATGCCTTTCATAACTTCTTAAGTCGAATAGTAAAGTATTTAGGCAGATATTTAGTGGTAAGGATGCTATTTCTCGACCTTTTTACTGTCGGTATTGATTTTTCTCATTATACTTTAATCTCATTTTCAAGGTTCTCATACCTAAGTCTCATACTCCTAAGTCTTTTCCAGTAATAAGTACATCCAAGCATTAAAACAATCCTATTTATTAGCTGTACCTAATTTTAACTATATAATGGATTTTCAAATAATAAAGTGCATTAAAAGTGCCATCTTTCTACAATGATTACTTTTGTCTTTTTTCCAAAAAATACTGTCCTACCCATTCTCCGAATTGAGGAAAGTGTGCAAAGAACAGCAAAACTAGATCTTTGATAGCTATTCAGATGTAACTTGGTCAGAATATCTCTCACCTTGTTTCCCCCAAAAGGAACAGCAGAATTTTAGTTTCCTGAAGAAGCATTTTTAACCTAGTCTGAACACGTTAAGTCGATTTAAATTAATCGCTACTCTTTTGCCTCGAGCAAATGCAGACTTAGCAAATAGTCGTGAAATAATTCATAATCTCTCTACTTAATCTTTGATCTGTCTTAATTTAACTGAAATTCCTGATTCTTTTGTTACCTAAAAGGTGGTTGTTTACTTAAAAGAAAATACACAATTAAGCATACAGTTGATATAAAATATCCGTTAAAATTTTTAGAATTTAAAATATTCTTAAGTCTTTTCCTCAAATAAAAATTTTAAAACTCTGACACAAAAATTTTCAGTTTTGGGTTATTTACATATTATAGGAATTTTATGTAAAATAGAGTTAAAAGTTTAAAATATATTCTTACTTATAAAGTATTTGTATTAACTTACTATTAAATAACACCTGAAAAATGAGTAAAGGCCGGTCTCACGAAAGCCGCGATTAACCCATCTCGCTAACCAATGGTAAGTACGCAATTCTCCGTTTAATTAGATTAATCCCGGTTAGCCGTTAAAATACTTTGGTGAGACTTGCCCTAAGACGTTGTCTTTCTACGATTGTAGTACTCTCTTTACATCTCGCATCTCTTGTATTCGACTCCTATTGTTGGGTTGGTCTTTTGGAATCGTCTTTAAACAGTAAGTCACGGAATCACTGCGTTTATGGCAGTGTTCACCAAATACAGGATAACACGCGGATCACGAAATCCGAGCATGACCTCCATTCGAGAATTAACCCAGAATCATCCGTAAGCGGTTTCCTTTGATTGAGGATTTGCAGATGGTTAAATTAACTTAATTCAATTAAGCTTCAATTAAGTCATTTGCAAGCGCATATCTGATTAGTTGACAAAGTCATGAGACTATGTAAAAGCAGTTATTTGCATTTAGGTTCATCCGATGGTAGTGTTTGCATTTTACGCTGGCAATCATGGTGATAAGCGAAATTTTACCACCATAGAAAGAGAAAGTTTAATTTATGCAGTAGACAAATACATCAATAACCTTATATTCTCTCTTAACTTCTTGATTACAAGATGTAAAGATGGAAATCCAGTCAGTGCATTTCCACACGTTAACAATTTAAAAGAATTTTAAATTTCTTATTTAAATTTTCTTACAAAATATTACAAAGTTGTAATATTACAAATAAAATTCAATTTACCCTAGAATAGCATTACATAATTGTGGGGACAGGGAAATGATGAGTTACGTTTTCATCTATAAAAAGTAACCGGATTTACCCCATACATATTCAAAATAGTGGTACAGACAATACACACAATAGTGGTACAGAACATTTGCATTTATACACAGTAGTCTACAAATTTATTAAGAATGATATCTATACATAAACTAGCCCATGATGACCATGATAAAAAATAAACAAACATGTTTAGTCAATATTAAATTATGAAAATGCCTAAAATATAACATTTCAAATTTTGTGTAACTAAATTTTTTTTCTTGTTTTAGACGCAATTTTGCATAGTTTTACATTTTGTATATTTTTATTATTTCAAGGCGTTAAATTGTCCTTTGCGTTTTCTAGTAAAACTGCATTTATTTCTTTGATGTTTCTGAATTATTCTGGAAAAGCATCCAGCAGTAATCTGCAAGCCTGTTAACACTCTAACGACTCTGGCATTTTATCTTCTTTAATGTTTCGGGGAAGCATTCTTGCAGTCCTTCATTTATTACACCAAGGTTTTGAGAGAAAAAGGGTGGATATGAATGTAAGAAATAAACTTTTATAATAATTAAAAATTCTAATGTTTTGAATTTTTGTAAAATATTTCCATTTTTTGCTCATATTTAAGATTTGATAGTTGTTAATAAGCATATTAATGGTATTTTTAAGCAATGATTGTGTCATTTTTATGTCATTCATTGTAAGGGGAAAATTTATATCCTTAATGCTTTTAATGTCTGGTCCAATGAAAATTTCCTCAAATCAATTTGTTATTATACTGAATTTAAATAAATAATATTTAAAATTATTTAATTATTTATTAGACAGAGATAAAAAAATCACATTCAAAAATAATAAACTGAACTGTTTTATCTATTGAAGAAAGTTTGAGTCTGCGAAACATGGATACCCGATAAGCAATTTTTGGTATAATTTCCGTATTTTAAGTCCAAAACTACAAATGAAACAACTAACTAAAAAAGGTTTTCATTACAGGCCTGTATTACTAAATATTTGAAAATGAGATTTATTGTAAATCTCTTTGCTCATTCTTTTAACACACATAAGTTTTTATCTGTAACATACATTTTAGATCAAAATTTAGATCTTAAGCATTTAATAAAGAAAAGAAAGAAAATATTAGTGAAAGTATACCTCTTTTGCTGTACAAAATTACTGTATAACAGCTGTTTTAAACTTAGAATGCACGGAATATGTGTTTCAAAACATTAATTCTTACTTGCCTTACTTAATTCTTACTTAATTTTTAATTATTACTATATAAGCTACAAATTAAAAATTGAAAAATTTTAAACAGGTATGAATATTATAAAGGTAACCAAAAATGTTTGAAATGTTAAAAGCATTCATAAAATATAAAAAATATTTTCAGAAAAACATCAAATATCTGATTCAATGAAAATTTCCTTAAATATATTACTATACTGAATTTAAATAAATAGTATTTAAAATTATTTAATTATTTATTAGACAGAGATAAAAGAAATCACATTCAAAAATGCTAAGAGGAGAAAGATTGAGTTTGCGAAACAAGGATACCCGATAAGAAATTTTTGGTATAATTTCCGTATTTTACGTCGAAAATTACACATAAAACAAATTGCTTAAAAAATTTTTCATTACTGGCCTGGGTTATTAAATATTTAAAAATGAGATTTATTGTAAAATCTCTATGTTCATTCCTTTAACACATATTAGTTTTTATCTGTGACATACATTTTAGAACAAAATTTAAATCTTAAGCATTTGATAAAGAAAAAAAAGAAAATATTAGTGAAAGTATGCCTTTTTTACTGTAAAATATAACTGTATAACAGCTGTTTTAAACTTAGAATGCACGGAATATGTGTTTCAAAATTTTAATTCTTACTGGCCTTTACTCTATAAGCTACAAATTAATAATTGATAAATTTCAAACAGGCATGGACATTATAAAGGTATTCTAAAATGTTTTATATGTTAGGAGCATTCATAAAATATAAAAAAATGTTTTCAGAAAAACATTTAAAATTATTGTTAGTAACAATTGAATTATACAATAGGATAAGAATTATACTCATTATAATAAATATTGAAAATTCCTTTTTCTATGCTTTGTCTTCTTAGTTAGAATTCAATAAGATAGAAATTTTCATTTTTCAATTTCCTTTCATTCAGTCGAAAATTCACTATTGCTTTAAAGTTTGGTTTGATAATTCATTAAAATCGCTTAATCAAATGAATATAATAACGGCAATGTTATTCAAAACATTGTAATTAAGATGAATGTATATGTATACACAAATATATGTAACATATATATAATATTGTAATTAATATTTGTGAAATGTTATATATGATATACATTTCTATACACACTCTAAACTCAGTTTGTCGTTCTATAATCTCGTTTTTATCTCTCTGTCTTGCCATCCTCAAGCAACTAAAACAACTGCAGAATCTTGGAAATACCATGGAGTATAGAGAAATGCATCTGTACTAAGTCAGTTCTATCTCCACACACCCACACGCATACACAATACACAATGCACAATACACAAACACATATACATACACAGTAATAAACATACTCACACATACAAAATATCCCTTATGACAAAAACTAGTTCATTTGTTCATGTGATAGAGATATTAACTTATGAAATGGAAATTTGAAAATTGGTATACTTAAAAAAATCTTATGAAGTTCGTCGTTCTATAATCTCGTTTTTATCTCTCTTTGTTGCCATCCTCAAGCAACTAAAACAACTACAAAATCTTGGAAATACCATGGAGTATAGAGAAATGCATCTGTACTGAGTCAGTTCTATCTCCACATACCCACACGCATACACAATACACAATAATCAATACAAAAAAACATATTCATACACAGTCATAAACATACTCACATATATAAAATATCCCTTATGACAAAAACTAGTTCATTTGTCCATGTGAGAGAGATATTGACTTATGGAATGGAAATTTGAAAAATGGTGTACTTAAAAAAACCTTATGAGCTCGTCGTTCCATAATCTCGTTTCTATCTCTCTTCGTTGCCCTCCTCAAGCAACTAAAACAATTGCAGAATCTTGGAAATATAATGGAGTATAGAGAAATGTATCTGTACTAAGTCAGTTCTATCTCCACACACCCACACACATATACAATACACAATAATTAATACACAAACACATATGCATACACAGTCATAAACATACTCACATATATAAAATATCCCTTATGACAAAAACTAGTTCATTTGTCCATGTGAGAGAGATATTGACTTATGAAATGGAAATTTGAAAAATGGTGTACTTAAACCTTATGAAGTTCTTCGTTCTATAATCTCGTTTTTATCTTTCTTTGTTGCCATCCTCAAGCAACTAAAACAATTGCAGAATCTTGGAAATACCCTGGAGTATAGAGAAATTCATCTGTGCTACGTCAGTTCTATCTCCACACACCCACACACATACACAATACACAATAATCAATACTCAAACACATATGCATACACAGTCATAAACATACTCACATATACAAAATATCTCTTATGACAAAAATTAGTTCATTTGTCCATGTGAGAGAGATATCAACTTATGAAATGGAAACTTGAAAAATGGTATACTTTAAAAAACCTTATGAAGCCATTTGTCTTGTCTTTCAAAATATTCTCAAAGATGTATTTAAATATTTAACCACAAATACATTATATAACCTGAAATATATAGGTTCACACAAAAGTATGCATGTATGGTTTATAACTCTAATAAAATATTAATGAAAATAATATATCAGTATGAAGGGAATTCAGTTAAAGACCTCAAACGAAAAAGAAAGAAATTTTCCCCATGGAGCTTCCTTTTTATCATTTCAATATCCCTTTCTCATATTCTATAGCATAATGGAATAAACTATGAGACACTGAGTTATTACCCATTATTTTGGTACTGGTCCCCTTCTCTTCATCAACGGCGTCTTTCGTGTTAGACACGAAAATAATTCTTCACACGGAGCTTAATAACTGGAGAATCTTCTTCGCTGTCCCCAAAAATTCATCCCTAACAGATCTCATTTCTCACTCCGGTTGGAAAACGAAAAGAAAATGCCAAAATGCCACACTTTTTTCTTCTTGCAAGACATGCCACGTTATAAAAGGAAGAGATATAACAGACTTAACAATGAGATTAAACTAAAATTTTTTCTGCTCTTCCCTGATTGCTATAACACATCTGAGAGAAAGAGAGAAAGAGAGAGAAAAAGGGAGTTGGAAGAAATCCGAGACTTGGCATGCTGTTTAGCTTCCCTTACATTTGTAATTCGATCCATCATGTGCTTTTTTTTTTCTCTTCCCTATCCCGTTTCCTTATCAATCTCTTGGTATGCTTTATGAGATTCAGAAAACCAGATATACAGCGAAAGAAATGAATTCCATAAAGGAGGAAAAAAAAGAGGAAAGATTGACTAGGAATCCAGATCCTTCATTTCCCCTTCATCTAGGGAAAATATCTGCGCCGATGAGCAATGAAATTCAATGTACCTGGGAATTTCAGACGAGGAAAGAATGAGAGAAATAAATATTTACGGCCTCGTAAAGTAATTTAAGATGCATTTGGACGCATTTATAGCGAAATAAAGACATATTTAAATTATTATGAATTGTTATCCGTAAATTGAGATAAAATTTTATACGGATCATTTGAGGGCATTTGAGAGAGAAAAAAAATGCTACTTTTTTGATCAGAAGGGGATAAAAATCAAAAAGTTCCACTTTCGGTTCAGACAATAATGAAAACAGTTCATAAGATCTGTGGCTGCTGTAATAGATTTCTATACAGACGAAATAAAATCAAGTTTTCTGCAAACTACCAGCAGAAAAGTGATGACAAAAATTTCATGAAAATTCCGGATCATTTAGCAGGAAATACATTTTAAGGTGTACCCAATGAGTGTTGAGATACTTTGGAAAATACTTTTAAACATTAAATGTAGTAGTTTTAAGGTATTATTTAAGTTGGCTTAGGCGGGTTTTGATAGTTTTAGGGTGTTTTTTGTTACTTTTTTTCTCTTATTTGTAAAATGTTCATATCACAGGAAAAGTTGAAAAGTAAATTAATAAAATTTAACCATCTGGTACTAAAAAGTTAGTGTTTTCTCTCAATATATTAGTATGAGTGTACTGAGGTACTTTCTCACGGTGATTTGCACTTGCATGCATAGCCGTGGGAGGATTTTCCTTGAGGAATTTAGGACCCCAATTATTTACGTCAAGTTTAGGGACCCCTGCAGAGAAGATAGATCACGGAATGGCAGCATAACGGTCAAGCTCGCACAGAGCTGTAAGCGTGAGTTATGGGAGCAGGGGCTAAAAAGTAATGTCAGCTTGAACAAAAAGGGGCTACTTTAATGAGCCCACCTGCACTCCCGAAAGGCATTTGATGTGGGAAAATTTCCCGAAGAGAAGGAATTGAATAAGAAGAAAAAAAGGGGCGTTGGGACCGTGGTGTGGTTTTTGGAAACGTAGTGAGAGCGAAGAGTTGAGGAAGAAGTAGGCAGTCGAGAGAAGTGGGACAAGGATCCACTAGCACCAGCTCGTCCCGTGCGCCCGGACCGACACCGTCCCGCTCACCATCACAAACTCGTCCCGTACGCCTGTGAGGAAAGCCCCTGTCTGCTAACATGTGACTTTATTGGAGGTAATTTATAAATAATATTAACAGTCATTTAACTTAGGCCTCTGTTAATAATAATAATTCCTTATAAAGAGATGTGGGATAATTATAGTGTAAATAGAAGATATAAATGATTGATCATTATGATAACCAAGGATCTATTTGTAAATAAATGTATAAAATAAATGTCTGAATCTATATAAAGTATTATATTCATTCTGTGTTTCCCTTTGTAACGAACACTGGTGTATAGGTTGTATGTACATTACAACAGCAATGAGATTAGTTCATAATGCAATATATCAGTATGAGGGGTATATAATGAGTGATATATCATTGATATGATGCAATATATCAGTATGACGTAGATTGGAACCTTACTGTTGGTACAGGGGTTTGTATTCATTGGCAATCGTCTTAAGAAGACATAGTACCTTTTGAGCTGAAAAGCCTTTATTTTTGATTTAATATAAAAAAATATATTCTTTTAGAGTTTTAAGTACATTTAGGGTTTCGATTTTACTAGGTCATTAATAAAGTTTTAATTTTATAAAACTAGTAAGTTTTGTTGTATGAAGCAATAAATTAAAAAAAAGTAAAATATATACAACAAGTAATAAAAATTAGATATTCACTTATCCACAAAATACTTAAAAAATTTGTAAATAAGAAACTAATTATTTTTTTAAACCAAAAAAAGATAAATATTATTTTTATTTTGTGAACTTCAGTTATATTAATGCAAACAATGTAATTTATTTTATAGCACGATAAATGTTAATTATTTTAAGTTTTCAATTTCTTAACAGTTTTTATTTTTTTTTTGAAACTTTTATATGTTAATTACCTATAAAGTTTTAGTTTACAGAATAAATCAAATATTTTACTAGTATTTACTCCAATTTTCATGTAAAAATTTACATTTTGATATGCATATTTCTAAAGTTATCTTAATGGTAAGTGAATTTTATTTTTTAAAGATTTGATACATATTTATGGAATTATAAATATATACTACTTGAATTGACAAAACGATATAAATTTTTAAAACTATAATGCTATAAAAACTATTTCTATAAAGAACTGTTTCTATTTCTATAATTTTATTTTAAAAGGACTCGGAGGAATATAGTTTTCAACTAATACAAGGAAGGACTATACAAGGATTTCAAGGATTTACAAAGAGATCGAAAATTATCGTCTTCCCTTATGAGCCTCTATTTAATTAGACTTCGTATAACAAAACCTTCATTGTCCCTGTCATACCAAATGCAATGAAATTTGAAATGAAGTTTCTCAAATTTCATTAAATTGGAAATTTAAGTAACTTTTAAATCTCTTTAATTACAGATAAGTTTTAAATTTAATTTCTTTTTATGCAATGTGATATTTGTGTAATCTGAAATTAATATCAAGGCTTCGAAATATTAATGTTTTCTGCACTAAAATGTATCTATCATACCAGCATTGTACAGGTTTATCTTTGACTATAAAACAAACTTTTTGGTTCAAATATAAATGATATTTGGTATGATTTTATATAACACAATGGAAACATAAAAAATCTAAAATCCTACATAATTTAAACTTCCCACATTTATTTAGGATAAACGTAGGATTTTGCTTCTAACTGCATATTTGGAGAATCTGAAATTGAGAATTTATAGCTCGCAAATCATAGATCGTTGAAGATTGTGAACATTTGGTGGGTGGGAAAAGAAGTAGTAAGTTCAGATTAAAACTAACTTAGGATTAAAACGATAGAAAGTGAATTACTTATTTGTAGGGGGAATTGAGTCCTTTTTAAGAATAATATAAATATCAAAGAATCTCTCCTAGAGTTTATACACTCATGTCCATAAATTAAGGATAATTCAGAATCACACAGAAATTGAGCTCTAAAATAAAAATTTCACCTGTAGAATTATCACACACATCTTGAAGAAGAATATGCAAATTGCAGAAAACCACCAGATGGCGCGGATAGTACGTCACAATGACGAGAGTGTATGAAAGGGGTATATAAGGATTGGTAGCAAAGAAGTAAAATTGTTCACAAGCGCTTTAAAAGCCTTTCAGTGCAATAACCGCATAGTTATGGCACAAAGGAAGCATTTGGATGATTTTTTACGTGGTAGAATTATCGGACGACTGGAATGTGGACGTACCCAGCTGGAAGTATCCGAGGAACTTGGAATCGCCCAGAGTGTCATCTCCAGGCTTTGGCAACGATTCAAACATGATGGTAATGTGAGTAGATGTTACAGCACAGGTCGCCCCCGAGTTACTAAGCCGAATGATGACCGGTATTTGGCAGTTACTGCCAAAAGAAACAGACGGAGCACAGCATCAGACCTGTCTCGTCAGCTCTCTTCAGCTACCGGTACGACAGTTTCAAGGCAGACCGTGTACAGACGCTTAGGGAACATTGGTCTATATGCTCGTAGGCCTGTCAGATGTGTTCCCCTTACCGCAACTCACTGTCGCCTGCGATTATGCTGGGCTAGAGAGCATGCATTGTGGATACCGCAACAGTGGACTTGTGTGATGTTTTCTGACGAGTCCAGGTTCAGTTTACATTCTGATGACAAATATGTCAAATTTGTTTTGTTTTTGTCTCTTTCATTGCCTGAACTTCATTATCCTTAATTTATGGACATGAGTGTATATCAGAATTACAGGGTACTACTATATTATAGGACATATTGTACTAGTTGTTTCACTAGTTGTTTGTAGTTGGAGAAACTTACGAGCAAATATTTTAATATTTTTGAATAAACATGTTTTTTATATTTTTCTATTTTTAACGACATAATGAAGGAAATTTTAGTGTCGGCATTTTTATTTCCTTTGAAACAGTAAAGGATGTATTGTAATCACAAAAAGTTTCAGGGCTCAAATTTTATCGAAAATATTTATTTTGACCTGGATCGACTTTAATTTCGACCATTTCAAGTGTTACGTCTGCATGAACGTACAAAAAAAATTTTAATTCGGAATTTTTAAACGATGGCATAAAACAAAAACGACTAGCCATAAAATGTTCGAATTTTGTATTTAGTACTGTTATAACATTTAGTATGCAACTCTCTTTTTTATTGTAATCAGCCCTCTATGTAACAAAAAGTTTAAATACAGCGGTTAATAATGCTAAGTATCTAAACAATGATACGACGTATATTAATAAGCAGGTCTAATACTACAATTTAAACAATATCGACGTATATTAATAAGCAGGTCTAATACTACAATTTAAACAATGATATCGACGTATATTAATAAGCAGGTCTAATACTACAATTTAAACAATAGAAAAAACGCATTTAAAGATCATTTTTGGAGTAAAATATTTTCAGTGAATAATTTAGAATTTTTACTGGTTATTCCTTCTTGGTACGGAGTTGAGAAAGTAATGTGATCGCGAAAACCCCCGATTTAAAACGAAATATCTGTATAACACAAAATCTCTTTATAACATGTATTAATGCAAGTGTGGTGAGGCGATTAGGATCATTAATATAATTGATAATTAATATATTGATATAACTAATGTGATTCATTAATTAATGATATAAATAACATTAATTAATGATATAATTGATATAAATAAAACGAGAAGTGAAATTCTTGGGATCTAAATCTGACCTCATCACATTTTTTGTAAAGAAGAGAGAACCTATAAAATTAATTGAACGGATTCGTCGTGTGCGGGATTCTAATTCCAGTCCCCGATTAGAATCGTGTCTCCGCTCAGGATACTAAATGAGAATGTACCTTTGTGGAGTTATTTATGAATTCCTAAGGGGCAGTACCTAATTTGAAGGGGTAGGGTTTTACCCATGATTGCGGTTTGAAGTCGGGGAAAGGGAGACTAATGGATATATAAAGTTATGCTGATTGGGCGAAGAGAAGTAAGAAAAGACAGAGATGAAAATAATATGAAAGAAGAAACGTTAAGAAGGGAGAGCAGATTTTGATAGTCAGAGAGCAGATTTCGAGGACCAAAGGAAGAGTTGGGTCATAGAGAGACTCAGAAAAACCATCGAGGAAGACATCTCGAAACGACCAGAAATGTTCTAGTGCATTCGCCTTTCAGAACCACCCCAATCATTTAGAAGGCCCCAGACCAGTGGTGAGACTGAAGTCAGCAGTGTCATCCTTTCACCAAGAGTTCCCAACCTGAGTATCTCCCTGGCACACCCAATAAATTCACAAAGGTACTTATAAATATTTGAATTTGAAATTAGGTCCTCTTCCTTTCTTTCTTTACCCAAATGTTAGGATATTATTAATGTTAAATCTAGAATAATGTGGCACGTAATGTGGCCATAATTTTCGTAGATAAGCTGCAGCCTATACGTGTTTAAAATAGGAAAAGAACGTATATGCTGTATGTGGGGTTAGGTGTATATAGACACACACACACACACACACACACACACACACATATATATATATATATATATATATATATATGCATATATATATTCACACCTATATACGAATATACATAAAATATTATTTCTTTCCATGCATATGAAATAATGTTTGAGCGCATATGCTACCTGTAGAAAAACTATTAATGTTGTATACACGAAGGCATTAAGATTAGTTTTGTTATTCAATTATAAAGACAGAAGGGAATTTGAAAAGTCATCGTATATTTTAAATACACCACTTGCGTCCTATTAATTTCTAACCTCAAAGGTATTTCATAATTATTTTTATTTTATTTTTACTCTTAGAGGTTTCTGATGAATGGCTTTATATAGCTAGCTTTATATGAATGCGGCTAGCTTCAGATTATGCCAAGGAGACATATTCTCCGTTGATGAATTAGCTTGGCGTAGACATTCCTTGACCCACTAAAATGGGTCAAGTGAATAATTAAAACAAACAAGACAGCGATAAATTTAATAGCTTAATACTGAATTTACATTTCGTGCGAAGGAATGTTCTTCACTTTAGATAAGTTTCGTTTTAACAATCATATAGCTTTTTAATATTGTTCATATAATTATACATTTAGGCTTTTAATGATTGATTAGCTATGATTTCTTTCTTTATATACTTTTGTTCTACTTTGTAAAAAGTCTTATTTCAAGAGGTTTCTTATATTAAAAAAGGACTTCACTGTTATACAGTACACTGTGTCACAGTATATTATATGTATATCTATCTATCTATGTATATATATATATATATATATAGAGAGAGAGAGTATATAGCATATATGACAAGTTTAATACAGTATACATATATATTATATAGTATGAATATACTATATCCCATATATAGTAATAGCTTACGTTATCTGTCTGTCTGTCCTCGAATTTATTAAGCGGTTGTACTTGGAAGGGATAGAGGCATCCATATTAGATTTTTGATGAGTTAGGGTTAGCGACGTTCGAAATCCACCCCTTTCTCTCTTTTCTAGCATTTAATGCTATTATTTCAAGCCCTATTTTCAAGCTAAGACCAGGCGATTAAATTTATAAATTTGTCACATAATAAAAAGATAAAAATAACATTTTTTCTAGCATTATGACGTCATTCCTTTAACCATCTCATTTAATGATTTCTTATTTTAAATTATTTAAACATCGTTTGCATTATTTACATACGTTTTATCACTGAACTTAGATATTACGTAAGTAATTTTTCTTTTATATTTGGCTTAAATAGTAGATTAGGTACATATGGAATAATTTTATATTTAACCATCAAATAATTTTTATTGCAATGAAAATTTTATCACCGGTATTAACAACAAAGTCTATCTACCTCCAGGGTGTAGTACAAATTATAGTTTCATTCCTTTAATTCCATTAATTACTGTGGTAAAAAAAATTGGGAAGAACTTAGCGATACTTTCGACGTCTCTAAGAAAACTTTGAATTATCTTTCTAAATGAATTCAACTTGATTCTGAACTGCATTCACAGTATCGGGAGATTGTAGAGGAAGGAGTATAAAGAAAAACAAATTGTTAAGCTTGAACCAGATAATTCTCATCTAAAAAATAAACCATTCTTTTTATTTGCCTTATAGAATACTTTACAATTCTATAAAATTAAAAATTTTCCGGATCTCGTCATATGACGGGTTATATGGTAGTACTTACATACTTATATACTTACACATAAAGTATATAAGTATATATGATAAGTATACGATTTAGTAGACCGATAATGCTGTTGATACAAAACAACTCATTCCAGTTTAAGGAGATAATACCGCCATCCACTATTACACGATGCGGAATACTTCTGTTAAGACACTTTTGCCTAATGCTAAACTGTTACCAGTTTTGAAGTCATTAGCCTTTCGTAATTCTTCAAATTTTCTTCATATTCACTTGATATTATCTTAATATTTTCTTCGTAGTAATGATTGTTATACATTTTGTAAATAACAGATTATTTGGAATATCTTGTGATTTCGTAACAGTGTTAATGCTCAATAAATATCATTAAATTTCTGTCTGTGACTGGTTAAAGTAGTCTAAAACGGATACAAAATAAAAATCGGGAAAAACGAATTATTTATTTATTATAAGTCACTTACAAAAAGTAAAAGTTTCATTTACATCCAAATTAAAAAATGAAAACTTATGGTGAATATAGCTTTTTATTATTTTCTAAATCTTAGGTACTATTTGTTAGCGAAATAAATAGTACCTAAGATTGGATTTCAAACTACTAATTCTTTTACTTCTTTTCCAGATTCAAATAAAATCAATAAAAAATACCATTATGAGTGAGATAAAACAAGTAGATATCATGTATTTCTATAGTAAAAATAAAGTAACTAAAGAAAATAGTGATACTTTATTTAGTGTGCTGATTAAGGAAAGTTTTTTTGTAAATTCTGATATAATTTTTTACTTTTACCATGTGTATTCTTGTATTAAAAGAATAAGCGTTTCTGATTATTGTTCTATGAATATATTTACTGCCTTTTTTATTTTAAATTCCTATAATTGGTGGTCTACTAAATAAAAATTAAATGTATAGTGATCTTTAAAATTCTAAAGTTTGCCGACTGCTGGTCTAGAACATTCATTCCTAATTACTTTATAGTTAAAAGCATTATTTTTATTCCTAAGATAAAAACAACTAATGGGTTTGATATCAAAACAGGTTGATATGATAGTGGAATCTCATTCTAATATTTAGCACCATAAGTATTCATAATTTTGCCTCTTCCGTAGCGCTTGGCGAAAAGAAATTTCTCTATTTTTCCACTCTTAGCAGATTTTGTAATGGGACTTGAAGCGGATTGGCCAGGTTAGATATTTTGCTAGGGGAGAAACTTTTGAATGCCCAAGTATCAAAGATGTAAAAAGGTGTTTCAAACAGTTAGATTTTAATTAGCAACACGGTAGATCGATTTTGTTTTACGGAATGTTAGTATGAAACGATGCAATATTTCAACTTTGAAAAATTTCCCTTTAAAACTGCAAATTTACTAATTAAATCTGCAAGTTCTCAATAGAAGGAATAATTGCAAGTATCCAGAAGACTGACCCTCCCTTTCTTGTTCAATTAAACAAAACTGCAACTCTGGAGCTCTGCTTCGTCATTTTATTCCGGCCTTCTTACATGGTTATGGATGGGAACAACGTCTCTATCGTCCGTGGCCACGAGTTCAAGCCACACTTGTCCTCTGGGTAGTGTTAAATGAGAGACAACCTCAGGAGTATACCTCCTTTAGGTATACACAGGTGTCACGCACCCCGAGTTCACCTGAGTGATCCGGGTCTTCAGTTATTCCTGATAGAAGAGCTTACTTTTGTAGTGTTTGCTAATTATCGGGTTTAACAACAATAACACGGACCATAACAGAACTCTCGTAGGTCAGCAGTAGCTCAATTGCTATTGTGGTTGCTGTCGTGACCTCTGACCTTCAGAATACATGCTGCTGTATATCTTTGAGATGAGTCAGCGTAAGAATTAACTTACATGGTTATGGGAGGATAGAATGTAATAAAATACATGATTACTTACTTTGTGGAATTAATTTCTTTGAAGAATAAAGCTTTAAAGTTCTTTTTCTGCTATGACACGTAGACCCTGCAAACTTATGTATAAAGTGATAAGAATGCAGCCTAAATTTTTTCCTCCTGATTTCATCGTTTTGATTTATATCATTTTCGTACGCGGCCATCAATGTGTAGCCCTTTTGTTAGTATAAGGCAATTTTTCGCAGCGTCATGAACTACTATAATGCCCTTCCTATTCATTTCCATGTTTACAATAGACAATATACAAACAATAAACTGCGTTTCCGTTTGAAACTAAAGCCAGAACTGTCCTAATTTGAGAATTTGCTCTACTGCGTGAAACCGCCATATTAAATTCCACTAATTCTTACTGGTTTTTAACTGTGAGAAATTAAACTGATTAAGGGCCGGTTTCATCAAAGTCTTTTAAAGGCTAAGCATTATTAATTTCTGTTAAACGGAGAATTTCGTCCCACTTTTGGTTGGCTCCACGGGTTAATCGCGATTAGCTGTTAAACGGCTTTGGTGAACAACAGTGGTTTTATGGAAAATTCACTCTGGTTAAAGACCGATCTCACCAAAGTCGTTTAACAACTAACAGTGATTAACCCATGGCGTCAACCAATAGAGGATCGAAATTCTCCTTTTAAATAGAGATTAATCCCGGTTAACTGTTAAACGACTTTGGTGAGAATGATCCTAAATTCGTATTCTAGGATTCCCGTTGGATGGGAACACCAATAAATGTTGCCGAAAATACCAAGGATAACTTATTCTCTAGGATTACCTGTTAAAGTAAGACGAAGGGGTACAAATATCTTTTAAACTCATTTCAAGCTTCTTAAAGCTTTAAACCTGAAATTTTCAGGATATATTTGTTAGAAGTAAAATGGGAATCTATATAATGTAACGGAGAATTGATTTTGAAATAGTGAAAAATGAAGTAAAGCTATAAAATAGATCTATTTTCTATATCAGTTCATCAAGTTTTTGAAGAAAGGAAATGTAATTTATTGGAATATTGATCTTAATAATCATAAAAAGTAAATTTCTCATAGTGTCTGAAACAACTTATTCTCGTAATACCTCAATATTTATACGTAGATTGAATTTAAGCGCTAAAATTCAAAATTCAAAACTTTATTTTTGAAAAAACTGTTATAGTTTAAGAATAAATTTTAAATATTCTATGAGTTAATAGACATTAATTTATCCTGAGAATAACACTAGTGCAGTTTTACGATAACTAAAGTAGAAATTTCTGAAATACTTTATAAAACTGGTTGTTAGATTCTTCTTTCAAATAGAATTCAAATATACATCAGTAAGAATTAATTTGATTTTAAATATACTGCTAGATTTCTTCTTAAGGTTCCAAAAATAAGCCTTCCTAACATTCATAACACAATTAAACTAATGGTACTTATCCTGCTTTTATCTTTGCTGATGAAAAAAATCCCTTTATTTTGTAGAATATTTTTAGACACTTTAAAATTTCACATAAACATTATCACGAGATGGTTCAAAGAAGACAGTGCACCGATATTAAACCCAAATACCAAAGTGTGCACGTAATTTATGGAGAGCCACCACCAAGCATTCATTTTGCGAAACAAGGCACCTGGATTGAATAATAAAGTGCCTCATAAAGACATTCTTAATGTAGACAGTGTGCGGGGAAAATGCACCCATAAATTCCTCGTAATATGAACCTGCTGTCATTTTTATCGATATTAAGATTAACGCTTATAGAGGAATTCAAGGGGGAGGTGATATACTTTCATGCCAAAGATTGGAATAGAAGGGCCATTAAATCAATTTTTTTGTCGAAGCAGTTAGTTTAAAGTACAAACACTTTTTTGAAATGATTACATTAAAAAATGTTTTGCACGTATTTTTCATGACTCTGTTCTAAGTTTTGATGTTAGTATTTAGCTAAAAGGTTATTAAGATATTCTAAAGAAGCACATACGCAAGACATTCCAAATTCAGTCGTTAAACCTATATGTAGAGTACCGTTGACAATACTAAAAATTCAAATTATTATTTGTTTAATTCAAATAATATAAAGGATTCTGTAGTGAATTTGCATACAGTGTCACAAATAATAATCTGTTCTACGTTGTTTCCTATAGCTTTCAATAAATCATACTTGAAGTTAAAATTTAAATTATGACGTCTGATTCAAATAATCAGTTTTTAAACACTATAGTTGAAAATTGATTATTTGAACATAATTGCTATAATTTAATATCGTTGTAATAAGTTTAAAACAACACATTCATAAGAAAATTTAGATAAACATAATCTGTCTTTAAAAGATTTCCTTCTGACGTTATCGCAAAATACATATCAATATAAAACTGATTACAGATTTCTTCACTGATCAACGTACATATCAATACTATCGTACACGATCTATCCCCTATATAATAATAACCTAAGTTATCTGTCCGCTTGTCCTTGAATTTATGAAGCGGTTGGACCGGATAGAGGCATCCATATTGGATTCTTGATGAGTTAGGGTTAGCAAAATTCAAAACGTCTTCTTTAAAACGTTTGAAAATCCCCCTTTCCTCATTTTCGAGCTTTTAATGCTATTATATCAAGCCCCATTTTAAGAGTAGGCGATTAAATTTATCAACTGATCACATAATACATAGGTAAAAATAACATTTTATTTCTATAATTATGACGTCATTCCTTTATCCATCTCATTTAATCATTTCTTATTTTAAATTATTTAAATATCGTCTACATTGTTTTCATACGTTTTATCACTTAACTTAGATTTTACGTAATTTTTTTTGTATTTGGCTTAAATAATAGATTAGGTACATATATGCTAATTTTAAATTTAATCACCGATTATTTTTTGTTGCCATGTAATATTATCCCCGGTATTAACAGCAAATTCTTTTCATAAAACTCTAGGAATCTATATCACGGACTAATAAATAGCTAGCATTTAAAAGTTGTATATCTTAGAAAATTAAGAAGTTTGTTCGTTTATGTGTTTGATTTTTATACATACCAAATTCGCCAAATTTTGGACATCATTCATATATACCTCCAAATAATCACTGCCAATATTAAAACCTCTGCTGTCCATTCTATCATGTAATATGACAAGTTAAATTAAAGTTGGCAACTAACATACGGTCAGTAAAGTTATTTACTGATCCCATCATAAGACGGTCTATATGCTAGTATACGAATATTTACGAATTCGTTTATACGAATATACGAATATACACGACATGTATAATCGTACACGATCAAATATCAATATAAAACTGATTACAGATTTTTTCATTGATCAATATACAACTGATTACAGATTTTTCAAAAACATCTTTTTGACCATCCATTTTTTTTATTAGTTACTAGCGTGACTTGCCCACTAAGTTAATCGAGAGCAGGAATTAATATTAAAATCAAAAGGTACATGTTAATACAAAATTTATCTAGAATCCACCAAAAAAAACCTACCAGCTAAAGAATCTTGCTGACTGTTCTGAAATAATTTAATTATGATGTTATAGTACCGAATATACTCCATGGTTTCTTTTCTTTTATAATTTACGTGAACAGAAATCATTTGTAAAAAAAAGTAGAGTTTAAAGAATAAAGCAATTTGTCGCAATGTCACAAACTACTATAATGCCCTTCCCATTCATTTTCATGTTTACAACAATCAATAGACAAATAATTGCCCTTCCGTTTGAAGCTAAAGCCAGAATTGTCATAATTTGAGAATTTGTCCTACTGCGTGAAATCGCCTGATTGTTGAGTCAAAAATATTAAAGTAAAGAATTTCTAAAATTCATTTTTGGTTGGTTTCAAGTAACATATCCGTTAATTATGGCTCAACAACGATGAAATTTAGCAAAATGAGTTTTTAAAATTTCTCAAATCCATGGATGTCTTGAACCCATACTCCCAGCGTTTTCGAAATGTCGGTGCTTGCATACAAACGGAGACAAATTTTATCAGTATTTAGATGATGTCACATCTAAAATCAAAGTTAACTGTTTGAAATGAACTTTTAGAATGAAGAGGAATCACGTAATAAAAATAACTAAGTATAGATGATAATGGAATAAAAAGATGAAAATTAGAAATTATTATGTGGAAGTAGAATAAAACTACATTTTATATTTAGGTAATAATGGTACTTTAGTAGAAAATAACTAAGATATTGGCAACGGAAAAAATACTAAAGACTGGATAACTTAACATAGAATTTTATTTAATAAATAGAAAACTTTAAAGAAAAATGAAGCATAATTATGAGAATAAAATATTTTAGTGAAAATGATTAATTATAAACTTAAAGAAAAAAAGAGGGTAAAATTTGAATTACCAAATGAGATCAATGAAACATTTTTAAACTTTTTAAATTTGAATAATTTTCTGGAAATTAGCAGCAGTTTGCAGAGAAATCAAAGACTACAAAATAATAAAAAAAAATGCATGATTTCAATGAAGGTAGTTGTAGATATATCCTTAAAACCCCGGTAGCCGTTGGTTCAGTCAATAAGAGAATTTTCAAATGTAAAAATTAAGAAATTAATAACTTTTGAACAATTTAATCGTAACTTTCAAATCATATAACAACATTCAACAGTAGCACTCTCAAAAGTTAACAGGCACAAAATTGCTAAGATTTTAAAGAGATTATTAGATGCAGAGAAAATTTTTGAAATGTCGTTAGCAGTAGATAAATTACATCGACTTGAAAAACTTCTAAAACATATTTTCAACTTCTGAATAATATGGTTGAATTTTATAAACCATATACCAAATTAGTGGCATTCAGAAATGCTTAAATTAGATATATATTTTTTAAAATTATCTTCGAAGAAATACTAGTTTTTTAAAGTGGTCATGTAGTGCCATCTGTCGGAAAATAGGAAAGGAAAGGAAAATTCGTTATACTGAGATCTTATGTTACATAGAGAGCAGAAAAGTTTATAGTATCGGGAGTGACCTTTTGGTCGTATCGAAAGATGCCAATCCAAATAACGTTAACTCTAAGATAAATCGTGTGTATTTTTATAAGGAACAAATATGTAGGTATGCAAACATACATACAAACATATGTACACACAATAAAATTTATGCATAGAAAGTTAATATACTTGTTGGGTACCATGAAAAAGTTTAACGAATAAACGATAAAAATTGGTGGATTTAGAAAGTTCATTTCCTTATTTTACTTTTTATAAGACCGAAAAAAATAACCACTTTTCTCAACTATTTCACTAGCGTAAATAGAAATTTCTAGTTGAGTGAGCCGTACTAAAATGTTTTTATCTTTGTTGATATTTTGTCCCAGAGGCCGAAGACTTTTTCTTTAGTAATTTAAATCTTCGCAGCAATTTCCTATCTATCTTAGGCATTAAGGACCTTGCTGATCTTTAATCCCCATGTCAAGTTACGGAAATAAATCCTTCCTTTTAACTTTTTGTATTACGTATTAAGGAAAGTATGTTTTATAGTTCCTTTTGAGAAATTTCTCGTTGAAGTTCTAGTGACGAGAGGATTGCTTTTTTTTATATTTTAAACTGTTTTAGTAGCTCCCTTGCTGCAGGGTATTTGATAAATATAATGTTCTTTTGAACATAATTGTAAGTCAGTAATGGGATTATATAACATAATTGTAAGTCAGTAATGGGATTATATATAACCCTCGCATAAAATAAATTAATTTTTTATGCTAAAAATATTTTATTGTTACATAAGCTAAAATTTATTTATTTACGAAAAGAAAAAAAAAAGAGAAATTTTGATGAGTTTAATATCGATCTTTGAAAACAATTCTGACTTTAGTTATTGAGCATTTTTATTAGTACAATAAAAAACACGACCATTGTGTAAATGTGTCTACAACTTGTTTTTATTTATTTAAAATACGAATCATATATTGGTCAACTAATCAGGAAAATATATAAAATCGTAATTGAACACTAGTAGTATGAAAGCGTCATTTAAACCTCCGTTGGTTATATATTGTGTTTTTTCTTGAATAATATGGTTTTGATTTTAAAATTAATGTTTAATTTGTCGACTTTTCTTAAAGTAATACAGTATTAGAGTTCATGAATTTGGATCGCACTAGTGACAGAAATGTTTGTAGCTGTGTTTGAAATCAAATCGACTTTAAGCCGTAGGTTCCGTACTCATTAGTCCGCCTGTTCTAGAATAGTAGGTCTTAGCTCTCTAAAACCGGCGACTGGGAGTTTTGTGTTTTAGTGAAAAACTAGCGGTTTTCTTCAACACATTTAAAGTATCATATAATTAGTTTCGTAGATCTGAAGAAATGCATTTTAAATGTTTTTTTTATAGTAGTTATTGTTATTTCAATGTGTAATATGCTTCTTGATACTCTCTGTTAAAACAAGAAACTGGTGTCAAAATGTCGTTACGATTGGTTAGTAATTTTTTCAGTTATCCAAGACAAACTTTAACTCTCTTTCTTCTTATACAATGATACAAAGTGACCACATATAAGATCTTATATTAAAGTAAATATTGTACCCATTGTAACAGATATGGAAGTTAAGAATGCATATGTTTTATTTCTAACACATGCTATTGAAGTAAAAAGGCCATTTTATTCTAATAGCAGCTCAAAATGACTCCTCATTTATATATGCTGTGGTGTAGTACATTGCTGTTGTTACTTGAAATCCATTATTCTACTTTAAAATAATAACCCAAGTTTGCTTTATATCATCTTTGATATAAATTATAGCAAAATACCACCGATCTATATTACAAAATACAAATATATTAATGAAAAGAAAAGATAAGGACAAATGCTAAAACAATATAAAAACATAAAAAGTAAAAGAAGCACACCACGTGCTACACCTGAAAGAAGCACTGTCAAAAGTCTATGAGCACGCTACATTCTTTTCCATCCTTCTAAACTACTCCAGCAGCCCTGTACTTAAAAAAAAAACTCTTTCAATTCGTTGTCGTGCCATTATACTGTGCTGATACTTCCGTCGACCCATTGTCCTGTGCACGATGCGCCCTTTCCCGGCTCTTACCAGATTGACCGGGATTCCAGGTATGGTTCTGAATCGCCTCGTGGTGACCAATCACAACTCTCCAAACTTGGGGCAGTTTAAGTGCAGTCGTTTTCACTGTCCCCACCACACACCTCCTGGAGTCGTGAAAAAATATTTGGTCATGCAACCCCCAATGAGTGAGTGCGGCGAGCAGATCAGTTTTTCAAACCTTATGTAAAACATCGCTGCACTCTCACAATATAAAAAATGACAAGTCTAGTGATAAGTGAATCTTTTAGTAAGCAATACAAAAAGCATTCAAAAGTCACTTAACAACAAACATGAAACATCGCATTTCTTTAAACAATTGTGTGAAGTGACTACATACAAAATCTTATAAGACAGTAAATTTTGCACACATTACAACAGATATGGAAGAGTAGAATGCATATATTTTATTTTTATTAACTCGTGTTATTAAAGTAAAATAGGGCATCTTATTACACAGGTTTTCAATTACCCTTTATTAAAAAAATACAAATTCCTGTGTTAAGTTAATTTTACAATAAGTAATAGCGAAAGCCTTCAAAAGTCACGCCCTTTTATTTCTCACAAAACAAAAACTGTTTTTCCAAATAAAACCTTATAATACAGTAAATTTTGCACCAATTACTACAGATATGGAAGCGTAGAATGCATATATTTTATTTTTATTAACAAGTGTTATTGAAATAAAATAGCCAATTTTATTACACAGGTTTTCAATTACCCTTTATTAAAAAAAATACAAATTCCTGTATTAAGTTAATTAAATAAGTAATAGCAAAAGCCTTCAAAAGTCACGCCCTTTTATTTCTCAGAAAACCAGAACTGTTTTTCCAAATAAAACCTTATAATACAGTAAATTTTGCACCAATTACTACAGATATGGAAGCGTAGAATGCATATATTTTATTTTTATTAACAAGTGTTATTGAAATAAAATAGCCAATTTTATTACACAGGTTTTGAAATTACCCCTTATTTGTATAAAAAAAATACAAATTGCCATATTATGCGAATCTTACAATAAGTAATAGTGAAAGCCTACGAAAGTCACGCCCATTTCTTTATCACAAAACATAAACTATTTTTCCGCCATCTTTTACAACATTAGAAACAGCACCAGATTTCAAAGAAGACAATTCATTTGACATTGACCTTACATAATAATCAGTAAGGAAATATGTGCCAACTTGTAACCGATTTGCTATGAAAAAAAATACTGTAGGAAAGAAAAATTAACTGAGAATGCAGTTTTAAACCGCATTCATCAGTATTAATTTCACCAAGCAAAAAGATGAAAATGCCAAACGTAGTCCTATTTTGATAATGATGATGATAATTACTCTTCGTAATTGCATTTTGCTCTGGTATCTGGTATTAATAAAGAAAGTACTTTAAAAAAAGTAAATCTCTTTCACTAGAAAATTGATAATGGGATTATTTTTATTCTAAGAGTATTTACTTTAAATTCCAGTACTTAGTACCTGAAAGAGGCAATAATGAATCTTATTTCCTTATTAATCCCTCATTTTTAATAATTAATGGGAAGAAGAGTTTTAGGAATGAATTCTAGATTAATTATTTTTAAAACAGAAACCAATTTCTATGATTAACAGTTTGCCCTGCAGCTATCTATATCTGAAAAAAAAATCCTTAAAATTAAGCTACTTATTTGTAAAAGAAAATTAATCATTTCCGTTAAAATGTTCAGTAGGCATTTATAGTGTCCCGCTATAATGAGAGTGAACATTTTTTTAAAGTGTACTTTAACTGTAGTTCTGAGTAAACTTACTCATGATGACAAAATGGCTCGAGTTTTTTAAAACTGAAGAGGGATACTTCAAAGACATTAACAAAATGAGATCGCTTTAGGGACTTCATACGTCGCGGTAGATGTCGTCATTTCTTGAATACATGAATAAAATATTTTTTTCCTTTCTTCCTATTCTTGAGGTTTTATTTTACGCTGAAAGCAAAGATGTCAGGTGTTATACAGAAAATGTCACCAACACTTACCCGAAAGAATATTCAAATTTGTCTGTTTTGTTTTGGATAAACTAAGAAGAAAACAGTTTTCATTTTGTGTAAAGACGCTCAGGATAATGGTGAAATTTCAAAACGGACTGATGCATCCCATAAAATTTAGTGTCACTTGCGTAAGGTGTTTAGAAGTAGAAATTGGAACATAAAAATATACATAATTTATGTACGTGCCGTGATAAATTAGATTAAGGAAGGCTGTTTTACTGAATTACTTCTATTAGCTATCATGAAACACGGGAATATGCGAGCTTTATTTGTGTTTTAGTGGGAAAGGAAAGTTTAAAAATTTTGTATGTTAATATACTGGAATATTTTAACTAGAGCATTATGTGGGAATACATTTAGGCATACATGAGTTCTAGAAGCCAAAGGATTGCTGAAATTAAGTAAGTTTTCATGACTAGTTATGAAAAATTAATCTCTCTCTAAATAAGAAGCATTTGTTGTCATTTTGTCTGTTCCCTTATAACTCAAGATCCAAACAAACAAATACCGTGAAATTTGATACACGTACACAAAATTACATGAGGAAGGTTCTTAAACAGGTTTCGTTCCATCCCAACCTCACTCTGGCCTCCTCCAGCTAAAAGTAGTCCATGTGCCTGTTCTGAGCCGTGTGATAATGAACCAAAAAAGAAAAAAAAAGTAAATCAAGCAAGTTGGTCATTTTGCAGGTTTTTGTGGTGATGATGAGATGAAGAGGATGTATCTCTCTATATATAAGACGCATTTGTTGTCTGTTTGTCTGTTCCCTTATAACTCAAGATCCAGACAACCAAATAACGTGAAATTTGGTACACGTACACAATAATGATTTTCAAGCCCACAACTTGATTCTGAAAGTTGGTGCTCCAATAATGCTGATTCGAAATATTGATGCACCCAGGTTGTGCAATGACAAAAGTTTAATTGTGAAGAAGCTGATGCAACATGTCATTCAAGCCACAGTACTCACAGAGTGTAGTAAGGGTGAGGATGTCTTCATTCCAAGAGTACCTATCATTTCCTCAGAGAATACAGTTCCCTTTGAAATTGTGCTTTGCCATGACAATCAACAAGTCGAAGGGCCAGTTCTCTTGTGATTGCTGGTATAGACTTGCAGACACCATGCTTTTCTCATGGGCAGTTGTATGTGGCCTACTCCCCAATGGGTAAAGACGAAAATCTTTTTGTACACACTCCAAATGGAACTGCCAAAAATGTTGTCTATCACATTGCTTGAAGATAAATGTACCCTTTTATTGCAAGCAAATAAACAGTTTTGTACACTTCTACAGAAAATCTTATTTTAAACCCTGGAAAAACCGGGTACTTGCAGGTAGTAAAAGATAATGAGCAATTTAGGAGAATCTCAATATATTACATTACTTATATTGGTCAGATAAAAAAAAATAACACATGCAGACATGCTAACATTCAGGCACTTATGTCCGGAGCAACAGCGTGGTTTGAAATTTTAACATGCTAATTACAGATTATACATAAGTACTATGTTATTGGTTTCTAAATTAAATTAAATTTAAAATGTTTACACAGTAGTAAATTGAAAAAGGTACATTAAAATTTTTGCATTTAAAAATTTATGAGTAGCTTTTTTAGCTTTAACAACTTATTTTTCAGAAGTGTTTGTTATAGCTACATTGACCCTGATTAAAATATTTCCATTTTTCTATCATCAGGGATTCGATCGTTTGTCTACTCAATTTTGACCTAAATTCAGTTTGGTTTTTTCGCACAGATCTTAAAATTCTTTAACATGCAGAATTACTGTATAGGAAGAGTAATATTCAGCATTATCTTTTTGAAAACTTTGTATTTAACTGTTGAATTGTAATCTTTTAGCTGTTTAAAAGTTGTTTTCCGGAGAAATCTGAGAAGTTTCCGGAGTTATGAAACTTTCTCATTTCTCCGGAGCTGCTCCGGAGAGTCCGGAGTAATTGGTATGTCTTCATATGTGAGGAGAAACTTTCATTAAAGGATAGACTTTTCATGCTAAGAAATAATTGTTCAAGAAAAATATATTGCCGCTATGGTTTCAGCATGTTATGTGTTAAGTCACCTTTACGGTATTGATATATTGTTGATATCTCTAAGTTAACCAACCCCGCAGTTAGTAGAATTATTCCCAGGCATTAGTATGTATTATTTGGAACTATATATGATACCCTACTTGCTAATTACTTTAGCTATTATTAATTGTTATTTTCTATTATTATTATTATTATCATAATTGTTCTGTATTCTCCTTACTCCTTTATTATTATAGCACTGTACTCTCATTTTTATATCCAGCACATAAATAGAACATATCTCAGAAGATTGTTGTTGTTGACTTATGCCACTTGGTGAAACCAATCACGATTGAATCGGAGGCTACTGCTTTTAAGGCAAAGGGATGCGCCTTTCGTTTATAACGCGCTCCACAAGGGTCAAAGTGCGACTTATGTTCAAGCGGGTTCTCGTAGTTTTGAAGCACAGATCAAGCAGAAGACCCATAGACTTGGCCTACCACCCCCAGAGGTATTAATTGAAAACTTAGAGGACATTGTGACCACGAACCTATTTTACGTGCCTCAGTCACCTTTAAGGAACACGGCGTATCTTAGGCCGGCTCTGGTTCCGAACCCGCAACAAGATTAGTTACAAGATCGTTGTCTTTACCGACTGAGCTACCGCGGCTCATCTCAGAAGATTCCATACCGAATCAGAGTTTCCTCTGCTATGGACTTCTAGATCAAATCAGTTTATTTTCTATTAATTCTATTTAATTTATTTTATTTTTATTTATTTTTTCATTATTATTATTATTATTTTTAAAACTTTAAATTCTTATTCGCCTTTGAGTCCGGGGTAGACTATTCCCCAGGGAAGCGCGTGCAAGCCGTAGACCCAATAGGTTAGGATGCTCCATGAGGGTACTCATTATTCCCATTATGGATATTATAGGTTCAACTGGCAGTCAGTGTGGCTCATCTCTTGTTTCCAGAACCCTGTGGTTAATGAAGACTATGTACACATCCATTCTAACGGAAATTTGACATTCGTTCAACCTGACAGTTTCCGGCTCATTAGAAGGATAACGGGAGGGCTTAGAAAAGTGATGCTACCATATTGTAAAGACATTATTGCAATGGGTTTGCGTCTTGTCATTCAAAGTTTTACTCAGGAAATTCTAATCAAAACAAATTACATATAATACCATATAATGGTCTCTATAACAGAAAATACCACTTTAGTAGTGATTCAGCAATGAGATAACATTTAAGGACAATGGTTTAATCTTCATATTTAGGTACTTACGCATTATTTAAGTACAAACACATTGGTTATGCAGTTTTATTTCCCTATTCAATACATACTATGATCTCAGAAAACGCCTTGGGTATTTTAATTTGAAGACGCTGTATTGTAAACGAAACTAAACTCCTTAAATATAACGCAAGACTATCTTATTATTGCAATATTCAAAATAGAAACTGGCTGCATTAAATTTTAATAAATAGATCCAAAAGTACGATTCTCTTTCTTCAGAATCA
>CM063504.1:112685581-112743081 GCA_032207245.1 Pardosa pseudoannulata | reverse complement strand
TTTTTTCAACATACAAAGAGAGGCTCGAAAAAAATTAATTAAAACACTTTTAAAGACAAAAAACCCTGCATCCAACAAAGAGCTGTGTAAAAAAAGAAGGGGTGAAAAATACTCCTTTCTCACTTTCTATAGACTACGTCATTGAAATTTAATATATTCAGCGGAGGCCTAAAACCTAAATCCCAAAATGTACTGACGGGAAAAATCATAAAAGAATCGCATACCGACGATATTCTTAAAGGAGAAAAAAAAAACTAGCTATAAAAAAAATTCCCAACTATTATAAATGCTTCCGTAGCGGAATATTTCACGCAGTTTGATCTTTATTAGACTTTTTAATCATGAGTCACAGCTCGGAAAAACCTGTCAATTTACCTTTAATAATATCGACAGTGTTCTTGGAATAATGTACTTCTCGACCAGTTGAACGAGGAAAAAATCCCAAGTCTGAAAGGAGGAAGTTAGAAAAAAAATTTTGGATTTCAAAGAAAAATTCGTTTCTAATTACAGGCGCTTTTCGTCTTGCATAGCAATGATGGGTTAAAAAAAAAGCGAAAATGTCGAAAAAATATATTAGGGCATAAAAAAGGGGAAATTTTTTTCTCTTCAAGATAATTGTGGAAAGTTGGGTTTTCAAACACTTAACGGCTAAAAAAAAGTAGCATTATGTGACAAATATTTAAATGTCCTTTCTTTTTTGGAAGAAAGTATATATATATAATACCTAATTAACACGGATGTAGCTGAGATTTGAGATTTGGTGCTATCGACGTGTTACTGTTGTAATCTAGTGACTTTTTTTTTGTTTAAAAGTCTATTTTACATTTTTTTCAGATGTATGTAATTGAACAGAAAAGGGAAAATTAAGTAGAGTACAAAATAGTCATTCAGTAATTACCAAGTAAAGTTTTATCAGAAATATTTTAAAGTTAAAAATGCATTGAAAACTGTATACGTATATATTTAGTCAAATGTATAAATTTTAGTATTTGTATTTACTTACATATACATGTGCAGTCATATGTATTTATATGTGTTACTTGTATATATATGACATGGTATGATCCAGAGTTAAGGCGAATGGAAAACAGTCTTCTTGATAATAATAATTTTAATAAATAATCGTTTCTTCTAAAATTAAAACCTGCGCCATTTTCATTGTTCGTGGCAGAGACACGCGTAGAGTGTTCAAATTTCCATGTCCACGCGCTGACTCAAACTTATCTGTTTGCAAATAGCTCAAAAATGCTTCCGCCTGACCGGATGATCCAAAAAGTTTACACGAGCGTGGGTCTTTTTCATTTATTTTATTATTATAAAAGCTTTCCCTTTTTAAAATCGTTTTCAACTCACTTAATTTCCAACTACCCCTTTTTCAGACATTAAAGCATTTAAAGCATTATTACTATTAATAATGTCTTATTTTTTAATACCTATATATTTACTTCCAAACAAAAATATTCATATATATCAATATTTTTGTGTGGATGTAAATATATAGTTATTAAAAAATAAGACATTATTAATAGTAATAATGCTTTAAGTTTATTTCCAATGATTGAAATTTTGAAGGGGATTAGAATTTCAGAACTTTCAAAGCGGAAGTGTACCTTATATGTTCAAAAGTGTGCAAACTGTTTTGAAAACTTCTACAAAAATGTTTATAAAAGCCTGGCCATTGGTATCCGAATAAGTAGGACGCTGTTTTTAGTAACCTAATCTGTACATTCGAATACCGCTGTTAGGGAATTTTTCGTGCCTGTTTGGAGTAATTTTTAAACAGTAAAGCTTTGTGTAGCTGGAAAAAAGACTGTAGTGCTCCAAACCAATTAAACAAACTTTACCACCGGGGGTTCAACATCATTCAAAATAATCTCCTTTAAAACACGAAGATGTTAAACAAATGATTGAATTTGTAGAATTTCAGGTTAAAAAATTTGTAATAGAATAAATTAGAAATAAATGGATTACCAGTTTTACACACCTTTATTTAACTAATTACTCATGTTTGTCCAGGTGTAAATTTTGCAATCGGTTTTTCGTTGTTTTCACCATTTTCAGTTAATTGATATTTTGCAATTAATATTAATGAAAATGGAAATGAATGAAACAATAAAAATTATATTTTCATGGATTATATTTGTATTCTTAAATTAAATCCAGTAAATAAGTTGATTTTTTAAGTTGTTATCGTCTTTATATATACGTTGGTTATTCGTCGACAGAATGCTCGCCTCTTACACATCTAGGGCTCAAATCCAGGAAGAAAGTTATCTTCTTAAGAACCTTTGTAGTTCAGTTGGCAAATGTATTGAAGGGTTGTAGGTTGAAGCTTCAGTAAGCCAAACATCATCATGTTCACAAATGGTTTGTAGGGCCCTTAAAATCGGGGAATGGATGTTCTCCGATTTTAAGGGCCCTACAAACCATTACACTACATCTACACTCTTCACGATTAATTAACTTATTTTCTATTTCATCATCAAAATGTTAGAAATAGGTTATTTTTGAAAAAAAATAATTTAAACGAAATAACTACTGTTTTCAATATTTTCACATATATAAAAAATCGTGAAAAATTACATCATGTAGTGTGTAGATGTAGTGAATTATTACATTACATCTACACTCTTCCAACAGCCATATTTTTTCTTGGCGATCTTGGCAGAAAATCCCATTTTTGAAAGTCGCCAAAAAAAAATGATGGCAGAAAATGGCATTTTCTTAAAAACCACAAAAAAAAAACAAAAAAAAATTGAAGGCACCACATGGTTTTTAAAAAGCCAAAGGTATTACAAAATTCCACAAAAATTGACACAGCATATATTTTACAGATTTTTACTATTCAAGATCATATTATTTTAACTAGATGATCACATCAAAATGAGTTTTATAATGCGTTTGTATAGAAAATAAATGTTTGAAAATTCTTTAAAACAAATTTAAAACTTTTGAGAGGGTTTCTCCCCTCATCCCCCTTAAAGATTATCACATACAACAATAAATATATATTACAACCACTTTGCACAACTAGAAAGGAAGAAACTAAAAAAAAAAAAGAAAAAAAAAAAAAAAAACATAAGATTCTACAACCTGATTACGCGGGACGGCAAGTCCGAACTCCAGGAATTCCGTAAGGTAAAATGCTTTGGAAATAACTAGAAAGAATATATTAGAAAGAGACAGGCGGGGATGTCAGAAATCACGTGCACCAATTAGGCTGAAAGAACGAACCAGGGTTGCCACTACATACCACCAATGTCAGAGTAACACAAAAACCATTCATGATTGGTTAGCCCAGTCATGAATGTCTGGGCTAACCAGTCATCGCCCAGCAAAATGCTAAAAAAAACCACCAAATTTGGCGACAAAAGCCGGAGTGTAAATATCGCATCTGTACCAAAACCAGTTTAGAGTCGCAATGTCTGATAAGTTCACACGATGCCCCTGGATGTGGTAGATTAAGGCTGGAATTCTTGGTTTTTGTTTCCAAATTATGAGACCTTGCTTTGAGTCACAGCTATGCTAATCACGTCCGTAATATTTCTTAAGCAACATAAACTCCTCAAATGTTGCTATATGAGTAGCATCTATTCACTTCAAGTCGAAAACTTGTGTAACTTACCTCTGAATGTGGTGAGGATTATTGTACATTGTGCTGTACTGCATTAGAAAAATGTTTTATTAACACCTCCCGTGCGGGCAAAGTATTTTTAAGTTTCTTGCTGTCATTGGAGTGCGCGTCACGTAAAAAGGCGCATTTAGTAGATTTGTAGATTAGTATTTTAGTAGATTTGTTGTGGATACCTGCTAACCTACACAAATCTACTAAATACGTGTAATTATATGTATGTGTGACATTATATGCGCGTTGTTTAAGATTGCTATGCAACGCTTTGCACTTTTTTTTCCCACAAGTTATGATTGTCGAGTTACTCGGTCTTTTGTTGCGGTATTTCGTCTTCAATCGAATTCCTAGCTCCAGAACGTCGAGTTTTGTCAATTTGAAACTTGGTTTTTTATGGTTGAATACAAAATTGATAAAATGAGCCGTTGTGACAAAGATAGTGATGAAGAAATTTGCACTGACAGATTGTCGGACTTTACTTTTAAAAATCGTTATTTTTTGTGATTTCGTAAAACTTTTTTTTAATAAATAATCATATAGTATATATTAAAGTGTAAAATAAAAAAAAGTTTCGTTCATAAAAACAAAGTGGTTTTCGATTTACTGCGATTTTTCTGAATAACTAAACTTTCGCGCTATTCACGAAACAATGCCCACTGCACGCTAAGTTGACGGTGAAGTATACCCTCATGTCAAGTGTTAATATTGATGCTTGTAACTTTGGTTTTTCGTAAGCGGTAGGAAACGTATATGCATTTAAAATACTTCTAAAAACTATTAACCCGTTAAAAAGTGTTAATTATATTTAATATGGATTAATTTCTTTTAATTACACAATTTACTGTTTATATTTTGCAATTTTCTCTTATTCAAAATTACTCTTCGGGATTTTTTTATGATTAATTTTCAGACAGTTACATTGTATATTGATAGCAAGAAGGTTTCAGTTTAATGAAAAATATGCCAAAACAGTGTGTAAGAAGCAAATCTTTTTCACTGCATCTTGAATCTTAACAATGGAGACATATTTCTTTGAGAAAAGCAAACTGTTATTGTTAAGTTCTCCTATTTTTCTTAAATCTTGGATAAGGGTTATTGATATATGGCTTAAAGCATCGAAGTGCCTCAGTATTGATCTTAAAACCTTTATTTTTCTGTAGAATCCTGCAAAAAAATTGTTCTCAAAATATATCCTAAAGTGATTTTTAAAACCTGCATGATGTAAAGAAATCCCGGAAAATATTAAATTTATTTTTACTAACATGTTTATGGAATTTTTTTTCTACCAAATACTGGAGTTTAAATTAGTACACATGTTCAATTTTTAATAAATTTTGGGAAAAAATATTGCACCGTCACGTTTTCCTTCTTGAAACGAGAAACTTTTTTTTTACAACTTCGTCTTTTGTAATTTGTATATTTTTTCTACTTCCGTAATTAGCTGGAGAATTTAATTAATTGAACTAAAATAAAAATTTAATTGGCAGTTACAGAGTCAGCCAAAAAATCTATTTATAATTACTTGTTAAAAATTAATCATGTTCATCACACCCCTTATCAATCATCATTCTATGCACAAGCCGATAAAATGCATCAAAGTGGTAGACTCCATAATGTTATCTTAAATATTATTCTTCTATTTGAGAAACATAATGAGGGGCATCATTAGAAAGTCCTTTTTAATACCAAGAATATTTATCCTCATAAAATTTTCTCTTAATGGCATTATTCCGGAACGTGGTTGAGGGTAATGGTCAGTATGATTTATGAGTGTATATTTCGAAGAAACGTATCCATAAATATTCCGGATGGAATGTTTAATTTCAAACCTTTTCTAGGATCAATGCGTTTAAATGCTTAAATATAGATTGTTGTTCTAAAATTAAAGATTTAAACAAGATTTGGAACAAAGCGATAAGTTAGTACACTTTCTACGCTAATTACATGTCGTTTTAGAAGCTAATAGCTTCAAATTATGCATAACTTTAAATAGAATGGTTCCAGAATTGTTCTTTGTAGTATAAAGAAAGTTCTTGCAAAAATCCTTTGGATCTTATCAGTTTCTTGAGCTGATTTATTGGCATTATTAAAAACATATGTATTTCTTGCTTTCATTGATGAGGAATTTTCATTTTGTGTACCGTACTGCAAGAAACTTAATACTAATCCTTATTATTATAAAAATATGCTGTCATCCCACATAAACCTGTGCTTCTTCAAAAGCATGCAAATAGTTGTGTTATTCTCGCACATGAAGTATTGGTAGCCACATATGTGCTCCTGGCATAATAAAATGCCTAACTAATTGGTGTGGGATCAAAAACCAATTAGTTGGCCATGGAAATAGTGGGGAAGATAAAGAAAAAAACTGTCAGTAATTACTTAGTAAATAGAAGGAAAAATGTATAAAGAAAATGCTTTGAAGGTTGATATGAGATTGAGAATTCTCCACTGGAAAGTTAAACTGAAAATAATTTAGGGAATCTTAGATTCTCAGATGAAAATCCTAGGCGTAAATTTCAGAATTGTATCGTTAAAGGTTCACCTGTACTTGTTCATATAACCTGTCGCACATAAACCTGTGTGACAGGCTACACACTTACACTTGCTCACATAAACTTGTACTTGTTCAAAAGAATGCAATAGTTGTGTTATTCTCGCATAGGAAGTATTGTTGGCCACAAATGTGCCATTGACATAATAAAATACCTAACTAATTGGTGTAGGATCCAAAACCAATTAGTTTGCCATGGAAATAGTGAGAAAAATACTAAAGAAAAAACTGTCAGTAATTACTTAGTAAATAGAAGAAAAATGTATAAGGAAAATGCTTTGAAGGTTGAGATGAGTTTGAGAATTCTCAACTGGAAAGTTAAACTGAAAATAATTTAGTGAATCTTACTTTCCCAGAAGAAAATTCTAGAGCGTAAATTTCAAAATGGTATCGTTAAAGATCCTCTTGCTTGTGTAACATTTTTTATTTTATACTTCAGACTTTCTGCTTCATGCCTTATCTTATAAGATATTCTCTTCAAAGTTTACGTTTTTATCACCGAAGGAGGAATTGTAGATTTTGTGTACCGTATTGAAAAAAAACTTAATATTGATCATAGTTATAAGAAAAATCTGCTGTTATCACATGTAAACCAGTGCATATTTAAAAAACATTGGATTCAGTTTAGAATACATTTTTAAAGATTTTATGGATTTCTCCTGTGATAACAAAAAATATCCAAACTATGGTTCTAGTTGACGAGTGATTAGACCTTCAATCGGTTGAAAACCTTTCACCATCATGGGTAATTCCATACCAAATCAAAGCAAGGTTTTCTACCTGACCCCTTCCAATTTTGATTAAATTTGGTATAGTAAGTGACTTCATGGTAATAAAGAAAATCCCCAAATCTTATGTTCAAATAATAATTGGTTTGGGAGTTATAAGGCTTTAAAGTTGCCAGATTTGTTAAAAAAAATACACTATCGGCATACATTTAAATTACACTTGCTACTCACCTAATTAAGCTAGAGATATGTGCAAGGTGTTATTTTAAACCTTTTTTAATGGGCTTTCATATGATATACAACACATGATGACTTGAAAACAAATTTTTAAATTAAAATTAAAATTAAAATTTCTCCAAAAACCAAGTTTTTTAAATTTTGAAAAAAATCTCAAATTGCTCATATTATTGTTAATTTATTCTCAAAGTTTCATGTTGGGATCATAATGGGATCAAGCTAAGAAAGTTTTTTGTTTGATATATTTACTATTGGAATAACGAAAATGAGAACATGTATTCATTACTTTTAATCTAACTCAGTTGTATAGGATGGCATTAATGTTTACACACTACCTTATTGACATATACTCAGGTAAATATTACATTTAACATTTGAGATTTTAGAATGAAGAAAAATCATTAAAGTGTATTACTTTTGATGGATGGTGCTACTTATTTAGTTGAAACTGGTAGAAAGCTTTATGTGTTTTGAGAATTTCTACTTCAGAAAGAATATACATTGGTCCTGTTGGAGTTAAAGGATCCACCTTACACATAACATCTGAAATTGGAATCCATAGTACATCTGCATATAGATATAAAAAAAGATGGTGATGGTCCAGATGAGTGAAGGAATGTCACTTTTACCTCTTCAGAGTTTTTCTCTTCTTTCTCTTAACATAAATGTAAGCCACCAGTTGCAATTATAAACAGCAGTAATATAGCCATTTTTATCAGCAAATAGAAGCTTTTATTGTGATGCTATCGCAGTTTGCATCAATAAATCTTGTGAAAAGGAAAATGTCTTCTCAAAGACTTTTGTTTTTGATTCTGTGGGTATAAAAGCATGATATTTCTGAGTCCCAGGAATTGCAAAAGCATTTTTAAATTGGTCATCTAGAAATATAGCTGTAGAAACATGTTCTTCTTGGGTTGAAAAACAAAATGTATTCCTGTGCCCAGTTAAAAAGTTGTTGTGGTGTAAGTATTTGATTTTTATATGGTCGTTGTAGGCTTGCTCAAGCCGCTAACTCTTGAGTGTACCTCCTACCCCATCACAAGGTCCTTTACCATGAGCAGTTGTCCAAAAATGCCATTCTGCCTCAATGCCAAAATCTTCCTTATGTAAGCATAAATTGGCAAAGTTTTTCTTATTTATATATTGTGCAGATGACCCATCTGAGAAATAAAATATTTTCCTTGCACTTTTTTTTAAAATTCTGTCTTAAAAAAAGTAATAAGCTTCTTTTGAAAACAGTAAACTGCTACTGTATTGGGCTCCAAACAGTCTTAAATTACAATGTATGTAAAGTGGTCAATTCCAAACTTCCCTTTGTAATATACAACAAATGGGTGAATTGTAGATTGAACAGTCCAGTGGCAGCTCTGGGCCTCATCCTGTATAACAAATAAGTAATTTTCAGCAAAATCAAGAACTACAAACTCTGAATCTTTTAGATTTCCTTTTATATTGTTTATAAATGAATTTTGTTGTTTCACCAAAAAGTAATGATAAACTAATACAGACATTTTCTCACAAAATAAGTCAATAAATTCTGATGCTGACTTTTGTATTGTTTCTAAAGAGCTCTTATCAACAGAAATCCACTGATTGAAAATGACCTTTTCCACCATATTTTCATCGAATGTTTCATCAAGTATGGTTTTTAATTATGTAGACCCAGAACATGATGTACACTCTCCCATGTGGCAGCTGACTGATGCTGGATTACAAATCATCATAGCAAGGCAATCCTTGTATGTGTTAATTTTTCCATGTGTTAATGGAAGCTAATTTGGTATTTTATAGCTTGTGATCATATTATAATCCGAATGTACTATGTCACAATGTATGAAGCCAGATGTACTATGAATTATAATTTCAAATGTTATGTGTAAGGTGAATCCTTTAACAGGACCAATGTATATTCTTTCTGAAGTAGAAATTCTCAAAACACATAAAGCTTTCTACCAGTTTCAACTAAATAAGTATCACCATCCATCAAAATTAATGCACTTTAATGATTTTTCTTCATTCTAAAATCTTCACAAATGTTAAATGTACTATTTACTAGAGTATATGTCGATAAGGTAGTGTGTAAACATTAATGCCATCCTATACAGCTGAGTTAGATTAAAAGTAATGAATGCATGTTCTCATTTTCGTTATTCCAATAGTAAATATATCAAACAAAAAACTTTTGTAGCTTGTGATCCCATTATGATCCCAACATGAAACTTTGAGGATTAATTAACAATAATATGAGCAATTTTTGAGATTTTTTTCAAAATTTTAAAAACTTGGCTTTTTGAGAAATTTTAATTTAAATTTAAATTTTTAAAACATTTTTCAAGTCATCATGTGTTGTATATCATATGAAAGCCCATTAAAAAAGGTTTAAAATAACACCTTGCACATATCTCTAGCTTAATTAGGTGAGTAACAAGTGTAATTTAAAGGTATGCCGATAGTGTATTTTTTAGACAAATCTGGCAACTTTAAAGCCTTATAACTCCCAAACCAATTATTATTTGAACATAAGATTTGGGGATTTTCTTTATTACCGTGAAGTCACATACTATATCAAATTTAATCAAAATTGGAGGGGGTCAGGTAGAATTTGTTCTAAAATTGCGTTGATTTCACATGGAATAACCATCATATGCATTTTTCGCTATCATTCGCATTTGGATCTTATCAGTTTCATGACCTGATTAATTGAAATAATTGGAAACAAATGTATCGTTTGTTTTCAATGCCGATGAATTGTAGAATTTGTGCATAGTATTGAAAACAATTTACTAATAACCACAATTATTAAAAAACCTGCTATAAATAATAAGGCCTTATAACACGTAAAACTGTAAGTGTTTGAAAAGCAACGGATTAAGTTTGGGATGCCTTTTCTCGATAAAGATTGCGCGGATCTCTCGAATGATAAAGAGAAATTTGAAGTGATTTATTTTGGCTCAGGTTTTTGATTGATTAAATTTTTAAATGGTAAAAAACTTATAGCTATGATATGAGAAATTCAAGCATTAATGAAAAAAAAATTCTAAGTTGATTTTTCAACGTGTTCTTGTAAATGTGTGATAATTCCTTTAGATGCATTAACTTAACACATTGTGTGCGGGTACATTTTGCAGCGGAATTGTACTGGGAGCTGGCGTTTTGTGCGTAAATTTAGTTATTCAGTTAAATCTCAATAGATCGAAAATTATTTAAATTTTTAACCAACTTTTCGTATTTTATATTGAAATATATAAACAAATATATAAATAGAAATCTATAAATAACAACCATAAGATTTTTGTAAGCAAAACTATATTATTTAGTGGATAAATTTATAATAGTATCGTAAATATGAAAAATCAAATAGAAATAGTAGTATATAGTTTTATCCCGTTGTGTGGTTCCGCATCGACTGATGTAAAAACTAGTTTTTATTTGTCTAAATTTTTCCAAAATTTATGTAGTAGACAAGAACATTCGGCTTCGTTTTCCTGTATATACCGTTATTTTTGTACCACAAACAAACCATGTTGTAGTAACCATGTTAAAAACCATGTCACGTACTAACTCGTACTAGTATTTGACCTGCGCTCAAGTATCAATCTTTAGAAAACATACTAGTACGTGTCCCGCATACAATGTATTAATAAAGTGTACAATTCCTTTATAAAGACAATTAAACATAGTCTGTAGAAAGAATTTTCTTTTTTTTTTGTGAATGTAAATGACATACCTCAATTTTTCAAGTATCAGCTATTATTAATAATTTGGTCTTTAAGATAAACATTTTATGCTCCCACAGGAATTTACTTTTTCACAGCAGGTACATAAGCTAACATCATGACAAATAGCTATATCTTTTATAAAGCATCTCTGTACAGTATTGTGTTTATGTATGTTAGTAAATTAATTTTTTAGCATAAAATTTTAATTTTTATGAACTACTATCGAAAGCTGTAATAGTTAAAGTTTTTTATTTAATGTTTTGTTTTTCTTCCAGGAGTATTATAAAATGTTGAGTGATTGAGCGGAGAGAATGTGGCAGTCTATACCATAGGCAATTTAATAGATTAACATGTTTATTTCCGTATGATATAGAGCATCCGTATGATGTTTAGAGAAATAGTTATTTATAAAGAATTACTCTACTCAAAAATAAATAGATAGCTCAGAGAAAACAGATATAGACAATCTCAAAGTTATGTAAAAGATTAATTGTTTATAATAATCGCAATTAGATAATTTTATCTATGCAATGAATCTAAATTAATAATTATCCAATGAGTATTAAATATACAGGACCCACTCATTGTGGTAATCAGAGAGAGCTTTATTATTTTAAGGCAATTTATATTAAAATTTGACATAGTGAGGACCTGGGAACCTGTGGCATTATAAGAAAGTAAATGAATTACCACTAGAGCACGTATATCTCATTGGTTTTTTTAGTCCTTAGTGATTAAATTTTGTGACACATAAGTTCAAGGCTTCCTGTGGTATAAACAATCATTAAAAAAAGTGTTTGAAACAAAATCAGGTTTATTCAGTTTTGTGGCTCAATTACTATACTGCCTGCTCTTTTATTCCGTTTATGTAGGCTTGAACTTTGAATCCATGTCACCTAAGGTCATTCTCTGTCACCTTACTCTCGTTAATATTTTCCGTGAAATCAATTCATTTTGCCTTTCATAGCTCCCCGTAATTGTCCTAAGGCAGTACACTTTCTTTTGTCTTGCTTTCATCTTTTTATATGCTCCTTCTTGTGTATTTTGGGGATCTAGATAGACCTTCTATAAGAATTAGCGTAATAACTTCTGTAGTAACTTAATTACAATATTTTCAGGAGAAACTGGCATATAGCCCATCTTATGACGGTATCATTAAAATTTTTAATTTTCCAGAATTGTAAAGTACCCTAAGAGGCAGGTAAAAAAAAGTTTTGTTTCTTAGCTGAGAATTATCTGCTACACGATCAATAATTTGTTTATCTTTACTGACCTGTTAGTTCCCAACCTTAATTTATCATGTTATATTACTTGATGGGATGGACATCAGAGGTTTTAATATTGACAGTAATTATTTGGCGGTTTATGTGAATGAGTCCTAAATTTAGCAATTCGATTGCAGAACTATATGGTTATGTATAAAAAACAAACACACGAACAAACTTCATTTTCAAAGATATATATATATATATATATATATATATATATATATATATATATATATATATATATATATATATATATATATATATATATATATATATATATTCCGTGATATAGACTATAACTTAGAAAAAATAATGTGTTGTTAATACCGTGAAATAGACTCCTAACAACATTAATTTGTTGTTAACGGTGGTTATTAACGGTGGTATTAACAACCGGTGGTATTTGTTGTTAATACATTTTTATGGCAACAAAAATTAATCGATGATTAAATTTAAAACTATCACATATGTTCCTAATCTATTATTTAAGCCAAATGTAAAAGAAAATTATTTAAGTAATACCTAAGTCCAGTGATAAAAAGTATGAAAATAATGCCGACGATATTTAAGTAATTTAAAATAAGAAATGATTAAATGAGATGGTGAAAGGAATGACGTCATAATACTAGAAAAAAATGTTATTTTCATCTACTTATAATGCGATAAATTAATCATCGCTTGCTCTTAACCAGGAAACATAGGGCTTGAGAGAATGGTTTAAAACGATCGAAAAGTAGGGAAAGTGTGGATTTCGAATGTTTTTGAACTCGCTTTGAATTTTGCTAACCCTAACTCATCAAGAATTCAATATGGATTCTTCTATCCATTCCAGGTCCAACCGCTTCATAAATTAGATGACAGACGGACAGATAACTTAGGCTGTTATTATATAAAAGTGATTCAGTCCTCAATAGCTTACATTGTTTCAAAATATTTTAATATTCAAGCAGATTGGTTGTTTCTTTTTTATCTACATAAGAAAGAAACTAACTTTAACCAAAAGTCAACTATTCGATTTAAATATTTTGAAGCATGACTATTACCCATATATATTTAAAAAATAAGCAAAGCCTACAGTTACAAAGATGTAATACGATTCTCTTTTTGATTCCTGTATAGAAACTGGTGATCATGTGACTCTAGAATATGATTTAATGTTTGCGTTTCTTAATGTGTATCAAACGTTCTCTATTGACATTGTCTTTAAGAGGTACTTACTTGTCGTAAAATAAGAAAAGAAATAGACGTACACACCAATCTATATCATTTATAAGGGAATCTTTTAAATGTAGCATTCAAGAGAAGTTTCTCCAGGCTTCATAGAGCTAAATGCCTTGATTATTTTATATTTATGCATTATTGTTGTTTCAACATATAACATTCATAATGTAGCATTCAAGAGAAACTTGTTCAGGCTTCAAAGAGCTAAATGCTTTGATTATTTTATATTTATGCATTATTGTTGTTTCATCATATAACATTCAATTATTATAACATTCATAATGTAGCATTCAAGAGAAGTTTCTCCAGGCTTCATAGAGCTAAATGCCTTGATTATTTTATATTTATGCATTATTGTTGTTTCATCATATAACATTCAATTATTATAACATTCATAATGTAGCATTCAAGAGAAACTTGTTCAGGCTTCAAAGAGCTAAATGCTTTGATTATTTTATATTTATGCATTATTGTTGTTTCATCATATAACATTCAATTATTATAACATTCATAATGTAGCATTCAAGAGAAACTTGTTCAGGCTTCAAAGAGCTAAATGCTTTGATTATTTTATATTTATGCATTATTGTTGTTTCATCATATAACATTCAATCATTATAACATTCATAATGTAACATTCAAGAGAAACTTGTTCAGGATTCAAAGAGCTAAATGCTTTGATTATTTTATATTTATGCATTATTGTTGTTTCATCGTATAACATTCATAATGTAATATTCAAGAGAAACTTGTTCAGGCTTCAAAGAGCTAAATGCTTTGATTATTTTATATTTATGCATTATTGTTGTTTCATCATATAACATTCAATCATTATAACATTTATAATGTAACATTCAAGAGAAACTTGTTCAGGATTCAAAGAGCTAAATGCTTTGATTATTTTATATTTATGCATTATTGTTGTTTCATCATATAACATTCAATCATTATAACATTTATAATGTAACATTCAAGAGAAACTTGTTCAGGATTCAAAGAGCTAAATGCTTTGATTATTTTATATTTATTCATTATTGTTCTTTCATTATATAACATTCATAATGTAATATTCAAGAGAAACTTGTTCAGGCTTCAAAGAGCTAAATGCTTTGATTATTTTATATTTATGCATTATTGTTGTTTCATCATATAACATTCAATCATTATAACATTTATAATGTAACATTCAAGAGAAACTTGTTCAGGATTCAAAGAGCTAAATGCTTTGATTATTTTATATTTATTCATTATTGTTCTTTCATTATATAACATTTATTTTTATTTTTGTATATTTTAAATGTTAGATATATTTTGTCCTTTTAATGAGAATAATCTTACATAACCAGCAACCATTTTATCATCCCAATTATTTTATATCTTTGAAAAACCCTCTGTAATTATAAATGTAACAAAAAATGGTAGCAGTACATTTTCTACATTATGTAATAAAAATTCCCCGTGAGAATATGAGAAAGAATAGTACCATTAAATTTTGACTACAAAAAAAAAAATGAAATTTTTAAATAGTTGATAGGAAACATCTGGATATAGCTCGAAAGAAAATACACCTCCCAATCACAATAAAACTTTTATTCAAAGTAATCATTTTAATTTCTTTTACCTCACGGGCATAGGTTTAATTAAGGAAAGAAACTGATAGTCTCAATTATTAAATGTAAAAACACCAATTAAAAGGGAATCTGATTTTTATGAATCGATAATACGATAAAAACAGCTTCTCCATTCTATTTTTTTACAAGATACTAGTTCTATTTGAACATGTACGTGCCTCTATTATTAAAAATTATTTTTCTTACGAATGATAAGTTGAAAAAAATAATTTTCCTATGAGGCTCTATGTGGAATGTTTCTAGTATATGCATGAGTAAGTAATTTTTTAAAGCAGATATTTGTTACGGTAATGTTGAGAGAACCATTAAATGCTAATTTTTTTTACTGTCTCAGTTATACAGAGAATGGGGTAAAACGTTATCTTTGCATAAACGATACAAGGGCAAATATTAAAGTTTTAAGGGTATTAAACCCTTGATATCATTCAAAGGTTAGGCAAGTACGATATGTTAGGCAAATAAAATAGTTTAACCCTTTGACAGTTTAATTTTTTTCCAGAATTCGTCCAAAAAATGTCACACTTTTTATTGCATTTTTTAGTTAATTTTACATTTTTAAGTAAAGATATGTTATTAAAATTAACATTTCTAATATTTACGCTCCATAAGCATTTATGAAAACTTTTTTTCTTTCTATGAAAGTATCATAGAGATGAAGTTTGCCTTTAGTATCATCGATATACAAGTTAATTTTTGGAATTCCAGTGAAAGCAAATCTAGGAGGCGGATCCGAAGGATTATCACAATTAATTTAAAAAAATTGTCTTGCTTGACTGATTCCATCTGTACTACTATCAGAGTCACTACTATCCAGGTCATCTAGTAAACTTTCGCTACTATTATTTACAGATAATTCAGTTTCTGATTCCGAGTCACAGTTCGAATCACAAGAAATTAGCTCCATACGCTCTGAATTATCCATTATTTAAAAGTAAAAATATATTATTCAACTCTTACATCAATAAAATTATCAGGTGGTGAGTAAAATATAACCAGAAAGCTATGCACTGAAAGATAACAATTCGTCTTCTGATACAAAACATGCAGGAAAACCCGCGCTTTTGAACCAATCAGAGTAGAAAATACAATAAACTGCAGACTATCATTTACTGGACGACATCTATACGAATAATTTGTTACTAAAATTGGAAAAAATATGGCTGAAACAGTGCAAGCGCAATAGAAATCAGATTACCCGTACACCGTACGGGCAAATCAGTAAAGGCACGAAGGCTGTGCCCATAAGGCGTACGGGCAAAACAGGGAAGGGGTTAATACCTTTTAAACTATTTTATTAAACTTATTTTTTAAAAAAGCGGTTCATTAGTATAGAAATTGCTAGTTTTAATTAACCGCTTGCATGATTATCCCGAGTTATCTCGGGTCCGTATATATTGCTGTTATTTATTATCCCGAGAATACTCGGGTGAATCAGAATTTATCTGTACTATTTGTTTTATCACGGTTTTACTCTTCCTGAAGGAAATGAAAGGAATTTTTAAGCTTAGATACGTAGTTTGACAAGTTTTGTCGTTATCCTTTCAGCGGAAATGGTCACGTGTTTTCCACTGATTAGAAAACTAATTTTAGAAAGTCATCGTGACGAGTTTTCTGCCCAATCAGTAAGACCCACTATTAGTCCTTTACCACTCAGGTTAACCTCAATGCATTTCCATATGTTATTCTGCTACTGAAAAAGAAATAAAATCCAATGAGACAGTGTACTTCGGTGCTCCCGTAAAAGATATTCCAAAGGTAAGCCAATAAAAAAGAGATCAGATACCAGTGTTCAGAACGTCAGGTATCACTTTGTAATGTCCCTTGTTTAAAAAACTATCATACAAAGACTAATAATTAACTTTTTTTCCATTTGCCCGAGATAAGTCGATAGTAAAATAATATTGAAACTAAATACTTTTGCAGCCGTAAAAAATTAAAAGTTCAACTTAAAACCTATATATTTTGTTTTGTTTTATTTCCTTGTATTTAATAATAAAATAAAAAAATGTGATGATTTTTTGCAATTTTTTTGAACAAAAATGTAAGGGAAGCGGTTGACGATTTCATTCTTAACCCTGTGCCTGTGGAATATATTTGAGAAAAATGTGCCAAAAATTGAATTTTTTTTCTTTATTGTTTTTGTTATTATCATCAAAATGTTAGAAATAGAATGTTTTTAAAAAATACAAAATATTAAACGAAATAACTACTGTTTTCAATATTTTCACTTTGTGGGAAATGTTAATGGTTTACAATAATTTTTGCTCAAATTATAGAAAAATAAATCAAATCAAATAATTTTCAAAATAAATATAATAGACTAATAGAACAATATTATTATGTATATCAACTGTCATGAATTCTGTCTCTTAGATTCGAATGAATTTCCCAAATCGTTTACAGTACGACAAATGGTCTACAAACGGAAACTGCCGAAGTTTACTCGGAAAAGTATCACCATTTTTGGGGAAAATGGTAAGTTACATATGATGCATTGGAAAAACTGAGTTCGGGTTTCACAGAATTGAAACACCAATTTTTCTCTTGGAGCATTTCAAAATTGGCACTTTTGCGTTGTCCGAACTGCGTTCGGTCCTCACAGGCAAGTTACTAAGTGAACTGAATTTATGATCATGTAGGTGCCTTTGTCGTAACTAAAACTCTTTAAGACTGAAATTCCATTTTATTTACAAAAAAGGATATGGTTTAAACATCACAGCAGATGTTATATAGAAGATCGGCATTGAATCTCTAAAGCAAATTAAGCTCTACTTCTAATAGATACATAAGTATTTACACTATTATTTAGTACCTACACGAATAATTTTTTTTTCTCAGTTTAAATTCTTAATGCGATATACACATTGACGAATGTAAGATTTTTGGTACATTTTAGTTAATGACTTAAGTTCAGAGACATTTGCATTTAGTTTATTGATTATAAAATAATAATAACTAATAGTTATAAAATTATAATAAATGTATTAATTATATCAAAGATAGAATACTAATGTTCAAGATTACCAAAGAAAAGTTTAACATGGGCAGAAAAAAATTTTAAGATAAATTATTTTGATGCGTATTATATTTATCTTATAGAAAATTGAAACTTTGTAAGATCAAGAAAATTGGTATCTGAAAATGTAATGATTTAAGATGTCATTACTATGCTTAAATTATGTAGAAAAGTAGGCAGAAATAGACTATGAGTATGTAGCCATTGAAATGAAATAAAATATTACATATTGTCAAAACGAAAATGAATTATCATAATATTATTTTTTAAGCTGTGGGTTCAGCGATACTGGTATCTATTAGAAAGATAAAATATTTAAATAGAAGTAATATAGAATTATTTACTGAATGTCTTTCCGTAATTAAAAGCGTGGAAAATTTAGTGCTAAACTCAAATTCAATAACTTAAAAACATACAGGAAGAATGCAAAAAATTATTACAGATAAATTAATATAATTTGTATAAATAACATACGGAAAACACCGGATACAGATACGTAGGTATTTTAGAAAATAACGATTTAAAATCAGTGAACTATAAATCTCCCAGGTTGAAACTGAAGAAAACTACATAAAAGATAGTGTAAAGACTGGCAATGCTATTGAGATAGTAGTGAAAAATGTTACTCTTACAATAATACAAAAAGTGGGACACAACTTACGATTAAAAAATAATATTGTACACTATGTCATTACTAGATTGAAACTAAACAAACTACATAAAAAGGTAGTGTAAAGACTGATAATGCTATTGAGATAGTAGTGAAAAATGTTACTCCTACAATAATACCAAAAATGGGACACAACTTACGATTCAAAGATAATATTGTACACTATGTCATTACTAGATTGTAACTGAAAAAACTACATAAAAGATAGTGTAAAGACTGGCAATGCTATTGAGATAGTAGTGAAAAATGCTACGTATACAATAACACGAAAAGTGGAACACAACCTACGATTAAAAAATAATATTGTACACTATGTCATTACTAGATTGAAACTAAAAAAACTACATAAAAGATAGTGTAAAGACTGACAATGCTATTGAGATAGTAGTGAAAAATGTTACTCCTACAATAATACCAAAAGTGAAACACAACTTACGATTAAAAAATAATATTGTACACTATGTCATTACTAGATTGTAACTGAAAAAAACTACATAAAAGATAGTGTAAAGACTGACAATGCTATTGAGATACTACTGATAAATGCTAAGTATACAATAACACCAAAAGTGTAACATAACTTACGATTCAAAAATATTATTGTACACTATGCCATTACTAGGCATGGAAGTTTCTGAGCGTATTTGTATAAAATCAAAAAAATATTTCACAAACTGTAAAAGTGAAATACCGCATTATTACATGGGAGTAAAATGCAAACCTTTTCTGATTTTCATAAAAAAATACGAACTTGAAACACAAGAAGAATATTTTAAATAAATAGATAAAAATCGTAATCATATTAAAAAAATTATAGAAAATGTATACTATATTAAATACAAACTAATCTTTTTCACAATGTAAATTCTAAGGAAAATGAAAAGAAAAAAAATATAAAATTTAAATTAAATTTTAAACATACAATTTGGATTTTTTTAAATTTTGTAAAGGATTTTCCTCAGCCGCTTAGATTTTGAAATTCATAGATCCTGGAATTGAATATGGATATAGATAATTTAAGTCCTATATACAAAATTTAATCCTCTGGATAAACGTTTTGGAGCTTTGCAATATACATACCTATGAATGTACGTATATATATATTCACTTGCATGCAAACCGTTCCGGTTTAATTTAAAGATTAAAGAAAGATTACAGAAACAAAAGCAGCTATAAATGCAGTTGAATTTCATTAGGTATTTTTCGTAGTAGTATATTTTGACACTGTATTTAATTTTTGAATAAAATGAAGCATTTTCGCATTAAATGAACATTGCATTCTCTCAGAATCAATTGTCTAATAATAGTTTTTCGTAAAAAGGATTAAATGCTGCAAGATTCAAGATTATTTTTATCTTAAAAATTACAGCAAATTCCTTATTCTTTACTTCATTGTTGTAAGTTTATAAAGAATAAACTCTTGTATTAGATTATTTTTGAAATTATAACAACATGGAGATGTAACCAGATTTTAATCAGTTTTATTGAGAGGCTTTATTTTTATCTTTTCTTACAATGAAGCTTATATCGGCTTAAAATAAGAATCAATTCATAAATTAAGACTATTTTACCTAAATGTTATTCATTGCTTGTAGGTTCAACTAAAATCGAATAGAATAACTTAATAAATTCTTTGAAAAAAAATGTCAATTATTTGATTTCAGAATATTGTTTAAGAAAAATTTATTTCACCCAACAGTTAAATAGTAAAACGCTGCAACGAAACGATTAATTCCTTATTCATTTCTGATTTATTTCTGACGTAATCCTAATTAATACATTTTCAATACCAAGTTTATTTGTAATCGTATTCGTCCTAAGGCATTGCACTTTCTTTTGTCTTGTTTTCATCTTTTTATATGCTCCTTCTTGCGTATTTTTGGAATCTACGATAGATCTTCCATAAGGATTATCGTAATAATTTCTGTAGTACCTTCATTACAAGATATTCAGTAGAAATGGTTCGGTCCTTAATAGGTTACAGTGCTTCAAAACATTTTAATATTCAATCAGATTAATACGAATTTGGTTGTTTCTTTTTTATCTACATGAAGATAGGAACTAACTTTAAACCAAAAAACAACTATTCGATTTAAATATTTTGAAGCATGACTATTACCCATATGTGTTTAAAAAATCAGCACAGCCTGCAGTTTCAAAGACGTAACACGATTTTCATTTTGATTCCTGTATAGAACCTGGTGATCATATGACACTGGAATGTGATTTAACGTTAATGTTTCTTAATGTTGTGGTATGGTTGCGTAGGTGGTTTATATAACACTGACTCCAATTAAATTAAAACATCATTTTATTTTAAGTAAGGCCAGCTTCAGCTCGACAGCACGTGCACACTCTGGTTCACCTCACCACAAATTCAAGTTTTTTGAGTATAAGTGTAGTCGTTCAGTTGAAGTAGCAGTGATGGTGATATTTGATTTGCATAAAGTTCACCATGGAGTATGGATACATTACCATACAGTAACCCCCCAGTGAACGAAGTAAACGATAAATGCAAAGGTACAACAAAATATTAAAACAATGGAACTTGCAATAGTGACATATAGGTGATACAATAAAAACATGTAGAAGATACAATACAATATATAATATACAATAATGGAATACAATATCAAAAAAGAATGTAAGCATTATATACAAAATTTTATACAAGGTTATATTACAAATTACTTTACATCTATACGGAAATTTACGTTCAGAACGAGTAGTGTATGTTTTATTAGATATCAACGTAGATGGTGCTTTTGGAACAGGAAGCGCGATCAGAAGGTTGCGTGTTCAAATCACGTCCAGGTCACCAATGTGGTATGGTTGCGTAGGTGGTTTATATAACACTGACTCCAATTAAATTAAAACATCATTTTGTTTTAAGTAAGGCCGGCTTCAGCTCGATAGCACGTGCACGCTCTGGTTCACCTCACCACAAATTCAAGCTTTTGTGTACTCGCTCAGTTGGAGTAGCATTGAAGGTGAATTTGATTTGCATAAAGTTCACCATGGAGTATGGATACATTACCATAATGTGTATCAAACGTTCTGTATTGATATTGCCGTTAAAAGGAACCTACTTGTCTTGGAATAAAAAAATGGACGCACACTCCAATTTATATCACTTATAAGGGAATCTTTTAAATGTAGCATTCAAGAAAAGCTTGTTCAGGTTTCAAAGAGATAAATGCTTTGATTATTTTATATTTGTACATTATTGTTGTTTCATCATATAATATATATTTTCATTTTTGTATATTTTAAATGTTAAATATATTTTGTCCTTTTAATGAGAATAATCTTACATAACCAGCAGCCTTTTGTCATAATACATTTTCAATACCAAGTTTATTTGTAACCGTATTCGTTAAAAGTGACTGGGGTTTCATACAAAACTACGTGGTTTGTCACAATTTCCTCCAAGTTCTCAATCAAAATTAGCACTGTTGCAGGCCAAGTCTGCTTCCTCTGCTTTAAAATGTCAAGATCTATAAACGTTGCTAATCACTGTAATGTAGCTTATTAAAACGAATACCCCTGTTTAATAAGAGAGCTTGCAGGGTCAATCGTGCTTGATTTGTACCAAGTGGCATGAGAGAGTTATGCAAGAAAAAAAATCTCTGTTTAAAAGATATATTAAGTTCACCGTAGCAAAGCAGGGCACACTTGCTAGTTATATATAAATGAAGAAAACCAACATACGTAATGTAGACATATTGATAAATCGAGACCGGAAAACATCTTTTTTTTTATACTCATACCATTTTTTTCTCCAATGTAATTTCAACTCTATTCACATTTGCATACTCAAAAACTAATTTAAATACGTTTTGAAGAAAATGATATTTATTGAAATGGTTGTTAACTATTATAATCTAAGCACTAGACTTTTAACTATTAAAAATATCAAGGGGAATTCAAATATGCCTAAGAAAATTTATTAGCATGGAAAATGAAGACTACTAATAAATGTGTATTATACTCTTAACATGCCAAGTTAGCTTTAATGAACATTTATTTTATTAGAAATTTAGCGAACAATATTTTGATAGCTATTTAATCATTCGTTTATTACCATCTGAATCTTTTGTTCTTTATTAAATGAATATATTTATTTGATGACTTAGTGGCTATTATACTGTGAAGTAGAAATATAAATTAATTTAATTTAACTTTGAAATTAGGTAAAGATAAATTACTTTATAAATCCATTTTTAAAATTAGTTTTATACATCGCAAGTCTTTATATCTTATAAAGAATTTTACTGCAAGATTTATTTTAATTGCTGTGGACATCTATATATATTTACGAAACTAAATCTTAACATAAACTTTACATAGATAAACTTTATTATTTGTACTGATATCATGTTTAAGTCACACATATTCTTCATTAATAAGGTTAAAAAGTAGTTTTTATAGTTAAGTAGTGTTAGCTGTAATTTCACATAGTTCTTTTTTTATTTAGTTTATTTAAAGTAATTAAATATTAATGAAACATCATCTTTTATACATTAGAATGCTTCTAAAAGCTGTAATCAAATATTTTCTTTAATTTTAAAATTTACAACTACACTGATGTTAATTTATAAAACAGGATGTACATAGATGTCTAAATATGCGAATGAAATAACATTATATTAAGTTACTTAGTAATTTGATTAGATGTTTTTTTAGGTTTTTAATATTTTAAAACTAGATAAATACTAACATGATTAAGAGAGAGTTTTTGAGCTGTAATTTCACATGGTTATTTTTTTATTTAGTTTATTTAAAGAAATTAAATATTAATGGAAAACCATTTTATACGTTAAAATGCATCTAAAAGGTGTAAACAAATATTTTCCTTAATTTTAAAATTTACAACTACACTGATGTTAATTTATAAAGCAGGATATACATAGATGTATAAATATGTTAACGAGATAACATTATATCAAATTACTTAGCAATTTGATTACGTAATTTTTTTTAAGGTTTTTAAGTATTTTAAAACTAGATAAATACTAACCTGATTAAGAGATAGTTATAGAGCTGTAATTTTACAGTTATTTTTATGCAGTTTATTTAAAGAAATTAAATATTAATGAAGCCACATCTTTCATACATTAGGATGCATCTAAAAGCTGTAGTCAAATATTTTCTTTAATTTTAAAAATTACAACTAATTGATGATAATTTATAAAACAGTATGTACATAAATGTCTAAATATGCGCACGAGATAATTTTATACCACTTAGCAATTTGATTAGATGATTTTTTTAGGTTTATAAATATTTTAAAATTAGATAAATACTAATATGATTAAGAGACAGTTTTTGATCTGTAATTTCACATAGTTATTTTTTATTTAGTTTATTTAGAAAAATTAAATATTAATGAAGCCACATCTTTTATACATTAGAATGCATCTAAAAGCTGTAATCAAATATTTTCTCTAGTTTTAAAAACTACAGCTATACTGATGTTAATTTATAAAGCTGGATGCACACAGAGCAATAAATCAATGAGTTCTTTGTCAATTGCGAAGGTTCCGCTTTAATAGTCTAGAAATTTGCATTTAGTGCTTGTAAATTATAGACCAACTGCACAGTTGGGCAACCCTTTACATTAATGTTCTCCTTAAAACATGGTCTGTACTATTTACTCTCTCTATAGAATTCGGCATAAAGACAAAAGTCGAAAAAACCGACTTGAATATGTTTGAAAGGGGAATAAGTAAGATACAACGGAAACGCAGAGTAACCACAAGAAATATATTGAAGAAAAATAAAAATATAAAAGTTAGAAAACAACAACAAAAAAAAAGGTAAAAGAGAAAAAGGAAACGGAAACAGAATAAAAAGGAGAGTGATTGTTATACAGGAAGATGTCTGATATAGACAGATCGATACGATATAAAAGAACTCACAGAGAAAACTGCTAGTCGAGAGGTATATTAGACATACAAGTATATGTAGTAGGCGTTTACCGATAAAAACCTTTACACTTCTGTTTGCAAAAAAATACAAAGTCGTGAAGATATCATCGGTATTAAATGAAATTTAATATAAGAATAACTTGTAATGGTAGAAATAAATAATTACTTTTTGAGTACACAGGATATACATTTACAGAAAAGTAATCAGGGATAGCTTCCCCTCGACTTTCGCATAATGTTCAGTCTTCATACAAAACTTATTATTATTTTAATTTTAATTTTTAAGTAATTCATAATAGTTGTTTCATTTTTATTCTTCATTGTCTGTGGTTTCTGTTCTAATTGTTTGTATTTCAACAGATGGCATCATCCTGCAACGGCTTCTATTGTTTTTTTTTTGTTTTTAGTATTCAAGGCCGAGGAAAAGATGGCTGTTAGTTTGGCATTCGGTGTGTGCTTAATTCTTTTCATTTAATCTTTATTTTATTCACATTCATCTGGTTCATGTTGTTTCTGTTCTGTTTGTATTTAAAAAAGGCGTCATCTTGCAACGACTTTTATTGTTTTTTTGGTTTTTAGTATTCAAGGCCGAGAAAAAGATGACTGTTAGTTTGGCATTCGGTGTGTGCTTAATTCTTTTCATTTAATCTATTTTATTCATATTCATCTGGTTCATGTGGTTTCTGTTTTAATTGTTTGTATTTCAAAAGATGGCGTCATCTTGCAACGACTTTTATTGTTTTTTTGGGTTTTAGTATTCAAGGCCGAGAAAAAGATGACTGTTAGTTTGGCATTCGGTGTGTGCTTAATTCTATTAATTTAATATGTATTTTATTTATATTCATCTGGAAAACATGTATTGAAAGCCTAACATAATTCTTAATTCATTTTGCGTACTGCGAATTCATCGTGATGTGTTGCATAATTAAAGGAAAGTTGTGTTCTACAATAGACTTCTGCTTTCATCCATAATTTCGGTTTCTACAGATCCTTCATAACAAATCACAAGGATAAAGATAAGGTAAGCAATACTCTATTCGGAACAGATGGATTATAGACGCCGGTCCAGTCCGCCATGTTTTATTTTGGCGACCAACAGAAATACACCCGAAATAATTAAATGACTAAATCCCAGAAAATAAGAACAAAACAAAAATGTTCCAAATCAATTGTTTGATTTAAAATATCCTGATACTCTTTAACAATTTCAAAAATAGTACGAACCGAAATAACTTCACCCGTCATAAATAAATTAACTAAATCCCAGAAAATAAGCACAAAACAAAAATGTTCCAAACCAAAGCATCTTGTTTGATTTAGAATATCCTGATACTTTTAGAATACCCTGATACTTTTTAACAATTTCAATAGTAAGAACCGAAATAACTACACCCACCATAACTAAATTAACAAATCCCAGAAAATGATAAGAACAAAACAAAAATGTTCCAAACCAAAGCATCCTGTTTGATTTAGAATATCCTGATACTTCTTAACAATTTTAAAAATAGTAAGAACCGAAATAAGTACACCCGCCATAACTAAATTACTAAATCTCAAAAAATTATAAAAACAAAAAAAAGTTACTTACTAAACCCCAGAAAATGATTAAAAAAAAAACAACCTGACCTAGGCGACTATAACCCAAAAGAACAGATAAGATGCAAATTTCTCCAATAGTGCCGGATACTGACGTCAGAAATCACGTGCACCAACGGGGTGCTATAACACATTAGAGCTGCCATACCCCACAACCAATGTCAGGGCAAACACACCAACCCACTCATCGCCCCATAAAATCGCCAAAAAGTCGCCAAGTTTGGTGTAAAAAAACACGGCGTCTATAACGCATCTGTACCCCTTATTCAATAGTTGATTATCATTACTGCTGGAAATTTCAATTAATCAATTGACTTAAAACCAAAATTCAAGACGTATGTTTTATTCAAGATTTATGTTTTAAATAAAAGTAATTATTTTTATTTAAATTTTATTATTTTTTTATTTAAATTATAAATTTTATCAGCATTATAAATTATAAGAAATATTAAAATTTCCTGCAATTAACCCCTTCCCGGTTTTTACCGAGCTGAACTCGGGCAGGCGAAATGTACCATCCTGGCTCATCCCTAGAGTAGCTCGGGCTCTGTGAAATTTTACACTGTGCAATCAGTCTTTCCTGAATTATCTCACATATGCTTTTTATGGTTTCGAATGCTTTTGTTTACTTTTCTGGCTACTAGATTATTTGCTGCTCAAAGAGAGACAGCAGAAGGAATACGGTAAGGAGAGAAACAAAGTTCTACTGTCCAGATTGCAATGTTGGACTCTGTGCAGTACCTTGTTTCCGATTGTATCATACATGATCAAATTTTAATTAATAATTTCATAATCATTTATGTAAATGCAAAGGATATAAATACAATTTAATTCAAGATAAAAGCTAGGTATTCTAAGATTTATATGTATAGTTAGTGTAAATTGACTCCAAAATTTAATGATTTCTGACGCACAGAAAGCCAACTATACAGGTAAATTACTCATTTATTTACATTGATTTTACATTAATTACATTAATTTTTAGGAAGTTTTGTATTCGAATAATGCTATTATGTTTAAAAAGCTATGTAGGTATGAAAATAAGCATAAAAAATTGACATTATTTAATCCATAATCCCGAAATAAAATGAACCTGGAAGGGGTTAAGACACAAAATATTGGAGCTCAAAAATTTTCAACAAGCAATGATTTGGCAGAATTATAAGGCATACCTAATTAGTAAGATATTCAAACATTTTTATGAATTTCTTTAAATAAAACTGTCTTTAATTTCTTAGTGCGATACATGTGAGAAATTCAAACATATCATTTCATTTCCTACTTCACGTTACTGCATAAATAAATTCTGTGTTATGAGCATTTTTATCCTGAAAATCATAATCATTTTCTTGGAGTAATGAAGAACTGAGTTAATGATAAACTCATAAAGTTCACGAAAGAAATTTACATAAAAAATTCATACACATCAAAGCCAACAAAAAAAGCGTTAATATTAATCTTTGAATATTTGAAAATAATATTTAGCCTCGGAATTTTTCATTTCCTTGTATAAATTAAAAATATATTATAATTAAGAAAATTTTTAGTATTTAAATATTTCAACGTTAATATCTATTTTGACTATGCATCAATTCCTTTCGACTAGATTTTAATCGTTACCTTGGGAAGTACGTTCAATTTTAACTTGAACTTTCAGACTTTAAATATCCATTTTGACCATTTCTGAATAAGTTTTGACTAGCTTTGACGTGATGTCTGTACGCATGTATGTATCTCTCATAACTCATAAAAGTTTAGTCGTAGAATGTTAAAATTTTAAGAATGTTGTAATACTTAAGTTGTAATACTAGTTGTACACTTTCATTTGTACAATTCACATTCTATACAAGGAAAAACTCTCAATATCTCAATATAAAACTCTCTTTATATATTAATGTTTTTGCACTCTTCTACTTGTATCACTTGTGCTCTATTTATTGTTGAACTAATGTGTACTCATTGAGTACAATTCTATGGATTGCTGAATCAATATTGTATAAATTTTTGTGTTTTAAAACTAATATTTTATCAATTTTGAAATTGTTGCCTTTATTAAAAACTAGCATATAGCCCGTCATATGACTTGATCAGTAAAATTTTTAATTTTCCAGAGTTGTTAAGTACCCTATGAGGCAGGTAAAAAATGGTTTGTCATTTGGTTGAGAATTATATTGCAACAAAAAATAATCGATGAATCAATTTAAAATTATCACCTATGTACCTAATCTATTATTTACATTTACATATATCACATATGTACCATATCTATTATTTTGTTGAATCAATATTGTATGAATTTTTGTGTTTAAAAACTAATATATATCAATTTTGAAACTGCTTCTTTATTAAAAACTAGTATATAGCCCGCATTATGACAGGATCAGTAAAATTTTTAATTTTCCAGAATTGTAAAGTACCCTAAGAGGCAGGTAAAAAATGGTTTGCTTTTTGGCTGAGAATTATCTTGCAACAAAAAATAATCGATGATTAAATTTAAAATCATCACATATGTAGCGAATTTATTATTTAAGCTAAATATAAAAGAAAATTATTTACGTAATACCTAAGTTCAGTGATAAAACGCATGAAAATAATGTAGTTTAGATATTTAAATAATTTAAAATAAGAAATGATTAAATGAGATGGTTAAAGGAATGAGGTCATAATACTAGAAGAAAAATGTTATTTTTTCCTATTTATTATGTGACACGCCTGCTCTTAACCGGAGAAAATAGGGCTTGAAATAATGACATTAAATGATGGAAAAGAGGGGAAGTGGTGGATTTCTAACGTTGCTAACCCTAACTCATCAAAAATTCAATATGGATGCCTCTATCCATTCCAAGTACAACCGCCTTCTCTTTAAATGGGGTTTGATATAATCGCATTAAACTCTCGAAAAAATCTGTCATTACAGTTGCCTCGGGTTTCTAATTTTAACATTCTAGGTGCATAATCGTTCCTAGAGTTTGTATTTTGCCATTCTAGGTGGCGCTATTTCGGGTTTTCTGGCCGCTAGAGGGACATAAAAATAGCTGCACCTAGTAGGGTGGGCGGGTTGGGAACTCTTCTGGTATTTAGTTGTCTTGGCTTTCTAGTTGTTACGTTCTAGCTTACAATTATCACGGGCTCTTCTCAGGATTCTATTATATTCATTTATACCTTCTACCATTAAGAGACTTCTATTTGTAGAGGGCGCTGAACTCTACTGTACTTAGAATACTAATCCCTAGGGGCAAAAAAGGGATTTACTTAAATGAGGTATCACGTACTCCTCAATATGGTGAACGATAGAAACGTGACACGAAAGAAATCCGACATTGCCGTTATTTCAGAAATTGGTTTGGTTTGGTTTGGTTTGGTTTTGGAGTGCTACGGTCTACTTTTTGCAACACGCGGGCTAATGAGACCGGGACCTACTGCTTAAAGCCGATTCCGAACGGCTACGAACATCCATGCCATAGTTTTCAAACCCACGAACTCCGGCACCCTAACCTTTCGGCCATCGTTCGGCTTCAGAAATTGGAAAAAAAGACAAGTGCCATGAATTTCGAACGTTTAAAGACGACAGTATTTTTCTCTGTGATATAAAGAATATTTATATTTTAATTTATTTTATAATCGGATAGATAGTTTAGGAGAAGATAAACTTTATTTGCTTTGAATTTTGCTAACCCTGAGTCATCAAGAATCCAATATGGATGCCTCTATCCGTTCCAGGTCCAACAGCTTCATAAATTTGAGGACAGACGGACATATAACTTGAGCTATTATCATATAGGGGATTAGAATATCGCATCTGAATTTCAAATAAAGTGAGTTTATGTGAAGTACAACATATATATGAATAAAATATATGTTCACCGTGATGTCATGGTATACTTTTGTATATATACCAGGAAGTCATGTGGTGTATACAATAAAATTTAATAATTTTGTTTCTGAATGAAATTTTTTACATCCATATTTTTCTAAATTTAAGTAGCAAGCCAAATTGTACTTTACTTAAGTTCTCATTCCTTTCTCGTAATAAAAGGGAATTAAAACATTCCCCTGCGCCAATAGTTTTAGGGTCGATCTCACCAAAGCCGTTTTAAGACTAACCACGATTAATCACTGTTTAAAAGGAGAATTACGTCCCATCATTGGTTGGTGCTAAAAAGTTAATCGCGGTTAACTTTTAAACAACTTTAGTGAGACCGATCCTTAAATAAATTAAATTGACTAGTTTTTAGAAAATAAGTGGAAAATTTAAACATAATACCAGTTTTCAAACCATGAAATTAACACATTGTGTGGGGTTACATTTCGCAACGGAATTGTACCGGGAGCGGGCGATTTGAGCAAAAATTTAGTTATTCAGTTAAATCTCAATAAATAGAACATTATTTATTTTTTTTATTTCATATTCAAATATATAAACATATATATATATATATATATATATATATATAATATATAATATATAAATATACGTATATAATATCATTTTCGCAAGGATAAAAAAAAAGTTAATTTTAAATCTAAATTGATTTTTTAATCAACCTTCCCGTTCTGTGGTTCCGCATCCACTGATGTAAAAACCAGTTTTTATTTGTCTAAATTTTTCCCGAGTCTATGCAGTAGACAAGCACATTCATTTTCCTGTATATACCGTTATTTTTGTAACCACAAACAAACCATGTTGTTACACTAACCCTTACTAGTACGTGACCCGTTCTCAAGTATCAATCGTCAGAACAGCGTACTAGTAAGTGTCCTGCATACAATGTGTTAAAAGACAATTGTAATATTTTATATAATTCTTCTCCTAAAGAGTAAATATAGATAGTTTTTATGCACATGAATTTTACTATAATAAACGATTTATTTAAAATGATACATTTTAAATAAATCGTTTATAAGCCAAGACGTGATTCAGGTCGTATATTATGAAAACAATTTAAATGTTCGATAATAATATATCAATGATAATACTCATTCTTCATCTAAAATGAAAAGATCATGAAATGTTTCGAAATGTTATTTCTGGAATTAAAGAGAATTATCTTAAAAACAAACAGTTAAAAAAAGAGAAAATTTAAAAAGAATGTTTTCCATTGTTCCTATTATCATTTGGGGGTGAAAATTTGTAGAAAGTAATTAAAAAGTCTGAGATGTTAATTTCTGAAAGAGAATTCGAGTCTTTGTTTCCAATGTTGGACTCTTTTTTTGCGCTACTTGATGAAAAAAGATATTTCATCGAGTTCTTTGTCAAAGCAACTTAGTAACGATAAAATTCTCTTAATTTTCAGGTTTTCCTTAAATGCAGAAGAATATTTAAGCTTTCAGTAATCTTAAAAATATGCATATTATGTCAAAGATGCAGAATCAGTAATCTTTTGTAGTTTAAAAAATGTCTGTTAAGGATTTAGATATTGTTTGCATTTGTTATCAAGTACTACATAAATTTATTGTTACTTATCAAATGAATTAAATTATTTTACTTGGATTTAAATGAATGCTTTAAAAGCAAATTCATAAAAGACTAAATAATATTTTCAATTTTATCGTCTGATGAAAAATGTAATTTTTTTTCTTTTGAAAAGTATACCTTTTTCTCTTTTTCATATAAAATATATACGTGTGATATATCAAAATTATTTAACTTTAATATGTCTTTAAACCCCCCCTCTCCCATTCTAATTCCTTAAAATCTTTTTATCTTTTATCAAGTACTACATAAATTTTAGTGTTTTTATAAATGAATTTTATAGTAAGAAAGATATAGTTTCTTAATACTTTAAAACGAGATAGCTATATGTAATTTTGAATTTAGAGCAGTATAATTAGCCGGTTCCTTAATGTCGAGATTATTCAAATTTATTTAGCACTTAAATAGTATTTAAAAGGTATGAAAAAAGTTATTCTTTTTTTACAAAAATTATATTTAATGAATGTTATTTTAAAGTTCTTAATCCTTTAATTTTTTAAGAAGTTTTTTAAACTGTTGATGTTTTTTGCATTTGTGAATGTAATTTTCAATGTGTTTCACTGATTTCAGAATATCAATATTTTAAATTTTCGTAAGGAGATGTTTTAAAAATCAGAAATCATGTTGGAATTGTATTTAATAATTTTTAAATGAGTTAAATAACTTTTTTTATGCATGCATTTTGTATAATTTTTAAAATATAATAACACAAATAGAACTTTCTTTGGTAAAATGTGAACAAAATAATTAAAATGTTTAAGATTGCTATTAAATGCGTTGAATTAGCTATTTTATCAAGGAAAAGCTAATGAAATTTTATATAATACGTACAAATTGTATTTTAAAATGCTTTTGTACAAGGAACATTCTTTTTTAAAAATCTAGGTAATCTTTTAAAAAGTCTTCTCTAGCATATCTCTGCTTTTAGATTTTTTCTTGATATGCAGATTGTTTTAAAACAATAATTATCTAATTTCTTATTAAATAGGCTTTGCTTGAATTTTATCCTCAACAAATATTTTTATATATGGCCATATAAATTTTGAGTCCGTAATTTGACAAATTTATATTATAATGTGTACAGATCTTGAAAATATAGTTAGATGTTTTTCTCGGAAATAAATAGATACTACCGAATATGCATCACACAATCGTCAAATCTCCAAGTAAAGTCAATAGCAAATGTCTATGATGAATGAGTCATGAGAGATCTATTGAGCCCTTTTTAAATAACCATTTTAAACCTTAAATTAAAAATAAATTCATTGGAATATTAGATTAATTAATTTGATTTTAACTCCTTTTTGGTAGGAAGTATATTTACTTACAAAATTCTAATGAAATTCAGGATTTTTTTTTATGTACTGCTAAAAAATTCCTGATTACTAAAAACTAAACAAGGATTCGTATGAAATGAAATGATAACATCAAACAAACAATGATTATATTCAGGAGAAAACATATTCCTAATGTTGTCTTCTTTTTTTATCTAAACTACCTGCTATTGTTAAAACAACTCTCTGAGGTCATGTCGTTTAGCATTTTTCTTTGTTGCCTCTAAAAAAATATAGATATCTAATAATAATAATAATATTTTTAAATAAGCAGTTTAAAGATTAAATTAAAAATAAATTTATTGGAATATTAGATTAATTAATTTTATTTTAACTCCTTTTTTGGTAGGAAGTATATTTACTTCCCCCTACAAAATTCGATTGAAATGTAGGATTTTAATGCATTTTTTATGTCCTGCAAAAAATTTCTAACTACTAAAATCTAAACAAGGATTTGTATGAAATGAAATGATTACATAAAACAAACAATGAGTATATTCAGGAGAAAACAGTCTTCTTTTTTATCTAAAGCTAAGTTGTTAAAACAACTGCATGACGTCAAGGCTTTTAGCAATTCCTTTGTTGCCTCTAAAAATATTAATTAGTTGTATAAATGTAATCTTTTTTACAAAGCTTTACAACTATTGATATAAGTAAAAATATTTAAAATAATAAAAATAATTATATATTTATATTTTTATATATATATATATATTTAATATTTATATATATATATATATATATATATATATATATATATATATGCTTTTATTTGAAAAACACACACAATAAAATATATATGTGTTGCTTATATTTAAACTTTATAAACATCTGCTTGAATGGTACCCTAACATAAGAAAAAATTATTATTCAGATCTTTGTCACACTTACTTCAAAGTCTTTAATAAAAAAAAATATAAAAACTGAAAAATATTAATGTAGAAAAATGATGTTTATTTTTATGTTTATTTATATGTATCTATATATATATAATATATATATATGTATATATATGTATTTATATATTTATATTATATATTGTATGTGTATGTATGTGTGTTATGTGTTTTTATGTGGTTTACTGTATTTTATCATTTTGTTTTTGGCTAAAAAGAAATTCAAGGGGAAATAATATTTTATATAAATTTAGAATTTTTCAGAAACAGATATAAAATCTTTTATTTCAAACTTAAAAACTTTATGCAAATACTAACAATAATAGTTAGTACCAGTTTCTTTAGCTATATATACAGAAACAAATATAAAAGTTTGAAATAAGATAAAATACTAAGACGGTGCCTAAAATTTCAGGATTTAGACTCTGTAATTCGTTGTATTTAATCCTGTTAAACGAATGTACATTATAACTGTTTTATTTTCCCTTTATAGATAAATAAACCTAAAATAGAACGAGAGAAAATGTTTATAAAAACTAAAATGCCATTTTATTTTTTAAGCCAAGGGATAAACTTAGCATTAGACAGGGCTTAAAACTGTGTAGTAGTAAAGCTAACCTAAAACAGCAAAGCTTTAAAATTGTTTTTCTATAGATGACCCTTTTGTGTAGGTCACTAACATTTTATTAAATTAAAAGATCTTAGATAAAGCTCAATTATTTTTTATCGGTTAAAGACTTGAAACATTTCCTTTTAGAAATTGTTATTTTTGTATGGAATTAAAATGTTGACCATAAAATCGTTTAATCGTTTATGAGCTGTTCAAAGGAAAATTGTGAAAGATTTTTTTTTGCGAGAATTGCCAAATTTTATAATGCGTTTGGTAGCACTGTAACATTTGGATTTTCGAGTTTCTTACTGAAGTCAAGAATTACAAACAAAACCGTGAACGTGTGCGAGGGGTACCATGGCAATAACGAAGAAAAATTAACTAAAAATGTTGAAATTATAAAAGAAGGCATAATGATATTTTAAATTTAAAATTTAGTTGTCTTTTCTATATAACATGTTAAAATTGCTTAAAATTGATATTTCACATGTACTTAGATATTAAACTTTATTCTAAAGACATATTAGGTGATTGGATTTATAAACTAAAATATCATTTTATCTTTAAGATAATTTAAACAACAAACTAGAAAAAAATTTTCTAAGAAAATTGGTTTGTTTTTTTTAAACCAAAAATCGCTCTATAATAATAGTCGTTTTATTCAGGGAAAAAATTTATTCTTAATAGATCAATAGCTTTTTTATGCCTTAAATTTAGAAACACAAAATCCCATATATAGTGGAAGTCTGGCCTTTTCCTGAGAGATAATTGTGTTTTTAAAATCAGAATCAGTTCTTATAATTACGAATTTTCTCCCGAAAGGAAAATATTCCGTTTGTTATATATAACACAAAAAACGCTCTATAATAATAGTCGTTTAATTCAGGGAAACAACCTTTATTCCTTAATATCTCAATAGCTTTTTATTCATGCTTAAATTTAGAAACACAAAATCCCATTATAGTGGACCAGAGTCTGGCCTTTTCCTGAGAGATAATTGTGTTCTTATAATCAGAATCAGTTCTTATAATTACGAATTTTCTCCCGAAAGGAAAATATTCCGTTTGTTATATATAACACAAAAAACGCTCTATAATAATAGTCGTTTAATTCAGGGAAACAACCTTTATTCCTTAATAGATCAATAGCCTTTTACTCATGCCTTAAATTTAGAAACACAAAATCCTATTATAGTGGACCGGAGTCTGGCCTTTTCCTGAGAGATAATTGTGTTCTTATAATCAGAATCAGTTCTTATAATTACGAATTTTCTCCCGGAAGGAAAATATTCCGTTTGTTATATATAACACAAAAAACGCTCTATAATAATAGTCGTTTAATTCAGGGAAACAACCTTTATTCCTTAATAGATCAATAGCCTTTTACTCATGCCTTAAATTTAGAAACACAAAATCCCATTATAGTGGACCAGAGTCTGGCCTTTTCCTGAGAGATAATTGTGTTCTTATAATCAGAATCAGTTCTTATAATTACGAATTTTCTCCCGAAAGGAAAATATTCCGTTTGTTATATATAACACAAAAAACGCTCTATAATAATAGTCGTTTAATTCAGGGAAACAACCTTTATTCCTTAATAGATCAATAGCCTTTTACTCATGCCTTAAATTTAGAAACACAAAACCCCATTATAGTGGACCGGAGTCTGGCCTTTTCCTGAGAAATAATTGTGTTCTTATAATCAGTGATTACACCCATAATTATTGTGTAAGAGGTTGCAGTGTATGTTATACATTAAACAATAGTCAAGATTTAATTCAAAATCAACAGCAACATTAACATAAGAGGTACATCCAGAAAGTAAGTTTCCCGATGTTTTCCACTTTAAAGTAAACTTAATTAGCCGCGTCAATTGCGCTTGCGTAACAGATCTATGAAGTATTGCTCATATGCCAGCTGGACAAGTCTTATGATTTATTATTCTCCCGCCGCCTGCAAGGTTCTGTCGGTGATTTTAAATGCACAAAGCAATGCGCCAATTGAAATTCATCGTCAGCTCTGTCAGGTCTATGAGTGGAAACTAACACCCGAACACAAAATTAAACGCTTAGGAGGAGCACTGACATTTCTGCTACGGTATCCGATGACGGCGACGAGTTCCTCTACAGGATCGTCACGGGCAATGATACTTGGATTACCCAGAAACCAAGCAACAGTCAAGGCATTAGCATCACAGTGGATCTTAGGTCAGGACCAAATTCAAACAGACGCTGTCGGTACGGAAAGGTATGTGCACGGTGTTCTGGGACAGCAAGGCTAGTTCCATTCACAGGCGGCAGAATTCTATGACAGAGACATACAAAAGTTGATCCACCAATACGACTAGTGTCTCAATTCTGCTGGTGGCTATGTTGAAAAATAGCTGAAACATTGTTGTACTTGTTGCCAATAAATATGTCCGTGAAAGTGTGAGTTCTTTTTTTCTTTTAAATAGGGAAACTTACTTTCTGGATGAGCGTCGTATCGTCATCCAATTAAAAAAATGTTGTGAGATCCTTTCTCTCTCCAAAAAAGTTTTCAATTCCTTTTTAAAATATATTTATTGTGAAGTTATCAAAACACACACATAAAGTAATGCGCATATATCATATGCGAAAAATAAATACATTCATGGATATAGAAGAATCAGCATTGCAAAAGTAAAATTCTATACTATAAAACTGTACAAACAAATTTTAGTTTTGAAAGTACGTTTTAGTATTTTAAGTTTCAATTCTTCGGTTAATAGGGGTTTCCATTCTTTTTTAATTTTAGAAAATGGAAATGAACTCCTGGTGAAATGTATTTATTTGGTAAAAAATTACTTGAAAAGTTTATTAATAAATTGCATATTTTACAAACAAATATTATGGAAAATATTATTTGATTTATAAACTTTAGATGGAGTTCTCTAAGAATATGAGAGGATGCACTTTCCTACATCCGTGAAAGTGTGATTTCTTTTTTTTCTTTTAAATAGGGAAACTTACTTCCTGGATGCTCTTCGTACATTAACCAGACAGTGGCTGAATTCTTAGAGCGTTAGCAGTCGGTATAAGAGTATGCGGGTTTGAATCCGGACATAGATGTTTGTATTCGTTCAAAACTTTAAGAAGTAGAATCTCTTTTTAACACATGTGTGGCAGATATATAAATCGTAATGCTCCAAATCAAAGAAAATCAAATCTATTTCTTCCTCTAAATTGTACAGGTGAAACTTAATTTTAGAGGTTTGATAATCATTCGGTTATTAAACGCGTTATAATTTTAAAGTTCACATCCCTGAAGTTCTGATTTTTATTTAAATCCTGCTATTCAACATTTTTATAAAATTTGAATATTAATGAAATGAAGATTAAAAATGTATATAATTAAGTTAAATGATTAAAATTATAACAAAATTGAAAGATTACATGATTAGAAAATAATTTACAATTAAAATCTAATCAAGACGGACGTGTTAAAATCTTACGTGGATAATAAACTGAATTTTTAGTCTAATGATCAAATGGAAATTAGTGTTATAAAGCAAAAAGTATCATATGAGAGTCTATAAATAGAAGAAATATAAGGTATTTTATTAGTAATAAAAAGCTTTCTTTATTTAGGTATATTTTGTCGTACTGTATCTTACTTAACAAGAAATTACCACACCCCTAAAACATAATTTTTACTTTTTAGGCCCCCGCTGTCAAAACATTTCATAACTTTCTGACTTAACAGTACCTCTTAACTCTAATTATGACGGATTACTTTGTAGCATTACGGAAAAAATGGTCTGAACAGTGACAAATTATACGAAAATTGTTAGTAAAAACGTTTAAATTTTTGCTGTAAATAACTTTGCCGTAAATTAATATCGAATCAAATTTGAATTAATGTTTATTTGGTGTTGTATAGAAACAACATGTTTGTGTTTACAAATTATACCATGCTAACTCCTTAAGAAGAAACTCCTTAAAATACTTTTGAAGCTTATTTTCCCTGTAAATAACTCTATCAGTTTCTAAACAAAAAAGAAAACTTTGGCTAAGACAGATAATTTTTCTTAAATCCTTATGCAGACACCTACTTATAATAAGGTTGCCTTAAAATTCTTGGACATTTTAAGCTGTGTAATTTGCACCGTGAAAAGTAAGTGATGGGATTATATTTTTTTTGTTCTTTTTCAGAGACGATAATAATATAACCATATATTTTTAAGGATTAAAAATAACTTATTTTTTTGCATACGTTGATAATTTCTCTAACACTATTCATTGCATGTAAAATTACAACTAAAGGAAAAGATTAACACGGAAAACATATTACGTGATAAATTATACTTTTAGTGTAACGACGGTTAAATGCAAAATAAGGTAACGAAGCGAAAAGTTTCATGTCACAGAGTATGCATAGAAAAAAATATAAGGTATTTTATTAGTAATAAAAAGATTTCTTTATTTACAATGCCTGATAATGAAGCTAGGAGGAATACAAGCCAAGACATAGATATATGAATGATTGTTACCAACAAAGAACTTCTTGGGGTGAAATATCAGCATTTGATTAATGACTCAATCATATAAAAGATAGCTTAGAGAAAACAAAGCAAACATTTTTATGGGAAAATATTAATTCATTTCTTATGTACTTTTCTTGACAAGACAAACAATAGAGATGAAAAGATTTTCCAGATTAATGTTTGTATAAATATTAAACAAAAATATAATAAGATAAATGTTTACTTTATATGATTTTATTACTTTTAGACTACAAAACAATTAGAAAACTATAAATATCTTCAAATATAAACGTTTTTATTCAGAGATATTTAAGACTTCGTTTGACTCTATCACAATTTTTTTTTAAAGAAAACTCCGAGAAAACATCTTGTTATGTATTGGTATACTTAAAATAATATTCTAGATTATGTAGAAAAAAGGTTTGTCCAAAATTTCCCTATGAAGAAAGATTCAAGGATTTTTCATAAGGCTACGGGGAATCAAGAAGAAAAATTACTAAGAATTAAGAATTATTAAGAAAAATAATTAATGGGAATAAAAAATCATATTATGCATTGGTATACTTAAAATAATATTTTAGATTATGTAGAAGAAAGGTTTGTCCAAAATTTTCCCATTAAGAAAAATTCAAGAATTCCCATAAGTCTACGGAGAATTAAGAAGAAATTATTAAGAATTAAGAATTATTAAGAATTATTAAGAAAAATAATACAGGCCTGCGATGAAAAAAATACAAGGGATGTGACATCTAAACTTAACGTTTTTTTTGTACTGATTTTGAAAAGAATCATAAAAAATGTCTATCACGTCACATTTTTTTGAAAAATTGAATTTTATGTGGTTTTTTATGAATATTTCTGACGTATTTTGCTTTCATACTTTCCTTCGTGTTTTGACATTTTACCGTGATGAAACCCTCAAATTTACCCTTCTGTGGTAAACTACAACAGCGCAGTTAGTATTTTAGGGCTTTTAAAGCTTCAATGTTGATCCAGATCACCAATTAGACAGATTTTTGGAAGCGCGCGAGCCTGGGAACGCGCAATGTACCTCTTCATCATCCCTCCCTCCTGTCGCAATCACTGTTAACCTATAGCGACGCTCGAATCCTTATCAATGACCTCATGTAAGCACCAGTACTTAGTCTGTGAAAGAGGCAACTCAATTATTAGGCTCCAGATTGAAAGAAAAAAACTTATTGGCCAAAGGAACCACTTTTTATTGGTACAGGAATCGTGAAAAGGAATTTATTCAGTATTTTGACGAAGACGAGAACCTCATTTATTGCTCAGATGTTCCTGGATTGATGAGAAAATTTAAGATTCCCTACAATAAAGATGAATGGAGGCTTTTCATAGATTCGTCAAAAAGGAACCTTAAAGCTGTCCTAATTCATCAAGGAAACCAATGGGCGTCTGTGCCAGTTGAATACTCGGTCCATTTAAAAGAAAGGTATGAAAACCTAACTCTCGTTCTCAACAAAATAAAATATGACAACCACGGCTGGATCATTTGCGGTGATTTAAAAATCATCACCATGCTTCTCGATCAACAAAACGGGTATACAAAATTTCCGTGTTTTATTTGTGAGTGAGACAGCCGTGACAAAACACAATATTGGGTCAGAAAAGATTGGCTCAAAAGGCAGAATCTTGTGCCAGGCACCAAAAATGTAATTCGAGAAAGCTTGGTTGATTTAAAAAAAAATTACCCCCCTGCACATAAAATTAGGTGTTATGAAGCAGTTTGTTAAGACTCTTCCAAAACATGGTGATTGCTTAAAATATATTTGTAAAAAGTTTCCTGGATTTTCTGAAGCCAAATTGAAAGAGGGAGTCTTCGTAGGACCAGACATCCGAAAACTTATTAGGAATAACAAATTTGAGACAACTATGACATTAAAGGAAAGAGAAGCTTGGGTTGCCTTCAAAGATGTTGTGGAAAAATTTCTGGGCAATCACAAAGATCCCAAATTTAAAACAATTGTTGGCAACATGCTAGACAAATTTCAAGTGTTGGGCCATGAGTGTAAAATTGCATTTCCACCAATCGGATTTGGACTTTTTTTCTCGAAAATTTAGGATCCGTCAGCGAAGAACAGGGAGAAGGTTCCACAAAGACATGAAGGATATGGAGCGAAAATATCGAGGTAGGTGGAATAAGCATATGCTTGCCGACTATTGTTGGATGTTAGCAAGAGATGAAGATAATATTAAACGTAAAAGAAGAACTTCAAAAAGAAATTTTAGCAAAAAAAAATGTACGTAACTAAATTTAAATGTCTTTGTTTCGTATTGAGTTTCAAATATATTTCAAACTTACATTTATTATATATATAAACCTTAATAAAACGTAAAAACAGGTCGTTGGGGTTGTTCTAGGAGTGTTTTTCTTATAAAATTAATGTAAAAAATTTAATAACGAGGGAACTTTTTGTCTCGCTCTGGTGCAGCTCATACGTTCTGGTTGCGATGGTTTTCATTCTTTATATACAAAATGTATACATTTTTAATTTTAATAGTTGTTTAAAAATTATAATTAAAGAGGATTAAGAGTTATAAAAAAAAGAAGGATTCTCCTAGAAGGCTTAAAGAAGTTTGGTCTGCAAAATGCATGCATATTTAAAAATTAAACAAAATAGATAGTGTATTTAGAGTGTACACTTCATATTTATATTACGATTTTGCATTTCTATAAATAGCAAATTAAGGTGGTTGGGTATTATCAGACCATATTGGATTAGATATTTCTTCATAATAATATATGGGAGAAACTGTTCTATTTCTTAAGATTTACATTTAAAGATTTCTTTAGACATATATTACACGTGGTATAGCAAAAATTCTTCACGGCTATATGTGACCATATTTTAAATCATAAATAGGCAAAAAGTCATTGTTTAAGTTAAAAAATAACTAGATTAAAAGTCAAACGAACTATAAAAACGGCTAAGACTACTTTGGCTAAGAAAGTTAATTTTTCTTAAATCCTTATCCAGACACCTACTTATAATAAGGTTCCCAGAAAATGCTTGGACATTTTAAGCTGTGTAATTTGTTCCATGAAAAGTCAGTGATGGGATTATATATATTTTTTGTTCTTTTTTGAAGACGATACTAATATAACGATATATTTTTAAGGATTAAAAATAACTTAATTTTTTGCATACGTTGATAATGTCTCTAACACTATTCATTGCATGTAAAATTACAACTAAAGGAAAATATTAACACAGATAACATATTGCGTAATAAATTATACTTTTAGTGTAACGACAGATAAATGCAAAATAAGGTAATGAAGTTAAAGTTTCATGTCATAGACTATGCATACAAAAAATATAAGGTATTTTATTAGTAATAAAAATATTACTTTATTTGAAATGCTTGATAATGAAGCTAGGAGGAATACAAGCCAAGACATAGACATATGAATGATTGTTACCAACAAAGAACTTCTTGGGGTGAAATATCAGCTTTTGATTAATGACTCAATCATATAAAAGATAGCTTAGAGGAAACAAAGCAAACCTTTTTATGGGAAAATATTAATTAATTTCTTATGTACTTTTCTTGACAAGACAAACAATAGAGATTAAAAGATTTTCTAGACTAATATTTGTATAAAAATTAAACAAACATATAATAAGATAAAGCTTTACTTTATGAGATTCTATTACTTTTAGACTATAAAACAATTAGAAAACTATAAATATCTTCAAATATAAACGTTTTTATTCAGAGATATCTAAGAAGTTTTTGTTTGACTCTTTCATTTACTTTTTAAAGAAAAATCCGAGAAAAAATCATGTTATGCATTGGTATAGTTAAAATAATATTTTAGATTATCTAGAAAAAAGGTTTGTCCAAAATTTCCCTATTAAGAAAGATTCAAGGATTTTTCATAAGGATACGGGGAATCAAGAAGAAAAATTATTAAGAATTAAGAATTATTAATAATTATTACGAAAAATAATTAATGGGAATAAAAATTCATGTTATGTATAGGTATACTTAAAATAATATTCTAGATTATGTAGAGGAAAGGTTTGTCCAAAATTTACCTATTAAGAAAAATTCAAGGATTCACATAAGGTTACGGAGAATTAAGAAGAAATTAAGAATTAAGAATTATAAAGAAAAAAATAAGGATTCTTATATTAGACTTAAGGAAGTTTGGTCTGCAAAATGCATGCATATTTAAAAATTAAACGAAATAGATAGTGTATTCAGAGCGTACACTTCATATTTATATTACAATTTTGCATTTTTATTAATAGCAATTTAAGGTGGTTGGGTACAGACCATTTTGGATTAGATATTTCTTCATAATAGTATATGGGATAAACTGTTCTATTTCATGAGATTTACATTTAAAGATTTCTTTAAACATATTTTACCCGTAGTATAGCGTAAAATTCTCCATGGCTATATGTGACTATATTTTAAACCAAAAATAGGCAAAAAGTCATTGCTTGAGTTAAAAAAAACTATCAACTATAAAAATGGCTAAGTCTACTTTGGCTATGAAAGACAATTTTTCTTCAATCCTTATGCAGACACCTACTTATAATAAGATTCTGAAAATGCTTGGACATTTTAAGCTGTGTAATTTGTACTATGGAAAGTCAGTGATGGGATTATATATTTTTTTTTGTTCTTTTTCAAAGACGATACTAATATAACGATATATTTTTAAGGATAAAAAATAACTTAATTTTTTGCATACGTTGATAATGTCTCTAACACAATTTATTGTATGTAAAATTACAACTAAAGGAAAGGATTAACACAGATAACATATTGGGTAATAAATTATACTTTTAGTGTAACGACAGATAAATGCAAAATAAGGTAACGAAGTGAAAAGTTTCATGTCACATACTTTGCATAGAAAAAAATATAAGGTATTTTATTACTAATAAAAAGTTTTCTTTATTTACAATGCCTGATAATGAAGCTAGGAGGAATACAAGCCAAGACATAGATATATGAATGATTGTTACCAACAAAGAACTTCTTGGGGTGAAATATCAGCATTTGATTAATGACTCAATCATATAAAAGATAGCTTAGAGAAAACAAAGCAAACCTTTTTATGGGAAAATATTAATTCATTTCTTATGTACTTTTCTTGACAAGACAAACAATAGAGATGAAAAGATTTTCCAGACTAATGTTTGTATAAATATTAAACAAAAATATAATAAGATAAATGTTTACTTTTGAGATTCTATTACTTTTAGACTAGAAAACTATTAATATCTTCAAATATAAACGTTTTAATTCAGAGATATCTAAGACGTTTTATTTGACTCTTTCATTTACTTTTTTAAAGAAAAATCCGAGAAAAAATCATGTTATGTATTGGTATAGTTAAAATAATATTCTAGATTATGTATAAAAAAGTTTGTCCAAAATTTCCCTATTAAGAAAGATTCAAGGATTTTTCATAAGGATACGGGGAATCAAGAAGAAAAATTATTAAGAATTAAAAATTATTAAGAAAAATTATTAATGGGAATAAAAAATCATGTTATGCATTGGTATACTTAAAATAATATTCTAGATTATGTAGAAGAAAGGTTTGTCCAAAATTTACCTATTAAGAAAAATTCAAGGATTCACATAAGGTTACGGAGGATTAAAAAGAAATTATTAAGAATTATTAAGAAAAATAATTAAAGAGGATTAAGAATTATAAAGAAAAAAAGAAGGATTCTCATAAGGCTTAAGAAAGTTTGGTCTGCAAAATGCATGCATATTTAAAAATTAAACAAAATAGATAGTGTATTTAGAGAGTACACTTCATATTTATATTAAGATTTTGCATTTTTATAAATAGCAAATTAAGGTGGTTGGGTACAGAACATATTGGATTAGATATTTCTTCGTAATAGTATATAGGAGAAACTGTTCTATTTCTTGATATTTACATTTAAAGATTTCTTTAAACATATTTTACCCGTGGTATAGTATAAAGTTCTCCACGGCTATATGTGACCATATTTTAAACCATAAATAGGCAAAAAGTCATTGTTTGAGTTTAAAAAAAATTAGATTAAAAGTCAAACCAACTATAAAAATGGGTATGACTACTTTGGATAAGGCTACTTTGGCTAAGAAAGATAATTTTTCTTTAATCCTTATGCAGACACCTACTTATAATGAGGTTGCCTGAAAATGCTTGGATATTTTAAGCTGTGTAATTTGTACTATGAAAAGTCAGTGATGGGATTATATATATTTTTTTGTTCTTTTTCAAAGACGATAATAATATAACCATATATTTTTAAGGATTAAAAATAAGTATAATAAATAAATATTTAAATCAGGGAAGTACGTTGGCCAATCCATTAGATTGATATCTTCATTTTCCAGTAGATATCCAGTAGTATTTCCAGTATTACAATAACCTCCTTCATATCTGAATTGCATGTCTCTCAGATGATTTCTCGTGGAGTTACGGCAAAAACTCACATGTTGTTTAAGTTTTGCACACCAGTGTATTAATTTGTAATGTATGAAATAAATATTTTAATTAAATAAAATCTGAAAACAGAAATTTTATTCTTATCTGTAAGAATATAATTAATATGGATATTATAGACAGTTAAAAAATCCTTGATTAAAATCATGATTTAATTCTAACATCTCCCTCAACTTTATGTATATATGTACAATGCATACATATAAATATATTTGAAGTAAACTAATATATATGTGAGTATAGAAATAGTATGAAAATATTTTACTAAGAAAAAGCAACTTTGAATTTAAATATGTTTTAAAAGCGTATTTATTTTAGCACAGTTTTATAGTAAGTAATTTCATTTTATCAACAATATCGAAAATATAACTAAAATTTAACTCAGAAAAAATCCTATGCTTATATATTATCCTTCTAAATCTCTTTAAAGATTATCAAAAATAAAAATGTATACTACTTCTTACTATTACTTTATGCTTTTTTCTTTTGGAGAATTTCAAAGAAGATCTAAAAATAAGCAACAATAAAAGAGAAAAGTATGTAAAGGAAATATCTAATCTTGTTCCAAATATAAAGGGTAAACATTTCATACATACCTAAACTTAATATATTTTCTTACTACAACAAACAACTATCCTATAGATTCAAAAATTTTATTCTATCATTTTCTACTGCGCTATTCACGTTTTTCGACTCTGATTGTATAGGAAAAGGAGCATGTCACTTGATTTGCAATACGAATCTTAGAATAGACACCGGTATGTAAATAAAAGTCATAGGCGTATTTACCATATCCGTAATAAAATAAGACATCTAGTCTCATTTGTGAAAGATATGCATATTTCAGTGCCTGGTATCTTTGTGTTTTCATGTAATATTGAAGAAACATCTCAGACATGTTTTCGTTTTATATGATATAGTAATTTTGTAAAATTTCATGTTTGATATGTATTTACATAAAATCTTTAAATTTTGTAAAGCAGGAAATAGAAAGTATTCCTTAGTGTATTTGAAAAAGATAATATAAAAGTGAATTTTAGACGTCACAAAGCCTGTTTATATATATTTCTGTAGACCGTTCATACATTTTAAGTTGACTTGCCTTTTTATAGATCACGAATACTGATTCTGCAGACAAGATTAAAAAAATTGGAAGAAAAATTGTTGGTTGCTATTTTAAACACAACCAAGGTGTATGTATTTAGTAGATCAATTAGAAGGTAATTTTACCGTCATCTTGGTTGAATTCTATAAATCAGAATAAGATATGAAAGGTAGTAACTAAATCCTCGGGATTCCCAAGTTGTCTTTTGATACATTTCTATTTCAGTTCATGCAATAGGAACTAAAGATACAAAATATCAACATGTTCACTTGTGGACTGTAGTATTTAAGTAGATAAAGCTGTCATTCCACAGCAGTGCAATCGTATAAAACATACTGATTCTGCAGACAAGATTCTGCAGACTGATTGGAAAAATTACTGATTCTGCAGATAAGATTGAAAAAATTGTAAGAAAAATTGTAGGTCGATATATTTTAAACACAACCGAGATGTATGTATATAGTAGATCTATTAGAAGGTCATTTTACCTTCGGTTTACTTGAATTCTATAAATGAGAATAAGATATGAAAGGTGGTAACTAAATCCTTGGGATTTCCATGTTGTCCTTTGATAAATTTCTATTTCCGTTTATGCAATAGGAACTAAAGATGGGAAATATCAACATGTTTACTTGTGGTCTGTAGTATTTAAGTAGATAAATCTGTCATTCCACAACAATGCAATCGTATAAAACATACTGATTCTGCAGACAAGATTCTGCAAACTGATTGAAAAATTCACTCATTATGCAGAAAAGATTGAAAAAATTGGGAGAAAAATTGTAGTTTGATATTTTAAACACAACCGAGATGTATGCACTTAGTAGATCTATTAAAAGTTCATTTTACCGTCGTCTTCCTTGAACTCTATAAATCAGAGTAAGATATGAAAGGCAGTAAATAAGTCCTTGGGATTTCCGCGTTTTTTTTTTGATAAATTTTTATTTCAGTTCATGCAATAGGAACTAAAGATACAAAATATCAACATTTTCACTTGTGGACTGTAGTATTTAAGTAGATAACACTGTAATTCCACAGCAGTGCAATAGTATAAAACATACTGATTCTGCAAACAAGATTCTGCAGACTGATTGAAAAAATTACTGTTTCTGCAGACAAAATTGAAAAAATTGGGAGAAAAATTGTTGGTTGATATTATAAACACAACCGAGATGTATGTATCAAGTAGATCGATTAGAGGGTAATTTTACCTTCAGCTTGCTTGAACTCTATAAATCAGAATAAGATATGAAAGGTGGTAACTAAATCCTCTACAGTTCCACATTGTCTTTTGATAAATTTCTATTTCAATTCATGCAATAGGAACTAAAGATAGGAACTATCAACATATTCACTTGTGGACTGTAGTATTTAAGTAGATAAAGCTGTCATTCCACAGCAGTGCAATCGTATAAAACATACTGATTGAAAAAATTACTGATTCTGCAGACAAGATTGAAAAAATTGGGAGAAAAATTGTAAGTTGATATTTAAACACAACCGAGATGTATGTAATAAGTAGATCTATTAGAAGATAGTTTTACCGTCGGCTTGCTTGACATCTATAAATCAGAATAAGATATGAAAGGTGGTAACTAAATCCTCGGGATTCCCAAGTTGTCTTTTGATACATTTCTATTTCAGTTCATGCAATAGGAACTAAAGATACAAAATATCAACATGTTCACTTGTGGACTGTAGTATTTAAGTAGATAAAGCTGTCATTCCACAGCAGTGCAATCGTATAAAACATGCTGATTCTGCAGACTGATTGAAAAAATTACGGATTCTGCAGACAAGATTGAAAAAATTGGGAGAAAAATTGTAGGTTCATATTTTAAACACAACCGAAATGTAGGTATTTAGTAGATCGATTAGAAGGTAATTTTACAATCGGCTTGCTTGAATTCTATAAATCAGAATAAGATATGAAAGGTGGTAACTAAATCCTCGAGATCTTTAAATTGGCTTTTGATAAATTTCTATTTCAGTATATGCAATAGTAACTAAAAATTGGGAATATCAACATGTTCACTTGTGGACTGTAGTATTTAAGTAGATAAAGCTGTCATTCCACAGCAGTGCAATCTTATAAAAAATGCTGATTCTGCAGACTGATTGGAAAAATTATTGATTCTGCAGACAAGATTGAAAAAATTGTAGGTTGATATTTTAAACACAACCGAGATGTATGCATTTAGTATATCTATTAGAAGATAGTTTTACTGTCGGCTTCCTTGAACTATGTAAATCAGAATAAGATATGAAAGGTGGTAACTAAATCCCCAGGATTTCCACATTGTCTTTTGATAAATTTCTATTTCAGTTCATGCAATAGGAACTATCAACATGTTCACTTGTGGACTGTAGTATTTAAGTAGATAAAGCTGTCATTCCACAGCAGTGAAATCGTATAAAACATACTGATTCTTCAGACTGATTAAAAAAATTACTGATTCTGCAGATCGAAAAAATTGGGAGAAAAAATTGTAAGTTGATATTTTAAAACACAACCGAGATGTATGCATTTAGTAGATCTATTAAAAGTTCATTTTACCGTCGTCTTCCTTGAACTCTATAAATCAGAGTAAGATATGAAAGGCAGTAAATAAGTCCTTGGGATTTCCGCGTGTTTTTTTTTTTTTTTTTTTTTTTTTTTTTTTTTTTTTTTTTTTTTTTTTTTTTTTTTTTTTTTTTGATAAATTTTTATTTCAGTTCATGCAATAGGAACTAAAGATACAAAATATCAACATTTTCACTTGTGGACTGTAGTATTTAAGTAGATAACACTGTAATTCCACAGCAGTGCAATAGTATAAAACATACTGATTCTGCAAACAAGATTCTGCAGACTGATTGAAAAAATTACTGTTTCTGCAGACAAAATTGAAAAAATTGGGAGAAAAATTGTTGGTTGATATTATAAACACAACCGAGATGTATGTATCAAGTAGATCGATTAGAGGGTAATTTAAACGTCAGCTTGTTTGAACTCTATAAATCAGAATAAGATATGAAAGGTAGTAACGAAATCCTCTAGAGTTCCACATTGTCTTTTGATAAATTTCTATTTCAGTTCATGCAATAGGAACTGAAGATACGAAATATCAATATGTTTACTTGTGGACCGTAGTATTTAAGTAGATAAAGCCGTCATTCCACAGCAGTGCAATCGTATAAAACATACTGATTCTGCAGACTGATTAAAAAATTTACTGATTCTGCAGACAAGATTGAAAAAATCGTGAGAAAAATTGTAGGTTGATCTTTAAACACAACCGAGATGTATGCAATAAGTAGATCTATTAGAAGGTACTTGTGCCGTCGGTTGCTTGACATCTATAAATCAGAATAAGATATGAAAGGTAGTAACTAAATCCTCGGGATTCCCACGTTATCTTTTGATACATTTCTATTTCAGTTCATGCAATAGGAACTAAAGATACAAAATATCAACATGTTCACTTGTGGACTGCAGTATTTAAGTAGATAATGCTGTAATTCCACAGCAGTGCAATCGTAGAAAACATACTGATTCTGCAGACTGATTGAAAAAATTAATGATTCTGCAGACAAGATGCAGAAAATTGTAGGTTGATATTTTAAACACAAAGAGATGCATGTATTTAGTAGATCGATTAGAAGGTATTTTTACAATCGGCTTTCTTAATTTTATAAATCAGAATAAGATATGAAAGGTGGTAACTAAATCCTAGAGATCTTTAACTTGGCTTTTGATAAATTTCTATTTCAGTATATGCAATAGGAACTAAAGATTGGGAATATCAACATGTTCACTTGTGGACTGTAGTATTTAAGTAGATACAGCTGTCATTCCACAGCAGTGCAATCTTATAAAAAATGCTGATTCTTCAGACTGATTGGAAAAATTATTGATTCTGCAGACAAGATTGAAAAAATTGTAGGTTGATATTTTAAACACAACCGAGATGTATGCATTTAGTATATCTATTAGAAGATAGTTTTACTGTCGGCTTCCTTGAACTATATAAATCAGAATAAGATATGAAAGGTGGTAACTAAATCCCCAGGATTTCCACATTGTCTTTTGATAAATTTCTATTTCAGTTCATGCAATAGGAACTATCAACATGTTCACTTGTGGACTGTAGTATTTAAGCAGATAAAGCTGTGATTCCACAGCAGTGAAATCGTATAAAACATACTGATTCTTCAGACTGATTGAAAAAATTACCGATTCTGCAGATTAAAAAAATTGGGTGAAAAATTGTAAGTTGATATTTTAAACACAACAGAGATGTATGTATTTAGTAGATCGATTAGAAGGTAATTTTACCGTCGGATTGCTTGAACTCTATAAATCAGAAAAAGAAAAGAAAGGTAGTAACAAAATCCTCAGGATCTCCACGTTGTTTTTTTATAAATTTCTATTTCAGTTTACGCAATAGGAACTAAAGATACGAAGTATCAACATGTTTACTTGTGGACTGTATTATTTAAGTACATAAAGTTGGCATTTCACAGGAGTGCAGCTGTATAAAATGTATTACTTTTATGACGATCTTAAAGTCCTTCATTTGGATAAATGAACATCAAAAACACCAGTAGTGATTCTTGTTGGAGATGAAGTATTGTCAAATGTTGAATGATATTATAAAAAATTAAAGGCTTGTAAATCACTGGTATGAAGAATGGTATTTAAATAAGTTAGAGCTCTCTATTTAGAATAATAGAAATTCAGTAATCCTGTACAGGACGAAATTCTGTTAAAAATTCCTTCTTCATCTACTATAACAAATTCACAGGATTAGAAAGAAATTTCTGAGCAATATATACTTCAAATTTAGAAATAAGATATCAGTACATATTTCAAATATGGTTATTATATGAAAATGTAAAAAAAACAGTAAAAATTAAAAGTTATTCTTCTCGAATAGTTGATTTTTCTTTTTCTTTTATAAAAATTTGCTTTGAAAGCATTATTTGAACTGTTTGGAAACATAAGATAGTGATACTTTTGAGTTGCATTGTTGTAGATTGGCATTGTGTGGATTGCAATGAAAATATAACAGATGTCATAACAGCCTAAATAGAAAATTTCGACACTTTCGGCTGATCATTTTTGAGTTATGCTGTTCAGCGTTAATAACGTTATATTGAAATATATCATTATATACGGTTCAGATTGGAATCAAAAGATGAGGAACACAACTAGATGTTATCATTTCTTAACTACAATATTTGAATATTTCACAGGTAACAGATTTTAAATTATGCTCCTCTGTGTTTAAATATATTGTAATTAGTTTTTACGTCATAGTGAGTGCAATCAAAAAAGAAAGAGCAAAACTAAATAGTATAATAGTTTAAAACTTTTAGTGACGGATGTTCTACTTTTTCTACTAAATAGTGTAAGTCTCAAAAGTACAATATTGGTTGAAACATGCACCTAGAAAATCATTCCCTCACTGTACACTGTGTTTAGGATTTTAAGTCATTAACGCGTGTTTTCATCAGAAGCGCCACCTTTCATTTTCTTTAGTTTTTATTTGTTTCAAAAATTTTATTTGAGGTGTGTGGCAACCTGTTTTTTGTTTTGTTGTTCTCTTTATATTTTTAGATTCCGTTTTTGATGCTAAATTATTGGTTATTAAAGGATTAAAGTTTTATATTTGTTTTCCTTCATCTGTAGAACTTGTAGATCATTTGATTGATTTATTTTAAAAGGCGTCCGCACTATTTATTTAAACTTTATTAACGAAACACTGTATACTATCGTATGGGCTGAGTGAGAACCATTGTTATCAGTCACTTCTTCAGTCTGTCCTGTTTCCTGTAGAGTTGTTTTTCATTCTACTCTGAAAATAGCCTTTATTTCTTCCCTCTTGCTTTTTATTGTACAAAGTGGCAACATGCTAGAAATTGCTTGTGAAGGGAAAGAAGTAAATTCAAGTTTCCCGTCTTTCTCTTACACGAATGGGGGAAATATCCCTCCAAGATGAGGTTAAGTTCAAAATATTGATTTTCTACTACTTTAAATTAAGAGAGATATATCGGTAGATAGAGGTATCGTTGTGAAACTAGTCAAAACCAGCTCAGAAATAGTCAAAATGGATATTTAAAATATTTAAAAAATAAAGGTAACTGTGCATACAAACTTAATGAGGCGCGGAAGCTCAGTCGGCAAAGGCAACGATCTCGTAACTGAGAGGTTGTGGGTTCTGAACCCAAGCTGGTAAGAGATCCGCCGTGTTTGCTAAAGGTGACTGGGGCACGTAAAATATGTTCGTGGTCACAATGTCCTCCAAGTTCTCAATTAATACCTGTGGGGGTGGTGTGATGAGGCGATTTAGATCTGTTATATAATTGATTCATTCATACAAGAAGTAAAATGGTCGGGATCTAAATCTGACCTCATCACATCTTTGTAAAGAGATGGAGGACCATAAATTTCTATTCAACGGATATGTTTGTCTTGTACTGTGGTCTCGGGCGGGGTTCTGATCTCAGTTCCAGATTAGAATCCCGTCTCCGCACTTGACATTAAATAAGAATGTACCTTTGTGGAGTATTTATGAGTCCCTAAGGGACAATGCCCAATTAGAGGAGATAAGGTTTGGCACGTTGGCGGTCTCAAGGCGGGGTTGATGCAGACCAATGAATTTCTTACAACTATCCCGATTGGTCGACAAGAAGGAAGAGGCGACAAGGTTGAAATAATTAAATATGAAAAATCTAAAAGATGTGAGATAGTTCGGAGGTCCCAGAGAAGAGGTTCGGGGGTCCCAAAAGAAGGTGTTCGAAAGACTGGAGTCCAGTCGGGTCCGACGGAAGTTGTTCGTCAGTCCAGAGGAGAAGGTGCTCGATAGTCCAGACTAGGAGAGTCCAGCCAAGTCCTATAGGAAGTGTTCCTGCACCAAATAGTACCCCAAAGACTCAGGAGGAAGCCCCTGACGAGACCAACGGATGATATATAGATTCCCTCTCCTGATCAGCCATAGATACCCTTCAACCAGAAGTGTTCCGGGCCCAACATTTTAGACCCACAAAGGTACCCCAAATTTACATACATTTGTGAAATTGAGATTAGGTCCTCTATCTATTTACAAAATTACTTAAGTATAAAAAATTTGTCAGAACTAATTTTAGAAGATGTTAACAAAGCTTATTTTATGAAAATTAGCATCAGTTTTGTATGTAAATAGATGTATATATATTATAATAAATTTATTTTTTTTATATTAAGCTAGTCTCGGTTGCTGTCAATTTAGCTGTTAGTTTATTTCATTTTTATGTCTGTAGTTTCTCAGAACCTGTGGTTAAATTTAGTACAAAAATACTTAACACAACGCAATTAAAAATAAATCACCACTATACATTTGATCACAGGTTGATACGCAAATATAAACGAGGACTACACGACAGGTGGCAGTCCAAACCTATGGGTGTTCTGATTGGTCCCTGCTTCAAAATTATGAGGACCCACTTGAGCATAAGTCGCACTTTCACCTTTCAGGTGCTCGTTGAAACGAAAGGAGAGCACCCCTTCGCCTTAATCGAGTAGCCTCCGGCTCAAATCCAGCTTGGTTTGACCAAGTGGCATAAGAAACAGCAATGTAATGCTGAATTTCAAAAGTTATACAGGTCTGGTTAAAATGTGTATTTTCGTTAAAATTTCAAAATAGAATTCTTTCGTGATTTCAGTAATTCCTTTGTAGAAACAAGCAAAGACAATCACTGAAACTGTAACATATAAAACATTTTCTGTAATTTCTTTCTAGACAATTTTTAATACCCATATAGGCAGTTCTTCATATCTCAGGGCCACACCGTCAAGTTACTAAATGAATTGTTTGTGATGTCACGATGTAATATTTTGAATGAGCTAAATTTATATTTTGTTTTTGGTAACGAGTTAAAAAAATGGCTGTTCAGAAACATTCTCTTCAAATAAAATGGTGAAATTTGTGCTGTTCTTAATGAGTTGTATATTTTTATAATATAAATTGACTGACACCGTACTATATAAACAAGAGTAGCTTGAAATTTTCATTTTCTTAATAGATAGTTTTTTTAGTTATACAATATTGAAATAAAGTGAATCTTAAAGTAATGCCAAAGCCTTTAACACAATATAAATTTATTATAATTATGACAAAAATTTTAGAATAACAAAAAATTGAATCCAAATAATTCATTCCTTATCACTCCGATAGAATAAAACTCCAAAATTAATTTTATTCGAGAAGAAAAGACAAATAAATATACACGGAATAATTCACACAAAACTCATTTCAATCAAAATATTGTTCAAAAAAAGTTTTTCTCTTTTTGACTAAAGAAGTACTGATTTTTTAAAAAAAGAATTCAAATGCGCAATGGATTTCCCTCTTTGTAAATAAAACCAGCATTTTAATTAACGCAGATTTATTTCGTAAAAGATGGCATGAAAATAAAAAAAGTGGAAAGATGTTGCAAAGTCCTATGATTTGGTTTTATGTCAGCCATAATTGCACTTAAGCTCCAATGCAGTTCTTAAAGGATTTTTGAAAAAAATTATCTTTATTTTATACGAATATCTTTTTCAAGAATCATATTATTATGTTGTACAGGTAAATAGAAGTTCTTAGATACAAGAAAGTATCAATTCGTTTCAATTTTTTTAAAATAAGGCATTGCGCTTATTTTTTTTATTCTTTTGAGTTATCAAAATCCGGTTTATCTTCATTTGCATTTTTTTGCATTTAAAATACAAAAGAGAAATATTTCAAAATTGGACAGCGTGTTTGTTTCTTTAGAATTTATGCTTACGCAGTTTATTAAATTCTATCTAAGGTGTGAAATAGGTTTCTTGTAAATATATTTTAAAAATTCTGTCAAAGTATTATTTATTTAATAAAATTGTAATGCCAATCTGTAGAGTTTTGTATGATTATTTTACTCCAGAAGATTAGTAAATATAATATATCACTTGGCATATACTCAAGAGCCAAAACGTTATGGAAAAATTGGAAATGGAATGCTCCAACAGGATAACGCAAGGCTAAAATTGTGTTGTAGTGTTTCCAGGAACATGATGCTGAATTTCAGTTAATGTCCTGGTCGCCTAACTCACCGGATCTCAATCCGATAGAACACATTTGGGATGTCATGGGACGGCAGCTGAGAGACGCAACCACCAATTCGCAATATCTCGGATTTGCGTAACCGTTGCTTAACATTTGGTACAATCGGTCTCCGGACATCTACCAAGGACTTGTGTCATCCATGCCAAGGCGGGTTGATGCTGTGTTGCTCGCCAAAGGTGGGCCAACTCGTTATTGACAGGTAGTCATAATGTTTTGGCTCTTGAATATACATGATCTTTATTAAGTAAAATACCAAACATGATTTTATGAGAATTTAAGCTTATTTAACTGCATCAATTTAAATTTGAATAAACTAATTGTAATATACATTATTAGATAAAGCAATAAGTTATTTAGAAGAAAAATAGCAATAAAATCTCAAATTATCATTTGATGATTTTATATTTTGAATTTTTTACATTATTATCTTTATAAATACTAAGTTTAAAAGCTTGAACTGAAATAAAGAATGTAGCTCGTTAGGAATTTTCTCAAATGCCAGTAACGAGCTGCAATCAGAAACGACTACCAGATGAAATTTCTTAAGAAAGAAACACAGGCTGATTATAATTAAAGTTTCAAAACGCTGTAAAAATGATCCACTGATCAGAATGACGTCAAATTTGAATGGAATATTATTGTGGAAGGGGGAAATGTATGGTGTAAGAAAAAGGAATTTGTCATTAAGATTCAAATTTTAGCAACAGATGGCGCTGAAAGCATCGGCATATGCAAATAAAATACCTGTCATGTGTACGACTCATTAATTGTTATAAAAACGCGAGGTACACAACTTTTCTTCGTTTTGAGTCTGAGAAGTTTGTCCCGACTGTTTTGTTGAAGCGCCGAGCTTTTTTACAAGAACAAGACTGTGCACGAGTAGGTTTGCAGAGGTTCCAGATATTCAATGATATCAAAAAAGCGTTGGACCTATGACTACTGATGGTTTGGAAAAAAAGGATTGAAAAATTCGAAAAGACAGGTTCTTTTGACATGCAATCTGCTAGAAGGAGGAAAAAATTGATTCGACGGTCATTGAAGAAGTGACAACAGCAATGCAGGAGGAATCAAACGATGGTGTGCAACCGTTTAATGCACTTTCACCTGTTGTCGAAACATCAGGAAGAAAGTTAAATACAAATTAATTGGTTTCAATACCAATAGTTTTGTGTAAAACTAAGAAATATAAGTGCGTATCGAAAAAGTGTTGAGGGTAAAATACTTGTTGTTCAAGATCTTTAAAATATTTTTGAAGAAAAGATTTCAAAAGATTAAAAAGATTTAAATAATTTTGCTTAGTCTAACTACAGAGATTATACCTTCGGTTGCCAGAGTGTCAAGGTTATTTCATTCTTTTTGTAAAAAATAAAGCAATGCAAACATTGAAATTGAATCATTCCCCTGTTGAATTCCACATATTAATCGTATTTATTTTGAATCTATCCTTTAAATATACTTTCATATGTCTAATATTCCAGTAGTAATTGATAGGAATTCTAAGAACAATTCAATGTTTCATATAATCATATATCATCATTACTCTGGATAGTTTAGAAACAAACTCAACGTGGGAAGTAAGATTGCCTATTCCCTAAATAGAATAATTCCTTTCTTTAGAACCATAGTACATTTTACGATGGGTCTATTACTTGCTGACGAACTTGACGAAATTATTATTGAATCAAGGTCTTCTCTATTGAAAGGAACTTCAAAATAAAAATTTGATCCTAAAATTCAATTAAAATGACTCCAATTTCACCTGTTTGGTCCGTTTTTAG
>CM063504.1:112625581-112680581 GCA_032207245.1 Pardosa pseudoannulata | reverse complement strand
CTTTCACAAATGAAAAAAAAAATATTTTCAATGGAGAAGTAAACATTAATTTACTCAATGGAATAGTTTGTACCTGTTAAATTAACCAGTTGATTATTTAAGCACTGAAAAATAGAAAAATCTATCGTTATCTGGAAAACTGGTAATTTTGATTCAATTGTGTCATTTATTGAATAAAGGAAGAGGACGAATGACAGAAAGTTGAAATTTTTGATTTGAGTAAAGAAAACGTTGAAATAACGTAACAATAAAATCCCTCCAGGTGAGTACACAATATTGAAATCGTACAATAAATTCAAGACCACTGGTAGTATAGCGAATAATACATCAAAGTGGTCGTCCGAGAACTGGAGACAATGTCCTTAATCTCGATAAGGAGCACAACAAAGTCCACATAAATCCTTACCACGACGGTATCTGTAATTAAGGTTGCCTAAGAGTATCAGCACAGGATAATGTGGAAGAACATTAAAGATTGACAAACAGATGAGATTAGAATGAGATCTGTAATTAAGGTTGCCTAAGTGTATCAGCACAGGATAATGTGAAAGAACATTAAAGATTGACAAACAGATGAGATTAGAATGAGATCTGTAATTAAGGTTGCCCAAGTGTATCAGCACAGGATAATGTGGAAGAACATTAAAGATTGACAAACAGATGAGATTAGAATGAGATCTGTAATTAAGGTTGCCTAAGTGTATCAGCACATGATAATGTGAAAGAACATTAAAGATTGACAAACAGATGAGATTAGAATGAGATCTGTAATTAAGGTTGCCTAAGTGTATCAGCACATGATAATGTGAAAGAACATTAAAGATTGACAAACAGATGAGATTACAATGAGATCTCTAATTAAGGTTGCCTAAGTAAATCAGCACAGGAAAATGTGAAAGAACATAAAAGATTGACAAACTAAACTAAAAACTGAGCATTTACTGATAAAAGACAGTGGCATCACAATGGATCTTTCTGAACTTATGCAGCAACAATTACTGAGTGTAAAATTTCTGTCATCCGTTTTTTCACTAAATAGACATATCACGTATTGGGGGAAATCAACTGTTATAAATGTTGAATGGACGATTTTAGATCGATAAATGTGACAGCTCAAAATTTAATGTTGTGTATTCTGCGGCAGTGGGGGATTTAATTGAATAATTTTTTAAAAGTCTCTACAATAGCAGGTGATATCTAGCCTTTTTTTTCCTATGATGAACTATTTCATGATTAGGTCCATTGAAACGTGTAATAGTTTGTAAAGTTCAAGACTTTTAACGTTTTATTTATGCCACTTGCTTAGAACCGGTTTTACAAGATTTCATTGAAGATACCAAAACAAGAACTACGACATACAATATAGAGCAGATAAACCTTAATGTCATTTCCGATAATGTACTCTTTTGCTCAGTTTTTACAAAGTCTTGCTCATAGGCAAAGAAATATTTAAAAGATTTATGAAACTGAGTTCTTTCAATTAATGTAATACTTTAACAAGATCAGATAAGTAAAGTAACAATCTATTGTACTAGTCATCGACAGAAAAAATAAAAATTAACAATTTTTACGACTGGTAGACTATTCTAGACTTTCCTTTAGTACTAATGTATATTAATTGCCCTGCGCTTATTTTTTTAAGAATATTTAACGTAGTGGAAATAAAACTAATTAACACTTCTATTTATTTATCGTTTAAGGGTATTTTAAATAAAAGTAACAATCTACTATACCAGTCATCTACAGAAAAAAATAAAATTAAGAATTGTTATGACGGGTAGACTGTTCTAGACTTTTGATTAGTATTAATGTATATTAATTGCCGCATACTTATTTTTCACGAATATTTAACACAGTGGAAACAAAACTAGTTAACAATTCTATTTATTTTTAGTTTAAATGCATTATAAATAAAAAAAAACACTCTACTATACTAGTCATCTACAGAAAAAAAATAAAAATTAACAATGTTTACCACTGATAGACCGCTCTAGACCTTTGATTAGTACTAATGTAGGTAAATTGTTCCAACCTTATTTTTTAAGAATATTTAACGCAGTGGAAATAAAACTAGTTAACACTTTTATTTATTTTTCGTTTAACGACATTTTAAATAAAAGTAGCAATTTACTATGCTAGTCATTTACAGAAAAATTAAAATTTTAATTGTTAAGACGGGGAGACTGTTCTAGACTTTTTATTAGTATTAATGTATATTAATTGCCACAAGCTTACTTTATAAGAATATTTAACTCAGTGGAAACAAAAAGTTCTATTTATTTTTCGTTTAAGGGCATTTCAAATAAAATTAACAATCTACTATACTAGTCATCTACAGAAAAAAATATTAACAGTTTTTACGAGTGGTAGACTGTTCTAGACTTTTGATAAGTACTAAAGTATATTAATTGTCTACGCTTATTTTTTAAGAATATTTAACACAGTGGAAATAAAACTAGTTAACAATTCTATTTATTTTTAGTTTAAAGGCATTCTAAATAAAAGTAACAATCTACTATACTAGTGATTTACAGAAAAAATAAAATTTAACAATTTTTACGACTGGTAAACTATTCTAGACTTTTGATTAGTACTAATGTAAATAAATTGTCCACGCTTATTTTTTAAGAATATTTAACGCAGTGGAAATGAAACTTACTTAGTATAAATAAAACTTGTTAATAATTCTATTTATTTTTCGTTTAAGGGTATTTTAAACATTTACAATAAAATGCTATCGTAACATTCCTGTTATAAAAGAAGAAGTGCTCATAACAAAGATAAACATAATTTTTATAGATAAAATATAACAAAAGTGAAAAACATACATACTAAAAGAGGTCCATTAAAGAACTCACTTGCCCCAAATCTTTTTCCATTAAAGTACAATGAACTCAGAGCACTTAAATGTATTTACATAAATGTGTTTTTATCGAAAAGATCCATTATATTATTAGAGAATTTAATTCATTCTTGGAATAAAATTATGCTTTTGTCTCCCTTTTTTACTAACCCCATGCATTATCTTTATTTGAAGTCATTTTGCAGAAAAAGGATGAACATTTACTATATTTTTAGAAAAAACGTGAAAAGAAAAACTAAACAGGAATAAATTTTTCATTCACAGTCGCTAGAGCTTTTGAATTTATAGGAATTATTCATCAAAATGGATTTTGGAAAAATTAAGAAATTTTATGTTTTGTTACTCTTTTACTGAACGTATTCAACAAAAAATTTAATTAATAAAACTTTTTAAGAAAAATTTGCTGCATATGAGATTTTAATTTATATGTAAATTTAAAAAATAATGTAGTTTTCGGAATAATAAATTATTTATTTTTTCTATTAATTTTAAAAATCCCAGTTATAAAGATATGGAAGAAAAAGATAATTTTCTCTCAGTATGTAAGAATATTCATACTCATAATTTCCTATTAATCACATTTTTTGATAAAAAAAACTGTATCTATGGCATGTTAGGCTGCGATAGTACAGTAATTTCTCACTTATGTGCTTCTCATGTATGCAACTTTCTCAGTTCGGCAGCAGTTATAACCTCTGACCAATGGTTTCTCATTAACGAAAACTCTCTCAGTTGTACGTCTCTATTTTTTCTTCCCGGTGAAGTCTTAAAAAAATGATTTCTTGGATTATAAAATTAATTTTTTTAAACCTTAATTCGATTTGTTTACTTCTCAGTTTACGATCCCAGTTACGGTTTTCTCAGTATAAAGTTAATTTTCACCCAGGTTATGTAAACACATTCTCATCAATATTATAGGAATTTAATTATGGATTGATAACAACATTAATGGGTTATTAAATTATGGTAGTACAGTGATCTCTCACTTATGTGCCTCTCATTTATGCCACATTCTTACTTATGCACATCTCATTTACGTGAGACTCTTACTTGTGTTCATCTAATGTGAAACTCTTGTTTATGCTCACTTCATTTAAGTGACTATCTCAGTTATGCATATCTATGTTTCTAGTTTCGATGAAGTTCTGTGGGTTATAAAGTTAAGTTTCTGGGAACCATAACTCAATTCAGTAAACATTTCAGTTGATGGTATATAAAATTAATATTCTCTTTAGGTTGTGCAAACACATTCATATTCATAGTTTTTCAAATAGTTATAATTTATGAATAGAGAACAGTATTTATGGCTTTTTGGACTATGATAACACAGTGACCTCTCACTTATTATCCTCTCATTTACGCAACTATTTCAATTATTCGTCACTATTTTCCTCGTCCCGTTGAAGCCTTACAAAATATTTATATCTTGGGTTATAAAACTAATTTTTTTAAACCTTAACTCGATTTGTATGCTTCTAAATTTACGGAGTATAAAGTTAATTTTCACTCAGGTTATGTAAACACATTCTTATCAATATTATCTGAATTTAATTAGGGATAAAGAACAACATCAATGCTTCTTAAATTATGATAGTACAGTGATGTCTCACTTATGCGTCTCTCATTTATGGGACATTCTTACTTATGCGCATCTTATTTACGTGATACTCTTACTCACGATAATGTTATTTATGTGAAACTCTTACTTATGCTCATCTCATTTACTTGAATATCTCACTTATGCTTCTTTATGTTTCTAGACTCGAAATTCTATGGTTCATAAAGTTAAATTTCTCGGAACCGTAACTCATTTCAGTTGACGGTATATAAAATTAATGTTCTCTTTAGGTTGTGCAAATACATTCATATTCATATTTTTTCAGTTAATTATAATTCATGAATAGAGAACAGTATGTATGGCATTTTGGACTCGAATAATACAGTAACCTCTCATTTATGCAACTCTCTCTGTTATGTTTCTCAATTTTTTCGTTCTGGTGAGGCCGTGCAAGTTATAAAATTAAATTTCTCGTAACCATAACTCAATTTCGTAAATTTCTCAGTTTCGGAATATAAAGTTAATTTTACCTGAGGTTATGTAAGTACATTCGTATTTATGGGTGTTGTCATATTGCAGTTGAGATATGTAAAAGGCAACATCTGCCCCATAATGATGTCAGAGAAGAAAATTTATGGTGTCAAATTTCCACAGGCGACTTCAAACGTCATTTAAACACGGAAGTCACCTTTGACATATTTCGACCCCAATATGGTAGCAGGCTTAACTTTCAAATTAATATGAAAAATGTATGGAGAATATTATATACGGCATAAATAACTATTTATGCCGTATGTAATACGGTATATGACTATTTCTGTTATGTGATTCTGTCTTTTGATTCTAGTGAATCCCTAGGGGTGATAAAGTTAAATTTCTCCGGTCCATATCTCAATACCGTGAACTGGAAAATTTAAGGAATATAAAATTAGTTTTCACTCAAGGTATGTAAAAATATTTATATCCATGTTTTCAGATATAATTTAAGGATAGTGAACAGTATCTATGGCGTAATAATCTGGAATACTACAGTGACCTCTCCCTGAACCGTATCTCAATATCGTGAGCTGGAAAATTTAAGGAATATAAAATTAGTTTTCACTCAAGGTATGTAAAAATACTTATATCGATGTTTTCAGATATAATTTAAGGATAGTGAACAGTATCTATGGCGTAATAATCTGGAATACTACAGTGACCTCTCCCTGAACCGTATTTCAATACCTTGAAATGGGAAATTTAAGGCATATAAAATTAGTTTTTGCTCAGGTTATGCAAACATATTCATAGCCACGATTTTAGATATAATTTAAGGATGGTGAACAGTATCTATGGCGTAATGGTGTGGGATAGTACAGTGACCTCTCACTTATGCGCGTCTCTTATTCTATGGTTCTAGTAATCCACTATAAAATTTAAAGTTAAATTTCTCTCAGTGAGAAGGATTTCAGTTATACACTTTTCTTAAGATGATTTTGGGGTTAACAACTGGCAACTTCCTTTCTATTGAACTACAACAGTTGTGTCAAACAAACTAAGTACCTTTCTGGATTTTATGTATTTGCCGGTTATTGGTAAATGCTTCTGCTCTCCCTATAGGGAGAATAAAATTATTAATTAGAAGATATATTAGCAAAGAAGTATAAACTGGAGAAAGACTATTTAAATTTAATCTTTTGCAGTTTAGTTCATATGCTTATTAATCATCATTCCCTTTACACACACACACACACACACTCACACAACACACACATATATATATATATATATATATATATATATGTATATATATATGTATATATATGTATATATATATATATATATATATCATATATCTATATAATTATATATATATATATATATATATATATATATATATATATTGGTGTATATATGTAAAAAGTACGTAATATATTTAAAGAGAGTGTATAGCATTTTACACAGCTTTAAATTTAATAAATTCTGTTCTAGTTTTACACATGATATTGGTATGGTATATATACATACTATAGTATTAACGAGATTCGAAAAACTTAGTTTGTCAAAATAGGTAATCTGTAATTTGTACGTCTCACTCACTAATACTACTTTTTTCACTCATTGAAGTTCGTATAAGTAAAAAGAACATTGCAGATACATTGAATAAAACAAAATGATGCTTTATTATTAGGTCTAAATCATGCATCAAGTTCCATTGTAGCTAGAATTGTAACTAAAGTTCTATAATGAATCTCGTTAAATGATGTTAAAGGAACTTAGTACCTATAGGTTTAACCAATATCTCTTATATATAATTTCTAAGTTAAACATAAAATTAAAAAAAAAACTCTTTTTTGGTTAAGAAAGATTTTTTTTTAAATTTCAGAATATCTATTATAGTGGAATATTTTTAAGCTTATTGTTAAAATTCAAATAAAATATCTCCTTTTGGTTTAAAAAGAAATTGTATAAGTTCTTCAATAACACAAACTTTAAAAAGTTATTTAATTTTGTAATTTGAATTAATATATTAAAAAATAATTTTTTCACTAAATGGAAACCGAAAATCTGCCTTTGGAAATATATATTACTTAAAAACTAAATTTTAAATCGAACTGAAGTAGCATAACATTTTTATCTACAAACAGTTTTTTCCCAAAGTGTTCTGCAATATTTTAAAAATTCTGTCAATATAAATTTAAGAATTTAATGAAATTACAAATGCCCTTACTTTGAATGCGGTTAAGTCCACTTTCATTACAGGTTTTTTAAGTCTAAAATTATACTATATAATTTTATTATATTCTTATAACTAAAGTTTTAACACGATCACGTTATAAAACTTAATTAAATTAATGCTTAAAAACATGAAATAAGTGCACTAACATACATCAATATTTTAAAAACCAATCAAATAAAAATCTTTAAATATCGTCCATATAATATGAAATGGATTTTCACCATTTTCAATGAAAATGCAATATATTAAAAAAAAAAAAAAAAAAAAAAAAAAACTGAAAATAATTTAAAGTTAATAAAATTGATTTTAAGAACTAACTTAAATACTAGTTTAGAATTAACAATGTATAGAAATATTTTCAGAACTATTTCAAAACTTTCTCTAAACATGTTGTGAAAACATGTATTTTATATTGAATGATTCTTGGATGTCACAAAATATTTCTCATTTTTCTACTGGGTTATAGAAAACTTTATTTTATCTAAAAAAATACTAAAAAATATTTTAGAATAGCTATCGATTACAGAAACTGTAAAGTGACTAAGTTTTTGTAGGGAATTAGATTGCAGTTTTATTGCATGCATTTTATATTATACTGTGTTGTTTAGTTTTCTGTTAATCAAAGTTATCATTGAAAGAAAAAAATGTTAAATTTGAGATCTCTCTTTATTTAAATAATTACAGAAACACGAGAAAATAAGAAAGGATTAAACTAAGGATGTCTTAGCATTTTGAAGACATTGTCAAGGAAAAAAAAAAACTAAAGCAACATTAAAAAAAAGTGCAACATGTTTAAAAATTTTATCGGAGTAAATTTTGACAGTGCTGATATTTTTTGTTAACACTGTCAGTAACTAAAAAAATATTTGGAATTATTTAATTTTGTGTTCAGCAAATGGGAGTATTTTCACACATACACAAAAAATTAACTTCGAAATTTGTCTCAAATTTTTGACCAGAATATAAGCTTTTTTTTAGATGTATTAGCCTGAGGAAAATATTGTCAAACAGTAAACTGATAAGCTAAATTAGTACTAGTATATACTACTGGGTTAACAAAACTACAATTTTATTATTATAGTTACAAATATGACGCAAAAGATAATAGAAAAAAATTTATTGAACTGAAATTTCAGCTTGACATTGTTCAGGGCAGTGCAGGGTAGTGGCAGTGTTGTTACCTATATATAATGCCAGTGAATTTTAAAAATTTCTAATTTTAATTTTTTTATTCTATATTTTACATTTTACTTATTAATGAGAGGTACGCAGTAATATGCAGTAATATGAATTTGATATTGAGAAAGTTTTATATTATAGTATTTAAAGAAGCTTATATTATTAAAAACCAAGTCTTACATAGTAATTTAGGCAAAATCAAATAACCATTATCGTTGGTAAGAATATTACCTAGATATTTTAGAATTATATAATCTATTTGCAAGTTAACATTTACTAATTAGACCACTATGAATAATTAACCAAGTGTAAGTTGCATAGATAAGTAGGTCAATTTATCATGAGGTAATTAGTTGCCTTTTATTCTGGGAAATTATAAAAGAAATATGTCTAAGAAGCTTTTTTTATGATTTACGATACACTAGAAAAAGTAATTTGAGTCTTTGTATTATCTTTCATTTGTTGCATTCAATGAATTTTCTTTAAGAAATAAAAGTATGAAAGTTTAAGAAGACATAGTTCCTTGGGAGACTTCAAATCTTCATTATAACATCGTATTTTAGAGTTAACCATAAAACAAATATTGTGTTCTTTTAAGAATTAATTTTACTTTTATTATTGTTTAGTTTCTAAGAGTGGTATAGTTTTGTCAATTCAAATAGAATTGTGTTTTAAAATAGGATAGAAAATATATACCAAATAAAAAATATGCAATTCTCTTACTCCAAAGATAAACTTTTGAAATATATATATTAGGAATTATTTCACATCCTATTCACGTAAAATATTCTTTTTATTCCACAAACTAGAATTTTAAAAGTATCTGACATTTTAAAATGAGAGAAAAACTAAAAACCTTTGAAAAATTAAAAAACCTTTCCCCAAAATATTTATGAAGATATAAAAGAATATATATTTGTCGTATTAATATGATTGCGTCGTGTTAATATGAAGTTGAAAATCATATTCTGTACTACATAAAATCTTCTACATAAAAATTAACTTCTAAATTAGAAATTTCTAAAAACTCTTTAGCTGGTAAGTGGATTTTTAATTGGTTTACATATTTTATATGCTTTAGAAAGCATATAGCTTCATCTAACAAAAAAAAGTTTTCTATTAAATTAAAACACTATTAATAATCTAAAATTTATTCTAAGAAAAGCCAAATATTTTATTCTGTATTTAACCAAAAATAGGGTATTATAATGAAAACTTTTCAGCTGGAAAGGTATGATATCCCCTTAAGTATAAAAATAGTTTGAAATTATTTTGTAAAAATCTTTTATTTTCAGTGACTCCTCCTGTACAACAAGACCTCTAATGAGGTTCAAATTTGGTTAGTTGATGTTTTTTGGCCGCACAATATTGAAAAGTTCAAATGTTTTGAAAAAAAGAATGCAAAAGCATAATAATGTGTTTTATTTGTTTTTCAATATTAGTTTTTTTTTGCCCAAAATAAAGATAATATTCTAATTTTGGCACTCAAATTTAAAAAAAAATTACTTTTTGACACTAGCAGAAAGAATTTTGGTTTTTAATCATCATATCTGTACGCACTTACTAGAAATAATGAACTTTGAAATGTATCTATTTTAATCATACCTTAATGCATTTTGAGTATTTTCGTCGGGGTATCTATAAATTCCTAAGTATGTGTGCCCATGTATAAGCATCTAACAAAAAAAAAATTACGTAGAATGCTGAAATTTTATATTCAGAAATACTGTAATATCAAGTTGTGTACTTACCTGTACCCCTCTTTTGATTGCAATCTTGTCTCTCTGTAACAAAAAATTACAATCTAACAAATATTAAAAAAGAGTAACGATTGCCGCTGATGACAGTACGTAGATTCTACTCATTGTTGAATAGAATTCTACTATTAAATTATCATTGTCATAATGATTTTTCATTTCGAAAGGTACTATATCCTTTTAAGAGTTTTGATTATATAATCATTAAATAATAGTTAATATTATATGCGGATGAGTTTATGCAAAAATAGGATAATGATAACTTTTTTTTTACATAAAAGTCTACTTTAATGTGTATTAAAATAATGGTGAAATACAACTTTATTTAGGAAGCTACAGTTCTTCTTTTAAATCCTATTTAAATGTGAATGTAAGTTTAGGAGATGATATATTTTAAAATTGCAAATCACATTTTACCTAGCTTTCATTGTATTAAATCATAGTTAAAATGAATGCCTTTCGTTAATCTGATAATACATAACGTAGAATCGTGATTTAGTGCTTGTTGAAGCATCATTAATATACATCTTTTTATCAACCCAGGAATGCCTTTCAGAATTATAATTTCAGGTTATAATTTTTTTATCTTATTGTTTGTCACGTATTAGATTCTAGTGCATTAGCGGAGTATTTTCAACTCAGTAGGAGCGACCATGACATAAGTTTCATCCAATAACGTTGATGTAATACGTGACACTTAATACCCAACGTGATTTGTCGTGCGAGGTCTCGGAAATGGAATTAAATTTTCAACCTTTTGACAGCACCGAAGGTGACATGAGAGATGACGTAGGAAGTTATAATGAAAAGAAAATACATTTTAAGAGAATATGTTTCTAGAAAAAAGAAACAATATACGATGTAGGAAGAGTAGTTTACAAAAATAAAATTGGATTCGAGTTATGTTGTTTGTTGAAAGTTATATGTTAGCTCTTTATAATTATGGGATTAAAAATTATCTTTATCCTGAGAGTTTACCAAATGCATCTGGTAAACTCTCAGGGGCTTGTGGAATAACAAGATATTTAAATATATTTAACAAGTGACGGATTTATAACCAAAGTAAATTAAGTACAATTTTCTTTTGCCGAGGAAATTGTTTATCCTGGTTAATAATTTATTATTTTAGATATCTATGTACAAATGTTAGATAATACCCTAGGTAGTGAGGTTTGGTTTGGTTTGGAGTGCTACGGTCTACTTTTTGCAACACGAAGGCTAAAACCCTAGGTAGTGAGACTTTTCTAAAAATACTCTAAACTCTCAGGAATTAATTTAGGCATTTTAGAACTCATATTTTTATCACATTTTCGGAATTGGACTTGGTTTACTTTGTGAGCCACTCAAAATTTACTTAAAACACTTGCAGACAGTTGCATACATTTCTCTTTTGTAAGATAATTAAATAAAGCTGTGTATGAAGAAATTAGAATATTTGCAAAATTAATTAACAGGACTTCCATTTTAGACTTACCTCAGTGAATTCTATTTTACCTTAGTGAATTGATCCTAATATCATCCTATTTTTTGGAAATGAATGTAGTTATACAAATTTTAACTGCTCAACTTAAAACTCTACACTCCTTTTCAGTAAAAAACTATACTCTTCTCTAATGTAAGACATACACGTACATACATACAAAAATACATATAAACTTAGATATATATGCTTGTACTTATATAAACATTCATATCTTTAACACATTCTCATGATAATTTTAGAAAAAAAACAATGATTTTATGTTAGGAATATTTACAGTTGAGACAAGTAAAAGTAGCATTAAAGAAGGTAAATATTCATACTAAAAATACAAATATCGGGCTTGTTTAAATTAATAAAATAGTTTATTTTCCACAAACTGACATCTGGACTAAATTCTAAAATTTGAAATCTTAAAAAAACTGTTATGATCTTATTGAAAAAGTTTATATAAATAGTAACATTAAGTTTTAGGATTATATCTGTTTCTAAATATCTTTATGTACTATGTAAAATATGCATTGCTTTTATAGCAATTTCAAATACTTAAAAATAAAATTGTACGAATATATGTAAAATTTGTGCAGACACTATAATCAAATTTATTTTATTTATACATTTTCCCTAATATCTAATGGTTACAGTTCAAACACAAGTGCTTTAAATCTTTCTAAAATAAAAAATACAAAAATGCTTTAGAAAATGTATACTATTAATAAAACATTTAATATTTAGGAAAAAAAACCAAAAGCGAGCCAATATTATAAATACTGATACATACGAAGAATCTATCAAAGTAATAAAAGGAAAAAACTGCAATAGTTTTATATAGTTTAAAAATTTATATTATCCTCGAGATATTTTTTACTCCTGAAACAGCTTTTCTATTATGTATTTTATGGATTATATCTGTTTCTAAATATCTTTATTTTCTATGTAAACTATGCATTGTTTTCATAGCAATTTCAAATACTTTAAAATAAAATTGTAGGAATATAAAATGGTTTAGAAAATATATTTTACTAATAAAAGAAAAGTCAATATATAAGAAACAAAGCCAAAAGCGAACTGATAATCAGAAATACTGATACATACGTAGAATCTATCAAAGTAATAAAATTAAAAAAACATGCAATAGTTTTACATAGTTTCTTTGCTTTAGAAAATATATTCTATTAATAAAAAAATTTAACATTTAGGAAACAAAGGCAAAGGCGAACTGATAATGAAGAATACTGATACATACGAAGAATCAATCAAAGTAAATGAAAAAACATGCAATAGTTTTAAATAGTTTAAAAATTTATATTATCCTCCAGATACTTCTTACACCTGAAACAGCTATTCTATTATGTATTTTTAGGATTATATCTGTTTATAAATATCTTTATATAATATGTAAACTATGCAAAGTTTTCATAGCACTTTCAAATACTTTAAAATAAAATTGTAGGATGATATCTAAAATTTGTGTAGGCACTGTTATTAAATTTATTTTATTTTATACATTTTACCTACATATAATGGTTTCAGTTCAAACACACGTTCTTTAAATCTTTCTTAAATAAAAAATACAAAAATGCTTTACAAAATATATTGTATCAATAAAAATATAATATTTAGGAAACAAAGCTAAAAGAGAACTGATGATCAGGGATATTGATACATATGAAGAATCTATCAAAGTAAATGAAAAAGATGCAATAGTTTTACATAGCTTAAAAATTTCTATTACCTCGAGATATTTCTTATACATGAAATAGCTATACTATTATGCATTTTTAGGATTATATCTGTTTCTAAATATCTTTATATACTATGTAAACTACTATACTATGCACTTATATACTATGCACTATTTTCATATCAATTTCAAACAATTTAAAATAAAATTGTATGAAGTTATGTAAAATTTGAGGAGACGTTAGTTTTAAATTTATTTTATCTCATACACTTTACCTACATGTAATGGTTACAGTTCAAACTCAAGCGCTTTAAATCTTTCTTAAATAAAAATTACAAAAATGGTTTAGAAAATATATTTTACTAATAAAAGAAAAGTCAATATATAGGAAACAAAGCCAAAAGCGACCTGATAATCAGCAATAGTGATACAAAAGAAAAATCTATCGAAGTAATATAATGAAAAAAAAACATGCAATAGTTTTACATAGTTTAAAAATTTATATTATCCTCCAGAAATTTCTTCCACCTGAAACGGCTTGAAAAGAATATAAAAGTTTTGAAGTCACTCTCGGGGCAGAATTGTCAGGTTTAAATATAATAAACGCGACGCAAGTAAAATATATGATATTATACTCCTGAAACCGTTATTCGAACTGACAGTCGAGTAAAATTGAATCATTTTAAATTCACATTATGCAACATTTTTCTATGTCAGTGTTTTATTTCAAAAAATTCTAGGAAAAGTTTTTTTACCGAGGTAGTATCATAAAAAAGAAAGAATAATGTTTTGTATTAATTTCCCGAGATTTATGTTAGCAATTATGTAGAATATTTTTTAGGAAGCAATTGCATTTATTTTTACCCTGACTAATATTTTTATCATAAAATTAATCTATTGAGCAGTGTGAAGTAAATTTTAATATGCATAATTATAGGTCACGCATAGCTTTTTGTGCTATGATGATTAATTATGCTGAAAATATGCTTTTAATCATGCCTTTTAAAGATAATCTCTATATCCTGAAAATGTGTCTCTTTTAAACTCTTATGTTTGTCAGTACTTTATGAAATTATACAAAATTTTGTGAAAATTTAAAGGATTATTTTATTTGTTATAAAATGAAACTTTTCTCTTAATTGATTACATTAAAAATGCATAAATATTTAATATAGAAGTAATTAAAACAATGATATATCGCTATTTTTAAGTTTAAAAAAATCGGTTTGCTTGTATATAATTGTGTTACGTATAGAATGAATGAAGATCGTTCAGTCATTTATATAATTAGATCATTTTTAATGACTGGTATATTGTAATTGTGTTTTATTTTTGCAAATTTTTTGTAATTTTCATGAGTTTGTAAACATCTAATATAATACAGTTTACTGATAACTGTAATGTAAAGTAATGCGTATATTCTAAATTTCGCTATCGCATTAACTGTAATTTAATTTTTTCAAAACTTTTAATGTATTAATCATTATTTTTTAAATTATAATTAGTAAATTTATTGTTTTAATTTTCTAAGAGTTGAAACAGATTTTAAACGCTTTACAAAGTTTTCGATAGGGAAACACAGATTTAATATATAGACTTAGCATCTGTCAAAATAGATAAACTTTCGGCATGCGCCACGACTTCTTTACAAACTATGCGATCCTATATATATACATATATATATATATATATATATGTATGTAAATGTATATGTATATATGTATATATGTATACACACACACACACACACACACACACATATATATATATATATATATATATATATATATATATATATATATATATATATATATATTAAAATTACAGCGCACTCCCCTGATTTAAATTCCATCGAACATGTGTGGGATGCTTTGGGGAGACGTATTGCAGCACGCTTACATCCTCCGGAGAACACCCAACAACTCAAACATGCTGATTGCGGAATGGGCACTCCTACCACAAGAAATGTTGGACCAGCCGGTTCTGAGTATGCGGAGACGGTGAGAGGCAACCATTGCAGTTAGGTTAGGGAATATCCCATATTAAGAAACATCTGTTTGTTGTTCTTCCTCTATGATATACAACCATGTGTCCCGATACTATGCGTTCAATACATCTTGTTTTGGTTTGATTCCATACAGTATGCATTGTATTTCTTTTTCAACTTTCGTCATCCTTTACGTACATAATACTCTGGCTCATTTCTGAATATCATGTCTCTCAGATGATTCCTCCTGGAGTTATGGCAAAAAACCCATCTGTTGCTTACGTTTTGCACACCAGTGTAATTATTCCCTGGTGTTATACATATTTCTTAATAGTTGTAGAAAGAACGGGAAGAAACCCTGTTCGAATATTTTTCCAAGAATTGGATTTCGAAATTGGAAAATAAATGTTTAATATGCTGATATTAAACCACAAAAAATCACTTAAGACAATCATGACAATCATGATAGACAATCATGAATCTCGATACTATTCGTTCAATAAAGCTTGTTTTTGTTTGGTTCCATACCGTATGCATTGTATTCCTTTTTCAGCACCGATGCTTTCGACATCCTTTACGTACATAATAATCTCCCTCATTTCTGAATTTCATGTCTCTCAGATGAATACTCATGTGAGAGACCATCTGAGTTATGGCAAAGAACCCACCTGTTGCTTAAGTTTTTCACACCAGTGTAGTTGCATTACATGTGTAACACAATCGGCCCAATGTCAATTTAAAGTATTCTGAAATGTTTTGGAGTTATCTATATACCTATAATATTTTCATATTTAAATTAAGAGAAAAAAATGAAATTATAGTTTAAGATATGCTAGCGCTAATTTTTGAACCCCCAAATAACACTTCTGCTGACTAGGTGATGTGCTATTTATTGAATTAGATACACAGTCTTCTACTGGTCTTTAAGGAAAACCATTCACATTCTATACACACTGTTAAAAATTAGGTTTCTGTTTTTAGTATAACTTTCAACATATATTATTAGATTATATAATAAGTAGTTTCTTTGTTAGGGCATTTTTTTGATATTCATTTGTAGTAATTAAAAAGCATTTAGGTTAAAATAATGATGAGAATTTCTTACAGATACAGATTTTAATATGGATCAATGTACAGATTTTAATTATGGATCTAATTGCTGAATTAATCCATACATAGCATACATTATGCAAATTACTATAGTCTTACTTTAATTATTTACGCACCTATATTTATTTCATAAAAACTACAAACCCTTTTGAAATATTTCGCAATAAACTAGAACGTTTTTTATAAAGGTCTTGATGATAATTTCTTAAGGGGTACGACTTTAACAACCTTTCAGAATATTTTTCCCCAAATCGATTTAAAATTTTTTTTTCGGAAGTTCTAAGAATTCATTGTTACCTTAATGAAGTAAATGATTTATAGCGACCTGTTTCATGGTTACAGAGTAAACGCTTAATTTTTGACGTTGTGACGAACGACTTTAAAGTGATACAACTAATAAAATTTCGGGGTGTCGAAAGATAAGTACACGTATGTGTCCTTAAATATTTTTTTTTTATTTTGCAAAGTCATTGAAAGTTAATTGCTTTTTCGCTCCCTTCATAATTAACTCATGCGATTTAATTACCTTTTTGAAATATGTTTATGGATGAAATATATGAAGGGAGGAAAAAACAATTTTAATTGGGAGATTGACAGTAAATTTATATTCTACAGCAGTGGTGAGAAAAGTAATTACATAGCTTAGCGATGAATGCAATAAATATAATTAATTAAAATATTTATTTTTTTTAAAAATATTAAAATGGGAATTTCTAACAGGTTTATTAATTTATATAAATTTTTAATGAAATATTAATTTTTGTCATACGGAGTAAATTTTGTCACTAAGAAAGACATTGTTAACAGATAAAATATGATTTCATAGTTCAGTTAAGATTAATTAGTATAATATAATTTATCAATTAGTAAAATGAAATATGTAAAGAGCTATGAGTGCATAATCTTTAATTGTATATTCTAAAAGCTCAAATAGAATGGATTTATAAAAAAGACAATAAACCAAGGTATGTGTACCATATTAGAATGTAAACTATTTTAATTAAGGGTAAATTTAGATAAAACGTCAAGATCATTCTCACTATTATATTTCTTGTGCTAATATAAGGGCCGGTCTGACTGAAGTCGCTAACCGCGATTAACCATGGCTACAAATAATGGTGGGACTCAATTCTCCATTTAAACAGAGATTAATCGCGGTTAGCCGTTAAAGACTTTGGTGAGGACGGCCTTAAGCAGCTCAAAACCTCTTTTACCAGAGAGAGTTTGTCAAAGCAACAAAAATGACGACAAAACTTAGTTCGTTGAAACTCTAAAAGAACGCCGACTTTGATGGTCAGAAGTTCGACGTTCACTGTGTCTGGCCAATCACTAAATAGCAGTTTTGATGGGACCAGATGTCCAGTGGAACTTGTGTGTTGTTAAAGTGATGTTTAATTGCTGTTTTCTCCAACTCTTTCTCTTTCACACACATTCAAATAGACACAGAATTTTAATATTGTTCATTAGAGTGTTAAGGAAAGAGACGCACGTAACTGAGAATTTTTCTTTAAAAGTTAAGGATGCTTGATAGTTTACTTGATTTAATTCTTCGACTGTGAGAAGATGGTTACCTAACCAATGGTTATAAATGGATTACCTGAATAATTTCTTATAAAGTTTCTGAGATTCGCTGATGCATGTGCCTCGAAGATATTCAAATTTCAATATGGAGGAATATGCAGTCAAATTATCGTCGGATTAAAGTAAAATATAATAAAATTGACAGAAAAATAGAGAAACATGGTATGATATACATAGCTATGGTGGTAAACCTTAAAAGCAAATTCTATAGGACCGTAAGTCTATTTAAGACTCTAGATGTTGTAGGTAAAAACAACATAAAAACAGTTTACACAGAACGCATTTCCAAACCTACTAACTTCGAAATGTCTAACGGTGACCAAGAAATCCTAGAACAGCGCCACCTAGGTTATTCTCAAATATCTGGAAATGATCGATAAGAAAATCGAGGCAACTAGTATGGGCAAACATTCGCAACCCGCTCTCCCACACATAGGAGCCACATAGGAAGAATTGACAACAGTACTCCCTGGGCCAAGCCCTCTAGTACTGAGTTTGCTATCAATGATAATGCATCCATCTATGAGTACTTTGTTGGCAATAACATTAAGAGCGCTCCCTTCCATATACGGTTTCTTTTATAGTTTTTCGGTGTTGGAAGTCCTCTAGCGGTCACAAAGAAATCTTACAGCAGCGCCAACTAGGTTACTTCTTGGCTAATCAAGTTTGAGGCAACTAGTACGGGTAATTAAAAAATGTTATTTAATGATCAAGGTATATACCAACATATAATGTTGCTGATTCTAAATCTTCTGAATTAATAACTAGAAATACTTGAGCTATATATCGGATATCAGGTAAATGCTTACTTCATCTACAACACTAAAAGAGAGATAATCTTTTCTTCTAAAGTTAAAACTTGGATATGGGTTATCTAAAACATATTCCTCATATGGGACATCTAAGACAATGCCAACTTATCAACATGATTTACTATTCTTGCTCTTGAAATGATATAAACGTGGTTTAATTTCCAAAAACTAATAGATTTCTTCAAACTAATTCAACCACACACTTTTTATAAAACATCGCCTTACAACTCACGAATTTGTAAGATAAAGAAAATTAATCTTCTAAACATATAGTGCTAGACTCAAAAGCTAACAATGATATAAAAGATTTATAGCCTTGCCGCCGCGTAAAACATGCGATAACTGTTTTCTAAACAAATAAAAGGCATTTTTACTAGAATTATATTATCAAGAATTTAGTGCAGTTTAACAAAATCTGTATTCTGTTTCAACTCAATTAAAAAAATAGTTTGGTACCATTTTTTTTTCTGTTGAAATGACTGCAAAATTTTTTAAAAATGTATAAAAAAAGATAATTGTGTACCATAAATTCACGGCTAAAAACGAATTTCTAGATGAAGTAATAAATAATTAGACAAATTAATGATCTTACAAAAAAAGAAATTAATACAGAAAAACATAAGATAAGGATGTGTATATGTTAAGTTAAAATTAAGTTCTAAAAGGTACTGCCTCACAAAACCAAAGTACCAATTTAATTACATTTTAAATATGGAGGCTTAGTAATGTTTATAATTAACTAATATGTTAGTATTTTATGAAACTATCCTAATGATACCACGAATGGTTTTAAAGATATACTTAGTTAAGAAGAGAAGGTCTAGGTTGTTACATGCGTGACAGACAGTTCAAAGAATATTAATTTGTTAGTAAAATTTATATATTGTATAATAAATATTTTTCGTTATATTTGACATAAAATTTGGAAATATTTGCAAACATACTTTCTGGAGAGAAAATGTTTTCACTTTTGGTTGATTTGAAAATATGTAAACAAAATCTAGTTATTTTAGATTAGAATGAAAAATATATTCATCTATAATTTTTATTAAAATTTTATCTGTAAAGAATTCTAAATTAAGCACAATTAAATGAAAGTTATATACTTTAAACACTTATATAGTCTTAAAAACTTTTAAATATAAATTTTAATAAACATACTATTAAAAAAAACAATAATTTATAACGAAACATGGTACATTTTACGTTATTTAAATATCATTAAAATATATTTGATGAAATAAAAATATTCTTATTTACTGCAAGTAAACGGTGACAACAATAGCCTATATGAAATTATTGCGACTATTACCGAATTGTATAGATAATTATGTAAATATATTTAGATGTAATAGAAAATATATTTAGATGCAATAGAAAATATATTTGATTTTACGGATAAAATATAATAAAGTTTTTCAAGGAAGTGTTTTTTGCATTAGAACAAGTTGCTTCTATGAAATGAATGATAATAATGAAAGAAATTGAAATTCCATGTATAATTAGAATTTAATGATGAATAACACCAACAATATATTGTTAAAAATAATCCCAGCTTATAATGTATTTCTCTTTAACTATTTGTTGTTTGTATGAAATGAACGATAATAATGAAAGAAATTGAAATTCCTTGTATAATTAGAATTTAATGATGAATAACACCAACAATATATTGTTAAAAATAATCCCAGCTTATAATGTATTTCTCTTTAACTATTTGTTGTTTGTATGAAATGAACGATAATAATGAAAGAAATTGAAGTTCCTTGTATAATTAGAATTTAATGATGAATAACACCAACAATATATTGTTAAAAATAATCCCAGCTTATAATGTATTTCTCTTTAACTATTTGTTGTTTGTATGAAATGAACGATAATAATGAAAGAAATTGAAGTTCCTTGTATAATTAGAATTTAATGATGAATAACACCAACAATATATTGTTAAAAATAACCCCAGCTTACAGAATATTTTTCATTAACCATTTTAAAATAATTTAAATGAAAACTTACATAAGTATTTACCCAAGTTCTTAATTTTCCTAACTGTTTATACTGCATTTATTCTAAAAGTTTTTAATTTGGGTTATTAAATTGTTTCATTAAAGAAGTTCCAAATGTTGGAGGAACGATTATGGTGCTTTTCAATATGAGCTATTTCGAGTACTTCCAAACTAATTTCATAAAGTGGAAAACAGCAAAAGTGCATTTAAACTTTTTACAAAGAAAATACTTTTAGTGAATGCAGTAGTTAGCATGAGAGAGAATTCAACTTGTATTCTTGAAAGCCGTCGTATTGTTTTTCAGCTATGAAAAAGAGTTGCTCAGCAATAAAAGGACTTGCTTCGCTGTAAAGTGATAATTAAGGAAATAAAAATTTTTAAACTAAAGTTAATTGAGACTTTAGGTGAGCGGTGTTTTGTACAAGCTCATTTTATGCAATTAAACTTGCAGTTTGTAGCTTTATAAGAAAATGAATATTTGTAAATTGCTCGTATTTTATCCATTTGTTCGAAATTTAATCATGAATTATTCTATTGAATTCTATTCTATTATATTCTATTCTTTTTTTAACAGTATGATAAATCTATGACTATTCCCTCTATTTACAAGTGTTAAAAAACAAATTTAATTTAAATATAAAACACTATTTCATTATACTGCTAATCGTAGAAACAATTTTGATAATGTAGAAATTATAATTTTTAAATATAGGGTAATATGGGGTAATATTTTAATACAGTAGAACCTCTTTTTAACGACCCTATGATACAATGACCCCTTCGTTAGAACGACGATCTTAAAAAGTCCCAATTATTTTACTATAGGAATAATGTTAATTTTGAATCATTACAACGACCCCAAGCGTATTATTTTTCATTAGAGCGACCGCCAATTTTAGGCCGCAGAACTCATGAGCAAATGGGATATTTTAAAAATATTGTACTATGGTGCAACTTTAAGGAACCTGTTCTCCTCTCTCCGTGTTTGTTTAAAGGATCCTTTCTTCACGTACGACATTGATGTCCTAGGTAGATGACACTCCAGACACTAATGAAATGACCTAGCTCCTCAGTATCAAATTTTAAGATCTTCAATTATCTTTTGATGAGTTTGTTGCGGTAGACGAAACTTTACAGTTCTGGGAAGAAAATTTGCATGAGAACGATTTTATTGCCCGTATTACCGGAAATGAAGAAATCTGCTCTTCCGACGAAGGAAAAGAAATCGTCCAAGCTTTTGAAAAAATGAATGAAAAAAAAAGCTTCCAATGCAATTAGTGCCTTGCGTCAATATTTTGAAGGACAATTTAATTCTGAAGATATTCTTCAAAATCTAACGGATTTGGTATCAATGATAATGAAAACTTTCCAAATGAACTTGAAACAGGTGTCAATAAAAGCCTTTTTTTATCAAAAATTCAGTAATGGAAATACGAATAAATAGAAGTGTTCTCTAGGTATATACTGTTCCATCATTTCTTTGCTCACTTTTTTTATTATTTTTTTTAATTCGTTACAACGACCTTTCGTTACGACAACCATATGATGTTGGTCCCACAGGGGTTCGTTATACCGAGGTTCTACTATATTTTCAATATGGGGCCCAGTGGCGTTGAAGTATCGCTTCGTGCTCCCACGACGCAGGTTCGAGGTTCGATTACCGGGTTGGGCAAGGTTGACTCCGCCTTTCATCCCTTCAGTAGATAGATGAACTGAGGACCAAGCGTGGTTTGGAACTAAACACTGGGGGTTCCTCGTAAGATTGATATCCTAAGCGGAACATATGCCCAGGGTCATTGGCTATGTAAACGGAGATTGGCACCGTAGGCCCTGTTTCCTGGGGGGCTGTTTCTCCGAGGAGTAGGAGTGAACAATATATGAGTATGCCTACTTAAACTATTAGATTGTAGAATTATAGACATAATTCACATACACAGTCTCACAGGATAGTCGCACAGGAGGGTAAATACTGGTCTGCCTATGCCTAGCTGTCTAGATAAGAGATACGGTTGAAGGTAATGATATTTAAGAACGATATTGAGGACAAAGACAAATACTATCGAAAAATTGAAGTACAAATAATTATAGTAAAATACAAGTAGTACCAATGAGTTCAATGAGGGAAGAAATACGAAATACTTAAAAATATATGTATATCATTTGATTACAGGAAGCAATATTAAGTATTTTATCTGTAACACATACCTTGAGTTGTAGCTAAAGTTAGGAAAAAATTTAAGCGTAACATGTAAGTAGATGCAGTATATATCAGAAATGTCATAAATGTCATAAATGACATTCACATATACCACATTTACCCGCATATAATGTGTAAATTTCTATCAAAACTTTGGGGAATTTAGTGTAATTATGGGGTAATATTTAGTAATATTTTAAATACGGGGTATAGTCTTATCAATCTACTATATTATTAAAATTAAAAAGTTGATAATTAAATTCTAAGAAAATAGATTCAATAAAAATCATACAAAAATATTTATTTTACTATAGCCGTATAATGTGCTGCTTAAACACGGTAGGATGTTCTAAATGTAATGATAAAATATATCTGTTAAAGAAAGTTTTGTTAGATATGTATGATAAAGTATACTTTCTTTCATTTCTTTAAAAAATACTATTCGTTTCAGAACAATAATATTTGAGCAGAAGAAAACAAATGAAAATATGCGTTTCACGTTTTTGAATTCATTCGGAATGCTCCTACATACAATAAATACTATTTCACAGTTGTTGTGTTTGATAAGTTTCCAGTTTTATGAATTGTTATAAAAATGTCATGAAAATTATATTATTAAAAAAATGTTTCTCTTCAAAAAAGGACAAAATTAATTAATATTTAAAACACTTCAGCTTGAAAAACTTTATTAATTTTATCTAATAATTGCTAGAATTTTATTTATAAATTTACAAACAAGTTTTTAAATAATTATTTTAAGAAATATACTAAATAAATGTTCAGGAAAATTCTTCATGTTTCAAAATAAATATGAAATTTAGATTGTTTATTAAATGATCCATTCTTAATTCTACTAAACATTTTTATAGTTTTTTTTAAAAACAAATTTTTGAACATTTTAACGTATGGTATTTTGAAATGAGAATATTTATAGGTTTAGTCTTTAAAATTTTATTTAATTTAATTGAAAAGGTCAATACTTTATATTTCCTTCCAGTCTAAATTTTAAAAAATAATTAGTTTAGAGTTATTTTGCTCGTATTTTATCCATTTGTTCAAAATTTAATCATGAATTATTATATTGAATTCTATTCTATTCTATTTTATTCTTTTTTTAATTATGATAAATCTATGACTATTAACTCTATTTACAAGTGTAAAAAACACAAACTTAATTTAAATATATTAAAATGCCATTTCTTTAAATTTTTAATCGTAGAAACAATTTTTATAATGTAAAAATTATTATTTTTAAATATAGGATAACATAGGGTAATATTGTAATCTTTATATTTTAAATATGGTTTAATATTTAGTAATATTTTAATAATATTTTAAATTTATGATATTGTTTTATCAATCTACTATATTATTAAAATTAGAATAATTGATAATTAACTTATGAGATAATAAATTCAATAAAAATAATACAAAAATATTTATTTTTCTTCCATAGCCGTATAATGTACTGCTTAAACGCGGTAGAATTTTCTAAATGTAACGATGAAAAATATTTTTTAAAGAAAGTTGTTTTAGATATGCATTATATTGCATACTTTCTTTCATTTAAAAAAATTTCGTCTTTTTAGAAGAATAATATTTGGGAAGCAGAAAAGAACTGAAAATGTGCCTTTCACACATTTTAACGTTTTTGAATTCCTACATTAAAAATTAAAGTTTAAATCAAATTAAAAGATCTGGAATACAATTCCACAGTTAATGTGTTTGATAAGTTGCCCCATGAAAAGATTTTTGTTTCTAGTTTTATGAATTTTAAAGTGAAATAAAAATTATATTATCAAATAAAATGTTTCTCTTTAAAATAGGAGTAAATATTCAACAACATTTAAAAAGACTTAAGTTTGAAAAACTTATTAATTTTATCTAATATTTGCTAGAATTTTATTTATAAGTTTACAAACAAGTTTTTAAATAATTATTTAAAGAAAGATGCTATATAAATGTTGAGGAAAATTCTTCAAGTTTGAAAACAAAAATGAAATTCAGATTATTTATTACATGATCCATTCTTAATTCTATTAACAATTTTTATAGGTTTTTTTAATAAATTTTTGAACATTTTCAGTTTGGTATTATGAAACGAGAATATTTAGAGGTTTAGTCTTTAAAATTTTATTTAATTTAATTGAAAAGGTCAAAACTTTATATTTCCTTCCAGTCTAGGTTTTAAAAAATAATTAGTTTAGAGTTATTTCATGATTTCTTTGCAGTTTCATTCGAGACATAACAATAATATTACAAGAAAGAGACAATATGACAACTCAAAAGAAATTTAAAGAACTTCTTTTGTGCAATAGAAGAATAAAATAATAAATGAAATATTTATCGCATAGTAAATATGTATGAATTTTTATATTTTCTCGTTTTTCTACTAGCATTTGCTTTATAATGAGGAAATATCGTGGTCTTTTCGTGTTCATCATAAAAGAGTTCAACTGTATTTTAAAACAATTTTTCAACAAACGTTTTACCTTCGATGATATCGTTGTCTATTTAGGCCTCATATGTAGCTTAAAATTTGATTTATATCACAATAATTGTTTGAATGAAAAGATTGAAATATTGTTGCTTCAGTTTTATCGACAGGGTAAATATAGTAACAAAATTCCTTGTGTTTGGATTGTGCCCTTTTTCTTACTTTATTACTCCAATTCTTTTGAGACACCATTTAGTAGAATGAAAATTTTAATATTTTAATTTTTTTAAATTTTTCTAAATAAAGAGTCTGTTTAAAGTAATTTTAAGGTTTATCGAGTGGGTAAATACTGTAATAAAATTTCTTGTGTTTGGATTGTGTTCCTTTTTTCACTTTATTACTGCAATCTTTTTTGAAACACCATTTAGTAAAATGGTAAATTTTAATGGTTTATTTTTTTAAATTTTATCTAAATAAAGAGTCTGTTTAAAGTAATTTCAAGGTTTATCGGGTGGGTAAATACAGTAATAAAATTTCTTGTTAGGATTGTGTTCCTTTTCTTACTTTATTACTGCAATCTTTTTTGAAACACCATCTACTACAATGTGAACTTTGAATATTTTAATCTTTTTAATTTTAAGTTTATCTAAATAAATAATCGGTTTAAAGCAATTTCTTATTTACTTTAAACAGATACTTTGAATTAATTTCAAGGCTCTCATTAGCCTTTCAAATGGCTTTTAGGCTCCTTGAATTTTATTGGATGGGATCATCATGAAAAGTGAATTTTTCTACATAATCCAGAATTTCATATTCGGTATAACAGTTTGAGGGGTTTGTTTTGGTACTTCCTTTACAACGTTAATTATGCATGTATCAAGCCGGGTTCACTCTCAATGTGAAATTAAAGAAATATGAATAAAGGCTTATAACAACCGTCAGGTGGGAGAGATGAGGTGAGAAGAAAGATGATATAAGCTTTGCACAAAGTGTACGCCAAATGAAAAAAAAAACGTATTTGAATTTTAACAGAGCCTGGATTCCAGTCGTGAACCAGCTTATATACCTTTCCAGTTGTTTTTAAAATATCATCTACAAATGAATTGAGACCGTTAACTATCTGTTTTGAAGAATTTGCGGTCATAAATAAGTACATATTTCAAATATACGTTGAAAAACATTTCATCTGACATAGTGCAGTGAATAAATTGCGTAAATCATTGAATGAATGAATGTTGCAATCTGGACTAAGGATTTACAAACATTTTATTAAGAAACTAGAGAAAAAAACCTGTATCTGTTTTGAAGAAGTTGAGGTCATAAATAAGTACATATTCTCCAATATACGATAAAACATTTCATCTCACATAGTGGAGTGAATAAATTGTGTAAATTATTGAATGAATGAATGTTGCAATATGGACTGAGGATTTACAAATATTATATTAAGAAACTAGAAAAAAAATTGCATGCTTTTTGAAGAAGTTGAGGTCATAAATAAGTACATATTCTCCAATATACGTTATAAAACATTTCATCTCACATAGTGCAGTGAATAAATTGTGTAAATAATTGAATAAATGAATGTTGCAATCTGGATTGAGGATTTACAAACATTTTATTAAGAAACTAGGGAAAAAAATTGTATCTGTTTTGAAGAAGTTGAGGTCATAAATAAGTACATATTCTCCAATATACGATAAAACATTTCATCTCACATAGTGGAGGGAATAAATTGTGTAAATCATTGAATGAATGAATGTTGCAATCTGGACTGAGGATTTACAAACATTTAATTAAGAAACTAGAGAAAAAAATTTGTGTCTGTTTTGAAGACGTTGAGGTCATAAATAAGTACATATTCTCCAATATACGATAAAACAATTCGTCTCACATAGTGCATTGAATAAATTGTGTAAATCATTGAATGAATGAATGTTGCAATCTGGACTGAAGATTTACAAACTTTTTATTAAGAAACTAGAGAAAAAAAACCTGTATCTGTTTTGAAGAAGTTGAGGTGATAAATAAGTACATATTCTCCAATATACGATAAAACAATTCATCTCACATAGTGCATTGAATAAATTGTGTAAATCATTGAGTGTATGAATGTTGCAATCTGGACTGAGAATTTACAAACATTTTATTAAGAAACTAGAGAAAAAAATTACACCTAAATAAAGAAAAAAAATTGTCCCTAAATAAAGAAAAATATATAGCTTGGTATTTTGACCTCTGGCATAATCTCTTTCAAAGGAGCGAAATCTCTGCTTTTCTGTTTGATTAGCCCTCTAAATAAAGATTTCAGTGAAAAGAAGTCTTTTCTAAATGCGTTTTATACGAAGAGTTAAACAGTAGAGAAAAAAAGGAGAGATGTCTAGGTGAGTCTTTATAAGTTTGAGTAGAAATAAGAACTATAAGGGATTTGTTTGGTTTGGAGATTCCAGAGAAGTAAAGCTTTCTCGCTCAGTTTCTTATTTAAGTATTTTGTGCTTTCAATACGAAAAAAAGTATGTACTAAAGAAGATCAAGAAATTCAACAGAGAAAGCAAAGAACTGTGGATATTTATACTACAAAAATAGAGTTTTTCCTTATAAGAATTAGTTATTAAGATGCATTTATATACATTTAATATTTTATATAAATTGTGTCAGTAGATGGATTGCTTACATATATTACATAGTTCCTTTCATAAAAAAGTTTTCATAAAACCTATATAATTACTGTTTAAAATTTTAATTTCGCAGCCATAAAACTTATTTTAATTATCCTGTTGTCAGAATTATTGTGGAAGTGACCATACTGTATGTGTATGGTACCCTTCCAAATGAAATTCAAGAAAAATAAATGAGAAACAAATAAGTTTTCTAAAAATTATTAAGATGTTATTTTCAGTTACAAAGATCCATCAATCAATGGCATTCATGTCCTAATCACTACTCTTATCGTAATTAACAAAAAACAGCAATTTTAATTTATGTGTTTTAGTTAAGTTAGTTGGTATAATTTACCCCATCAAGGTTAATTATGACACAATGAAATTATAATGTGGGAATTAACCTCAAAATCTAGAAGACGTTAACAAACCTATATGAGTATCAACTAGCAATTACATTTGTGAAACAATAAAAATATATCGAGAGAATTAACCCTAAAAATTATTACTAATAAAAAGAACCATAAAAATTGCTTGAAAACATTATTAAATCTGCTGTGAGGCCTCAATGATAAAGAAAAAATTCATAATTATTCTAGATTACATAGTTTTTTGTATAAATGGGTAGTGAGAGAATTTTAAATTTACACCATTTTCTTAGCCAGCTGATACAGCAAACGATCCACCAGTCGTCAGTATGGACCTTTTTCACATTGAGAGTTACTGTGAGAAGTTACTCAAAACTTCTCTAAGAAAACTTTGATTTTTTGCTAAACAGAACATTTTCATGCGTTTGACGTCAAAACTCTGGTGGATCATCTCCCTTTGGATGCTAATAGTGAGACATTTCAGTTATCTGGTGCTATAGATCCATTGAAATCTCTAAGATACCAGGTGCACCTGGAACTCTTAGAACTAACCTGTGCAATTATGGCATAACCTGTGAAGCAATATTCTTCAATCTCGAGAATGGAGTTGTTAGGGCTGTTCCTTGTTGTCACTATTAGCCTCCTTGTTGCTATGCCCTTCTTTGTTCTATAGATTGATTGGACATTGACTTTTCCCACATTCCTCTGTCGAAATCTTAATCTTTGCTTTTCACCATTGATGGAATTCGCCAATCCTTGGAAAGTTTTCTTCTGTATACTACAGGATGATTAACTGTATTCAGTAAGATGAAAACGTAACTACAGCAACATAAATACTCTCAATCGAAATATTTTAGAATTTCCTTTTTTACTTTAATCATTCCTAAAAGAAATTATTGCTAATCCATAATGATTGATAAAAAAGGTTGGTTATTATACATAATAACAAGATGGCGCGGTTGCAAGCAGTAAATGAAGTAATGAATACACAATAAATAAAGCACGTCTGCTTTTGAATGCCAATTCCAAACAAAGAACATGCAGGGATAATATATTTCCAGTAGTTATGATATTTCAAAGGGGATAACAGAAACATAATGTACATTTAAAGCCGTAAGAATTTCACAACTGCCTTGAGTGGCATATAAACTCCCCATACAATCTTGGAATACTCTTTTAATAAAGAAAAGATTTTAAAATTATGAGGATAACGATAATTGGTTGACAATGATAACAGAATAAAGATTAAAAATTTAAACACATATGAAACAGAGTGAGAAGTACGTTAAGCCTTTTATATTCTATATTATAATCTAAATTTCTATTCTAGAAACATTTTTGACGTTTTGCAAACAAGCGTTTGATGTTTCCCTGGGAGAAAATAAAATTTGATGCTTTAAAAGAGCTTAGTTTATTCCCATGCTTTTCACAAAAGATACTTTGCATACACTGTCTGTTTACAAGAAAATCAGGCAGTACAAGCTGTGTAAAATTGGATATAATATTTTGAGAGTAAATGACTGTAACTACTAAAGAACTAAAATGTTTAAAGTGGAAAGTACAAGCTACAACCAGTTGGTGAAAAAGCCACATTATTATTTATTCCTTTGATGTATGGGGGTTGTGCCGTGAACATCGTGTTAAAGATTATTTTTCTCAGTTTAATAAAGACATAAGAATACGTTGTATTATTTTATATGCTTTATGTATATGATCCCATATAAAATAACTTACTAATTCAAACTAAATGAACATTTATAAAATGTACAGGTATTTAATTATTCCACCATTTAGTAAATTATACATTATTCTTTCAAAATAATTAAAATAAAATAGTATAATTTTATCGCAATACAAAAAAGGGAGGGGGTATTTTCTGAATATAATCCCTTTCTACTCTCCACACGGAATTTAATATTTTTTTTTTCATATACAGTGGACTCCTTTTAATGTAATAAGTTTGGGACATCGTGATAACAATAACAGATTGGTATCAATAAACGATATGCAAAATTAGATAAATTTACGCCCCCTTTAATTCCCAAGTACTAAATTTCAAAACAAAATGAAAATAACACACCTTATATTTATGAACTGTATATTATCCTTTAAAACATAAGAATTGTATACATAACTAATAGAATTGATCAATTTTTGACTGTCTACAATTTTTTCTAAGAAGCTCATTGATAAATTGTTCGTAATCATAATCAACCTGTCATAACGAGTTAAAATTTCGATATTTAGTTTTAACGTTAAATCATCTCAGTTTCTGGCTTCCATACAGACAAACTGCATGTAAGCGAACGAGGCATAAAATGTGAATACGCTCTTTCTCAGTTCCGATAATAATGTGTTGCCTTCTGCTTATCTCACAACCATTGACCACCAACAGAGTGTTCGTATTTCTGAAAAATTTCAGGAACGTGTTAACCCCTCTGCTTTGTTCATTCCTCATTTCCCTATCTTGAAGAGGACAATTTTCGGAAATTCTAACAACAGAAGGGAAAAAACAAGAATGGGGTATGGGGTTCCTTCTGAATATATGGTGAATATTCCTTTGCCAGGTAAAATGAGGTTGGGAAACTGATCCCATTAACCGATATAACGATCACGTAAAGCGATAATTTTAACATACAAATGAATAGAGAAAATCGGGACCAAGTGATTTCGATAACAATAAGCGATTGATAACATTAACAGCGATAACATTAAGCGAAGTCCACTGTTTTTCACATTAACAAGGCTTATAGACATTATTTACACAGGAGTGTTCCGTCCAGCATCCATGATGCGACAGCAATTGCTTAATATATTTTGTAAACTGTGTTTATTTTGTAACCGTGAAGCGTAGCGCCATCTGTAAATATATGTAATACAAAAGTGTTCGCTGAGAGCGAGGGGATTAAATCTGCCATATATTCTGTTTTGTGTTGGTTTTCTTAAAAGTGATATTTGGACGACGTTGGGAGTGAGAATAGTCAAAGTCATTGTAAGTAAATGCTTTATTCTTTTTAATCATAAATCTTATTGGGTTGTCATTTTCCCAACGTTGATCCAATTCATATTCATTCAATTCTATTTCATTGAGTTTAAATATTTTGGTTTCCCCCTCACTCACATTATTCTAATTTATTATACAGTCCACTAAGTCTTAACATCTCACAAGGAGCTTTCTTAAATACTAAAGATATTTTAATCGTGAGCGACAAAGGGCTGTTCTGGAATGATAGTCAATTAATAGTTAAGCGTACTCATATTTTGGAAATATTTTACACCTAACCCTCATCCATTACCGAAAATATTCCCGAAAATCAGATTAACTAGAAGAAGCAACAATAAACACAGTGCGTATTCAATTAGTTCTCGAGGAAATACAAATGGGGAGTAAGATAAAAACGAGATTTCAGAACTGTCGAAATTAGTTTAAGCTAAATCATAAACATAAGGCAAATACGTATCTGGAGCAATTTATTTCCCCATGAAAGGAAATGTAAGGCAAAAATAATAAAAAAGTGAGGTTTTTCATCTCTTTTGCCACATTCATTTTTAACAACTGCAATATTGTAAAAATGGGGCTATTTTGACTTTTAAATGAAGATTAATTACATTATTTCCGCAGGGAATGTAAGTAAATTAAATTTCTCTGTGTGTCTGAAACACAGAAACGCTTCTTATACTCTTTTTCGAAAAATTTATGGAGTCACAGAAATGATATCCTAAAACATTTATGATTATTATTTTGTTCTTTTAATAACGCAGCCAAAACTTCGAAGAAAAGATAATGAGTTTCATATCAAGCATAAAATAAAATTAATGCTTCTGTAATTTTTTGAAACACAAAAGGTAATATTTTATAACCAAGAGAATAAATGGTAAGTTATTGGTTACGGAAGCAAGTCTTGAAAAATCAATGGTGTTTCTCATATAATATATATATATATATATATATATATATATATATATATATATATATATATATATATATATATATATATATATATATATATATAGTATCCTGACAGTCGTAATTATTTTCCCTGTCTACAGTATAAAAATAGTTTGATAGAAAAGCAGTTATTGCGGGTAATCCATATATATAAGTTTTTTATACACGGAAAATATATTATTGAATTTTTTACAAGAGATTCTGTATTTGTGATTTCTCAACGAAATGAATGTGTGCACCGCATTCTCAAAGAAAAAGTTCGAAGATATAGAAATAACAGTTTTACTGATTGGTATAAGCATTTTTTTCTGTTTTGAAGATAATAAATTAATATATAAATATATTAATAGATAAATATATATTAATAGATAAATATAGTTTCTACAATTTAATTTTTAGTTGAATAAAGGGTCTAATTTTTAATAGTTGAATAATTATAATTATAGCTATCAATAAAAGTTTACAAAGAACAAATATGTTATTTACTTATACGATTCAGATGTTTTTATGTTTCATCGTACGCGAATTAGTATGTATTACTGAGGAATTAAAAAGCAAAAATATTTAAAATGTTTTAGCTACTTTTGAAAACTGATCCCTTAAAGTTAAGCTTACGGGTAACTTAAGGTATTCTACAGTCTCGAGTTGTCAAAATATTCCACATACTTGACACAATTACTCACATACACAGACACATAAAGTATTTGAATTGTCTGAACTAATATATAGTGGGATTTTTTTCTACAAATTGATGTACTATCAGCTGATGTAATTTGGAAATTAATATTTGTGTTAATGGAGTTATTTTAATGTAAACAATGGCATCACACAGAGAGGGGAATAGAATCATCACTTCTTACAAACGATTTTATGTTATATAAAAATATTAAAGAACATGTTAAATCAACTAAACCAATATAATGTTAAATAATGTTTATTGATTATCCTAACCTAAGCCTCGGAGACTTGAAAATTGACTGAGGGAGATGAGGACATGTTTGATGTCTTTAAGTAAAATTTGACGAGAAGCTTTGTGGGAGGAATACAAGTAGAGGGAGAATAGTATAGAAGGATAAATTCTGAGTTGTACAAGATATACAAACAGCCAGATATGGTAAATTTGCAAATACAAATAATAAATAGGGAAGGGTATGTTTTCATATAAGCTCATAATATTCAAACGAAAAAAAGGTTAAAATTATGATAAACTGATGGTATTGAACATGATTTCAAAATATTTAAAATAAGGAGGGAGAAAATAAGTGTATGTAAAACATGACTTCATTAAAATGATTGAACTCTTCTTGAGGAGGATATGCTTCTCACGAGACTGTCCGAGCATTTTAAAGAATTAAGTTGCAGTTTTAAAGCTTTTACATTTCTCTGCCCTCATTGAGGAAAGTAGACCTACAAACAAAAATGTATTTTAAACCTTATTTTTGTATAAAGATTAGACTTTTTTAGGGTTAACACATTCAATTGAATACTATGAAAACTGATCCCTTAAAGTTAAACTTACGTGTAGCTTAAGGTATACTACGGACTCGAGTTGTCGACATATTCTCCATACTTGACACAATTACTCACACACAGAGACACATAAAGTATTTTAATTGCCTGAACTAATATATAGTGGGATTTTGTTTCTACAAATTGAGGTACTATCATCGGATGTAATTTGAAAATTAATATTTGTTTTAATGAAGTTATTTTAAAGTAACTAATGACATCACACAGAGAGAGGAATAGAATCATCACTGCTTACAAACGATTTTATGTTATATAAAAATATTGAAGAACAGGTTAAATCAACTAAACCAATATAATGTTAAATAATGTTTATTGATTATCCTAACCTAAGCCCCGGAGACTTGAAAATTGACTGAGGGAGATGAGGACATGTTTTATGTAATTAAGTAAAATTTGACGAGAAGCTTTGTGGGAGGATTACAAGTAGAGGGAGAATGGTATAGAAGGATAAATTCTCAGTTGTACAATATATACAAACAGCCAGATATGGTAAATTTGCTAATACAAAGATTAAATAGGGAAGGATATGTTTTCATATAAGGTTTTCATATTCAAACAAATAAAGGTAAAAATTATGATAAATTGATTGTACTGAACATGATTTTAAAAGATTTAAATAAGGAGTGGGAGAATAAGTGTAAGTAAAAAATAGCACCATTAAAATGATTGAACTCTTCTTAAGGAGGACATGATTCCCACGAGACTGTCAGAGCATTTTAAAGAAAGAAGTTCTAGTTTTAAAGCTTTCACTTTACTCTATCCTCAGTGAACAATGTAGACCTACAAACAAAAATTGATTTTTAAAAGCTTAATTTTCTGTAAGACTAGACATTTTTAGGGGTAACACATTTATTTGAATATTATGAACTTCTACATATGTTTAATATTGGATTAATCATAGGCTTATTTGTCAAACAGTCCTAAAGTAAAGAAATGAAAGGGAAGAAAAATTTTTGCATGGAAATGCGGGTTTATAAAAATGATATTATCAAGCGTCTCAATTTTAGAGTCTCAATTTTTTACCTTATTCTGTTAATGCTCGAATCATTTTGAACAACTTAATATTGATAAATATCTTAAATCTAAGTTATTATAAACTGCACAAAGTAAAATAAAATATGAAATTTAAACAAATTTGAATATTGTAACCAATATATATTAAAGATTTATTTTGAAATGATTGATATGAAGCAGTTCATCAAAGGAAGTGCTGTCACAAAAATATAAAAAAGGCATAATGAATAACTTACGTACCTTAGAGTTAATAATATTAATCTATAAGCAATCCAAACTACTATTTCTATTCGTAAGAGTATTATGAAAAGGAAAATTCTATATTAATAAAGAGTAATTTCTGTTATTTTGGATTTATATAAGTATGATTACATTTTCTATACTATTATCGTATTATGCATAACTACTATTGTTCATTTCTATAATTATTGTTCTTGCAGGAAACATTCCCGTATTTACAGTTCATGATAAATCAACAGATATAAATTAAAATTTCCTTTAGAAGTGATACATCAAGCCCAGTGGCGTTGCGCTCCCATGACAGGTCCGAAGTTCGATATCCGGGTTGGTCAAGGTTGACTCTGACTTTGATCCCTTCAGTGAGTAGATGAACTGAGGACCAAGCGTGCTCGGAAACTAAACACTGGGGTTTCCTCGTAAGACTGACCACCAAACTGGAACATATGCTTCGCACCCCAGGGTCCTTGGTCACGTAAAAGGAGATTGGCACTGTAAGCCCTGGCCCCCTAGAGCTTACATACTTACTCCACATACTTACTATATACCCCCTAGAACCTACATACTCTCTATATACTTACCTAGAGACTGTTGAGCCGAGGAGTTTTTAGCAGGGATATAAAAGTAAGGAATTAATGTCAATGCCTGTTCCTCTACGATCCTTCGCGTACAAACAGTAGGAAACGAAGATCCACCAGATGGGTTACATTGCGGATCTTGTTTGATATTGAATTAGATTTCACACTGTCCATCATTCTTTTCTTTTTAGCGTGTGTGCCTGTGCCGATCAACAGGAAATGTGAATTTATTTGTATCTATTACGTTGAAAGATATGTCAATTATCAAAGTTTAATATGTTTTGTTTGTGATGTATCCAATGTGTGTGTGTATTGGATGAAACGCGGCCCAAACCTTATAGGAATAATTTTATAGGGGAGGTATTGTTCTTTTACATAACTTAGCTTGTAGGAAACGTTCCCAGATTTACAGTTCACGGTAAAACGAAAAATACAAGCAAAATTTTACTTTTTGATGTAATAGGAAGGAATTCCTGTCATTTTCTCTTCACTTAAGATCCTTTGATTACAAACAGTAGGAAACGAATATTCACCCTATGGGTTACACGTGTTTGATTTTGAATTTTATTGCACGTAGTCCACCACTCTTTAGCGTGTTTACCTGCACCAATCCTCAAGAAATGAGAATTTATTTGTATCTATTAAGTTGAAATATATGTCAATTATCAAAGTTAAAATTTTTTGTTTGTGATGTGCTCATTGGATAAATCATGGCCCAAACTTTATAGGAATAATTTTATAGGGGAAGTATTGTTCTTTTACATAACTTATTGAGCTTGTAAGAAACCGTTACTGGATTTATAGCTCACAGTAAAGCAACAGCAACAAGCTAAATTTTACTTTGTCACTGATGTAATAGTAAGGATTTCCTGTCAATTCCTGTTCACTTATTATCCTTTACGTACAAAACAGTAGGATAGGAAGATTCACCCGATGGATTACACGTGTTTGATTTTGAATTTCATTGCAAGCAGTCCATCACTCTTTTCTAAAGCGTGTTTACCTGTAACAATCATCAAGAAATGTGAATTTATTTGTATCTATTACGTTCAAATATATGTCAATTATCAAAGTTCAAATATTTTTGTTTGTGATGTGCTCATTGAATTAAAAGAGGCCCAGACCTTATAAGAATAATTTTATAGGGGATGTATTGTTCTTTTACATAACTTATTGAGCTCGTAAGAAACCGTTACTGGATTTATAGTTCACAGTAAAGCAACAGGTACAAGCTAAATTTTACTTTGGCACTGATGGAATAGTAAGGAATTCCTGTCAATTCCTGTTCACTTACTATCTTTTTCTTACAAACAGTAGGAAAAAGATTCACCCGATGGATTACACGTGTCTGATTTTGAATTTCATTGCACGCAATCGCTCTTTTCCAAAGCGTGTTTACCTGAAACAATCATTAAAAAATGTGAATTTATTTGTATCTATTAAGTTGAAATATATGTCAATTATCAAAGTTCAAAGTTTTTTGTTTGTGATGTGCTCATTCAATTAAAAGAGGCCCAGACATTATAAGAATAATTTTGTAGGGAGGTATTGTTCTTTTACTTGTAGGAAACCGTTCCCGGATTTTCAGTTCACCGTAAAGCAACAGATACAAGCTAAATTTTACTTTGGCAGTGATGTAATAGTAAGGAATTCCTGTCAATTCCTGTTCACTTACGATCCTTTGCGTACAAACAGTAGGAAACGAAGATTCACCCGATGGGTAACACGTGTTTGATTTTGAATTTGATTGCAAGCAATCCACCACTCTTTTCTTTTTAGCGTGTTTACCTGCACCAATCATCAAGAAATGTGAATTTATTTGTATCTTTTGCGTTAAAAGATGTTAACTATCAGAGGTCAAACTTTTTAGTTTGTGATGTGCTCATTGGATAAAACACAGTCCAAACCTTATAGGAATAATTTTATAGGGGAGCTATTGTTCTTTTACATAACTTATTGAGCTTGTAAGAAACCGTTACTGGATTTATAGTTCCCGGTAAAGCAACAGATTCAAGCTAAATGCTACTTTGGCAATGATATAATAGTAAGGAATTACTTTCAATCCTGTTCACTTACTATCTATTGTGTACAAACAGTTGGATAGGAAGATTCACCCGATGGGTTACACGTGTTTCATTTTGAATTTCATTGCATGCAATCCATCACTCTTTTCTAAAGCGTGTTTACCTGTAACAATCATCAAGAAATGTGAATTTTTTGTATCTATAACGTTAAAAGGTATGTCAATTATCAAAGTTCAAAATTATTTGTGTATTGTAATTATTTGTGTGCTCATTGGATAAATCACGGCCCAAACTTTATAATAATAATTTTATAGGGGAGGTATTGTTCTGTTACATAACTTATTGAGCTTGTAAGAAACCGTTACTGGATTTATAGTTCACAGTAAAGCAACAGGTACAAGCTAAATTTTACTTTGGCATTGATGTAATAGTAAGGATTTCCTGTCAATTCCTGTTCACTTACTATCCTTTACGTACAAAACAGTAGGATAGGAAGATTCACCCGATGGATTACACGTGTTTGATTTTGAATTTCATTGTACGCAGTCCATCACTCTTTTCTAAAGCGTGTTTACCTGTAACAATCATTAATATATGTGAATTTATTTGGATCTATTATGTTGAAATATATGTCAATCTTCAAAGTTTAAAGTTTTTTGTTTGTGATGTGCTCATTGAATTAAAATATGCCCAAACCTTATAAGAATAATTTTATAGGGGATGTATTTTTTCTTTTACATAACTTATTGATCTTGTATAAAACCGTTCCCGGGTTTACAGTTCACGGTAAAGAAACAGATACAAGCTAAATTTTACTTTGGAAGTGATGTAATAGTAAGGAATTCCTTTCAATTCCTGTCCACTTACTATCTTTTGCTTACAAACAGTAGGAAAATGATTCACCCGATGTATTACACGTGTTTGATTTTGAATTTAATTGCACGCAGTCCACCATTCTTTTTTAAAGCGTGTTAACCTGTACCAATTATCAAGAAATGTGAGTTTTTGTATCTATTACTTTGAAATATATGTCATTTATCAATTATAAGTCTATTATAAGTTCAAGATTTTTTATTTGGAATGCGCTCATTGGATTAAATAGCTCCAAACTTTATATGAATAGTTTTTATAGGGGGGCAGACTAATCTCTCTATATACTTTTACGTTGCATTTTCTTACATTGTTTTTTAATAAATAGTCATCATGGTAAAATGTTTCGATCATGGTAAAATCACACTTAACTGCTCAAGATTATTTTTCCTCTAATATAAAATATATCTTTCTCAAGTATTCGAAAATTTAATTTCTTATCAATATCTTTAGCCACTTTATTTTTTTTTATCTATATTTACATTTAACATTTATTTGCCATTCGAATGGAATAATCACACTATTTAGAGAAAACACTTAAAGTTGAAACTAAATATATGCAGATTGATCTTTCAGAAAGCTTAGCAAATAAATCAAATAACTTATAAACGAATTAAAGAACTTAATTTAATAAGATTATCCTATCTTTCTGTATAAAAAAATTAAATTTTTGCCGTTACATTAAACTCACTTGAAAGAAAAAAAAATTCTGCAGTTTATTCAGCAATGCCAATTTTTAAACATCAAAGAGAATATCAGTTAAAGCTTCAAACAAGGTCTCATTCTTTATTAATACCGTCGACAAATTTCTTCTTGAAAACGAGCTTTTTTGTAAAGACAAACAACACATGATTCTCCTCTTCCTCATGCACATAAAAAATTTCTTTGGAGCTCACTAAATATCAAAGACGAAACGTTAGGCATGAAAGTAAGACGAGCTTGTTTATGCAATAAAATTAAATTTTGCCAGGGTAGATCTTAAGGAGACAACCCTGCCGTCAGAAGTAATTTAGTGATGCTACAAGGCAACGTTAAAACACCTCAGATGTTTTATTTCATTAAAAGAGAAAATGAGCCGCTCTAAAAAAAACAAGGCGTATCTAAGAAAAGAATTAGGGAGGACGGCACTGCATTTAGTTTCGAACAAACTTTGAGTAAATGGGATCTAAGTGCTCAACAAAGTTAGAATTACTCTCAGTTTAAATATAGGGCATACCTTGCTGTGTTAAAGTGGTTTTTTTAAAGTGAAGTTACTTAAGTAGTTTGCTATTTTAAAACCATCAATATCTTCTTCGGGCTTCACTTTGGAAGCACAAGAAAGTTTAAATTAAGTTTGCGAATTGTAGCAGGTACTATCAAAGTTTAAACATCATTTGATAGAAAACCAAGAAATATGCAAATTACTGTATTGGAGGCTTAAAATACCACATTAAGCGAGATAAATTAATATAAAATTAACAATTAATCAAATTTAGGGTTATTTTATGTTTAGAAAAAGAAAAGTTGTTACTAATTTTTACACTTGCTATCAATATGAATTAATATAATTTGCCTGTGATTTATTTTGAACTAATTTTCTATTACTATCTGTTTGAGATAAATATAAACTTACTTTAACGGGATTCTAATCAATAGCACTGTATATTTATATTGGTAATTTAGCTATTTCATAATTCCAACAATGCTTCTAGAAGATCACTAGCAAAATTATTACCATTAATATAATATAAAAGTTTTGTTCTTAATGCATAAAAAACTAAAAATTCGCAATATAGTTTTTAATTTTTTTAAACTTAATAATTATTTTTCTGTACATTGTTTAAGAAATGGAAAACTTCAATAGACATAGCGTTCAGATTTACAATGTTTCTTCGGAGTTAAAAAGAAACAAAATGAATGAACATTGCAAGTATATTATAAAATTGGATACATTGGAATTATTTATAAATAATTTGGTGCTATATGAGTCGTTATATTTTAAAAGAAATGACCACGACATAAAATTGCATCTAACATTTTGTAGTGTGAAGAGAACTAAACAACAAAAAATTAATTTTGTATTGAGCAGTTTACAACAGATATACATATACAAATATAATGTATTTTAGAGGTTGGAATCATTCTGTATTCCTTCCACATCCTGTATTTTATAATAATACCACTCTTTTTTTTTATAGATTTTACAGGAGTATAAAGAGTAATGACACCACCATGTATATTCCAAATATCAATTTTGGGAAAGAACAACAACAATATATATATATATATATATATATATATATATATATATTCATATATATATATATGTATATATGTATGTATGTATGTATATGTATATATGTATGTATGTATGTATATGTATATATATGTATATATATATCTATATATATATATATATATATATATATATATATATATATATATATATATATATATATATATATATATATATATATATATATATATATATATATATATATATATATATATATATATTATATATATATATATATATATATATATATATATATATATATGTATGTATGTATATATATATATATATATATATATATATATATATATATATATATATATATAAAGAGTATCTGTAGGTTTGGTCGGTACAAGCACGACAATACCTTCAGATTAAGCCATAATTAAACCATAGTTGTGCCAATTAAGCAATGTATTATTTTTTTCCTGATAATGGCTAAAGGCTATATGGAAAAAATATTAAAAAATCTAATTCTTAAAAAAAGGTAAAATCTTATTCTTATTCTTAAAATATTCTTAATCTAATACTAGATAAAATCTTATTATTAAAATCTTAGGTACAATCTTATTGTTATTCTTAAAAAATTCTTAAAATCTAGTACTAGATAAAATCTTATAATTAAAAATCTTAGGTAAAATTATATTAATAAACAGATTATGTATAAAGAATTCTTCAATGACCAATTTTTTATCGTCTCTGTTTGTCTAAGGTTTCACAGAACAATTATTCTTAAAGAAAAGTAAAATCTTATTCTTATTCTGAAAAAAATTCTTAAAATCTAATACTAGATAAAATTTTATAGTTAAAGTCTTTATGTTATTTTTAAAAAATCTTAAAATATAATACTAGATAAAATTTTATAATTAAGAATCTTAGGTAAAATCTTATTCATAAATAGATTATGTATAAAGCATTCTTCAATGACCAATATTTTTATCGTCTCTGTCTGTCTAAGGTTTCACAAAACAATTATTGTATGTTGAGAGAGTAACGATTAAAAAGTTATAGCTCCATGAGTCTCGAGATGAGAAATCGAGATGAAAGTTCATTATTTAAGTAGATTTAAGCTCTTTTGGGATATTTGAGTCTCATATTTTCCTCATCTACAAACACAACAGTGGTTGTATGAAGTTTTTACTTGTTAAGAAAAAAAATTAATTAGTTAATATGAGTCTTTTCCTTTGAAAGTGTTGTAATATATTTTATATTATACAGAGATATTCAACACTAAACATATCATAAGCGGTCAAATGACCTGTAGTGTATGTGTAACAAAGCGACAGGTAATGATTTAAAAATTCTTATTCTTTGTGTTGTGATAAATAAAAACTTACAATATACCATTTTGTTTATTTATAATAAGGTTTATTTGTTTATTTCCTTCCCAATATCAATATTTCATGCATTCAATCAGAAAACAAAGTTCGGTCATTTGACCGGCTATGGTAAAAATAGGTATACATTAAATGTTGGTATGTTTAGTGTTAAGGTTTTATATTTGAATAAATTTAGAAATATTGATATATTGGTATATGATAATTCTCCCATTTTATGTTTTTATTATAGATTGGATTAGTTATGTGCATATGATCGTTTTTAATGTGTTGGTTAAAGAATGCAGTATAAATAATTAGTATAATTCTTTAAATAAAGGATTTATCTGAAGAAAGTGAGTTTATACCACGTCCAAAGTAATGATATTTCTAAACTTATTAATGACATTAATATATATTTAGAAAATCTTGAACATTTTGAAGGAGATTTTGGGGGAGAGGAACTGTTTATAGTAATGTGCACATAGCATATAGCATTTACTGTTATCAAAATCTTCTTGTCAAAATTGAACTTACACCACAGTTAGTGAAAACGGCTAATGTATAGAACTTATATATAATTCAAATATGATCAAACGAAGATAAAAATACTTCTAACAGGGACTGAGCATTTGATTACATTTTTAATAACACAAAAAAAGATTTTTGAGGTTAACATAACAATGAATAAAAATGATGAAAAAATTCTATATGAAAACCTTATAAACTTAAGACCATGATAAAATAAGTTTATTAAATAACTAGTAATGAAAAAAAAATATGGTGCTGAAATCACTCAGGAAATAGAAGAATTTTAAATGTCTAGAAAATTATGAAGTCAATTTCGTAATATATAACAATTACGCCTGACAGACACAACATATGCAAATTTATTTATTATTTCAAATTTTTCTTCTCCTTTATTTTATCACGAATAAGAATTTTTTACAAACTATTAATAATATTTTTATGTTTATTCATGAAATGAAGTATTTATTATTGCATCTATATCTATATCTATATCTAATATCTATCTATATCTATCTATCTACCTATCTATCTATCTATCTATCTATCTATCTATCTATCTATCTATCTATCTATCTATCTATCTATCTATCTATCTATCTATCTATCTATCTATCTATCTATCTATCTATCTATCTATCTATCTATATATATATATATATATATATATATATATGTATATATATAAATATAAGGAGTCTTGGTTCTATTACGGAAATAGAAAATGATGATTGAAGATTTTATGAATTTTATACTTGCCGGAAAAGGTAAAATGCTTTAAAATCTAAAATTCTCAATTTTCTATAACTTTTTTTAAGAAATAACCGAAATGTATAACTCCTTGCTGTATGATGCAAAAATGCGAAAGAAAAGACTAAATTTAAACCAGTAAATACTCTTTTCTAAACCAATGATTATGACATAAGATTGTCACTATGGAAACTGAAAAATGCGGGTATCATTCAGTGATAAAAACGGAAACTTCAAAAAGAAGATCTTATAAGATTTGGCGTAAAACAGAAAGTATAAAGTATAAAAAAAAAAATGTTACACAAGCAGAGGAACCTTTAACGATAGTAACTCAATTTTAAAATTTTTTTCTGAGAAACTCTGATTCACTGAAATATTTTTAGTTTAACTTTCCAGTTTGTGTAAGAATTTTCAAATTTCTCTCTACCTTCAAGGCATTTTCCATTTTCCATTTTTCTTTCTATTTCATTTCTATTCAGTGTCTGCCAGTTTTCTGTAGTATCTCTACCATTATTTCATTGTTCAACTAATTGGTGTTGGATTCTGTAAGAGTAGCGTCCGTCTCTATGGGTGGTGAAGCGAACTTTTGTTCATTTTAACAATTGAAAACGGTAGTAAGGGACTAGTAATGGTCTTCTTGACGCACGGACAATTGGAGGTATCAAGCGTGCCGTTTATCAACACCCCGACAGAGAAAATGAATGGTGCTTTGTGCGACCGAGTCGGCCAGGCGCCAAAGGGCGTTTAGGCTACCCCAAGGACAAGGATCAAAGGGGGGATGTCAACATCCTCTAAAATCGAGGTTTCCTGCTTGGATGATAGGTTACATCTGCATTGAGTTTATTTGTTTTTTTAAACGTTTCCTTTTCGTTAAATAAATGAACAGTTGTTAAGTTTTAATCATCTTATGGTCATTTCGTCTTCATGCCTGCTTCATTGTACGGGACCCATGCGAATTTAAACGACTAGGGTATGACTGACGACCGGACATAGAGACAGCGCGACCGCTCCATGATAACAGATTCCACACCAATTAGTTGGGCATTTTTATATGTCAGTACCACATATGTGACTCACAATACTTTGTATGAGAGTACAAATTAACTGTACGTTTCTTAGATGCGCACATACACACACGTTGTAATGACTCAAAGATCTATCGAAGCAAAGCGATCAGGAATATATCAAAAGGAATGTATTGTCAACACGTTATTTCGTATCTGTTGTGTCACGAACGCAGTTGCAGGAAAAGGCGACAAAAACAAATTCAACACAACGCGAATTTCAGACTTTATGTCTGGAGGATTTCTATGGCCGGAATATTCAAAGGATTTTGGAAGCCTTAGTATCCATACCGATGCCGGTGGAAGGACCCTTGAAGTTGACACATACTGTAATGAGACAATAAGGGAGAGGCATTTTGGTCAGCTACCACCACATTTTTGGGGTTAGGATCGGCGAATTCCTTTTAATTGGGAGTTTCTTGAACAGCCCTGGATTGAAGTATAAAAGGTTATCGGAGATAATGCAGAGAGGCTGGTCTGAGATTTTTTCAGAGAGGTATGTCTCTCAAAGTTGTGCTCGTCTGCGATTTTTTCGAGAGAGATTGGTCTCTCGAAATTGTCTGCGGAGCTGCATTTTTTGTTCGGGTGAGGTTTATTTCTCGAAGTTGTGCTCGTCTGCGATTTATTTTTTTTTTGAGAGAGGTTTATCTCTCATAATTGTGCTGATGAGATTTTTTTCCGAGAGTGGTTTTCTCTCAAATTTCTGTTCCAATCTAACTCACGTATGTGTAATTTTTGAATTTATATACATGTAAATAATTCTGTACACATTAAATAATTTGTAGTGTGAAACTAGTTGTGGTCCGTGTTAATGGTTGTAGCATTCAAGTACTTACAACATATAGGCATACACACATGATAAGTAAGTGTGTACAGAAGAGATAAGGACATTATGGGAGAATTTACATTTTAAACGATTAGAGTAATCATTCTGAAAATTAATGCTAATTTATAAACATTACTACTCAGATACTTTGCCACCAAAATAGTATTCATATTGTACTATGAGATGAGACGCCAAGGTATATACAAACAAATATGAAAATATTCTGCCTGTCATAATATTATGTGATGAGATTAGAGATTTTTAATTTAAGCCTTCATACCTCCAACAGGTCTTTAATCGTGATAAAAATATATAGAACCAATAAGGTGGGAAGACTATAATTCAAAAAATCACCATTCTGTTTTCATAAAACATTTTTTTTACAAATAATGTGTAGAATGTTAAAAGTTATCTAGGAAATGTTTAGAGACTTTTACTTTATATTGTATTATTAATAACATGGGTGTCGTTTTTACTTTGTTTTTACATTTACAGTATATAACGTAGGAAATTTTTATCTTAATACTTATTGGCTATGTAACTACAAACGAGAGTAACCTATAGACATACATAAATAAATATACATAAATATAAAGGATAAATATAGTAACCTTAAATATACTAAGGTGGGAAAATTTTGGACTTAATACTACTGCATACTTTATTAAAAATATATGTCAAGTTTATGTAGAAATCATTCCATAATTATAAATTTCATAATTAGTATCACAGACTTAATTAGTATAGTCCTAATCGTAGAACAATTGAAACCAAGTCAAATCTAAAACAGAACTTGAAGTACTTGAAAAGAACTGAGGAAATACTGTTTACTTTTCCATCAGATTTCATAGCTTATAAAAAGTACACCAGAGGTTCTATAGACTGTAATTACATATTTCAAGCGAATATATTATCAACATTACTCTCAATAAGTTTTTTCTTCAGTTTTAAAATGGGTCTGAGATATCCTACTTATTATTGTAATCAATGATTTGAATTCTCCATTTATGTCTGTTTTATGTTCTAAGCATCATTAATGGATTCAAAGCATAATGATTTCGAAACAATGGTAAGAGATTTCATATCAAGTCCACTTATTAATCGAAAGAAGCTTTATTGAATTTATTTTATACCAATAACCCCAATTTGTTCGATTTGTAGATCATGGAAGATGAAATGCAACTTCGTAATAACTTCCTCACATTTCCATTTCAGGAATACATTACATACAGTTTCGTGTAGAACTTGCCAGAAATTCCCTGATGGATGACCGGAGCACCACGATAAAGTGCCTAATCGACTGAATCACAGATAAAGCCATACAGAACTTCCATGAGCGCCGATTCATGCATTTAGTAGCTAGTTGACATATCTACTATAACAATGTCGCTAGATCGTGACGTAAACTGACGACGTATAGATGGCAATGCTTATACATTAGGAAAGGACTGAGCCATTAATTGCACAGAAATATATATATGTTAAATACTGTAAGAAAATCAGACTTTGAAAACTAAAATTAAAACAGAAACCATAATACTGAAAGTATCTCTAATAAAAAGACAAAATGTAAACAAAAAATGTATCTTTGCTTTAAGAAACAATATGTACAATACATTTGATATTTATAGCTTATATAAAAGATACTGATGATTAATTTGAAGATCTAAAACAGAGTACAGGAAATCGTGTATTTCTTAAGTGACAATGTTTATCATTTTTCTCAATCTAATTTAAAATTCCATACTTTTCACATGTTAGTTAGATTTTGAGACAAATAAAATTGTGTCTACTCAGTGCCATAAATATCTTAGAAAATATAATTAACTATGATAACTATTTTGTTAATTTAAGAACTATTGAATAATAGCACAGAAATGTATGTATTTTAAATACTGTAAGCAAATCCGACTTTGAAAACTAAAATTAAAAACAGAAAACAAATTACTGAAATTATCCATGATAAAAAGACAAAAGAGTAAAAAGAATTTGTATCTTTACTATTTTTTGAAGCCATTTGTTATTAGAAACAGTTATTTAAATCGCATAGTATCAGTCATAAGTAATGCACATTCCTTATTTGTTTTAGTGAAACTAATAAACTATATATACAATACATTTGATATATATAGGTTACATAAAAGATAAAGAGAATTAATTTCAAACATGTTTTGAAGATCTAAAACAGAGTACAAAAAATCGTTTATTTCTTGAGTGACAACGATTGTTATTTTTCTTAATCTAATTTAAAATTCCATACTTTTATACTTTTCACATGTTAGGTAGATTTTAAGCCTAATAAAACTGTTTCTACTCAGTGTCATAAATATCATTTTCTTTTAAGAAAGAAGGTATAATTATCTATGATAATTATTTTGTTAATTTAAGAACTATTCATTAATTGCACAGAAATGTATGTATGTTAAATACTGTAAGAAAATCAGACTTTGAACACTAAAATTAAAAACAGAAAACAAAATACTAAAATTAACTATAATAAAAGGACAAAAGAGTAAAAAGAAAATTTATCTTTACTTTTTTGAAACCATTTGGGGTTAAAAACAGTTATTTAAATCTCATATTGTCAATCATAAGTAATGTACAATCCTTATTTGTTTTAGTGGAATTAATAAACAAACTATATGTGCAATACAATTGATATTTATAGCTTATACAAAAGATAGAGATGATTAATTTAAAATATTTTTTAAGTTCTAAAAAAGAGTACTAAAATTTGTTTATTAGTGACAATGATTGTCATTTTTCTTAATCTAACTTAAAATTCCATACTTTTCATATGTTAGTTAGATTTTGAGCCAAATAAAATTGTTTCTACTCAGTGTCATAAATATCTTTTTCTTTTACGAAAGAAGATATACTTAACTATGATAATTATTCTGTTAATTTAAGAACTATTCATTAATTGTACAGAAATGTATGTATGTTAAATACTGTAAGAAAATCACACTTTGAAATCTAAAATTAAAAACAAAAAGCAAAATACTAAAAGTATCCACAATAAAAAGGCAAAAGAGTAAAAGAAATGTATCTTTACTTTTTTTAAAGCCATTTATGATTAAAACCAGTTATTTAAATCGCATAGTATTGATGTAATAGTATCATAGTATCATAGTAATGTACAATCCTTACTTGTTTCAGCGAAACTAATAAACTATATTTACAATATATTTGATATTTATAGCTTACATAAAACATAAAGATGATTAATTTCTAACATTTTTTGAAGTTCGAAAAAAAGTACAGAAAGGCGTTAATTTCTTAAGTGACAGTAATTGTCATTTTTCTTAATCTAATTTAAAATTCCATACTTTTCATGTTAGTTAGATTTTGAGACACAATGGTTTCTACTCAGTGTCATAAATATTTATTTCGTTTACGAAAGAATATATACTTTACTATGATAATTATTCTATTAGTTTAAGAACTATTCATTGCGAAGGAATATATGTCTCCTAAATATTGTATAAAAATAAGACTTTGAAAACTAAAATTAAAAACAGAAAACAAAATACTAAAAGCATCCATAATTAAAAACAAAAGAGTAAAAAGAAAATGTATCTCTAATTTTTTTTAAGCCAGTTATGATTAAAAACAGGTATTTAAATTGCATATTATCAATCATAAGTAATGTACAATCCTTACTTGTTTCAATGATACTAATAAAGAAACTTAAGTACAATATATTTGATATTTATAGCTTATAAAAAGATAAAGATGGTTCATTTCAAACATATTTAAAATTCTAAAAAAGAGTACAGAAAATTGTTTATTTGTTGAGTGACAATGACTGTCATTTTTCTTAATCTAATTTAAAATTCCATACTTCTCATATGTTAGCTAGATTTTGAGCCAAATCAAATTGTTTCTACTCACTGCCACAAATATCTTTTTTTAAGAAAGAAGATATTATTAACTATGATAATTGTTTTGTTAATTTAAGAATTATTCATTAATTGCACAGAAATGTATGTATGTTAAATACTGTAAGAAAATCAAACTTCATCAGTGATTGTCATTTTTCTTAATCTAATTTAAAATTCCATACTTTTCATACGTTAGTTAGATTTTGAGACAAAATGGTTTCTACTCAGTGTCATAAATATTATTTTCTTTTATGAAAGAAGATATATTTAACTATGATAATTATTCTATTAATTTAAGAGCTATTCATTGCACAGGAATGTATGTATGTTAAATACTGTAAGTAAATCAAAGTTTGAAAATTAAAATTAAAAACAGAACACAAAATACTAAAAAGTATCCATAATAAAAAGACAAAAGAGTAAAAAGAAAATGTATCTTTACTTTTTTTGAAGCCATTTGTGATTAAAAACAGTTATTTAAATCGCATAGTATTGATGTAATAGTATCATAGTATCATAATAATATACAATCCTTGCTTGTTTTAGTGAAATTAATAAACAAACTATATGTACAATACATTTGATATTTATAGCTTATATAAAAGATAGAGATGATTAATTTTAAACATTTTTTTGAAGTTCTAAAAAAGAGTACAGAAAATCGTTTATGTCAAAAGTTCACTTTTCTTAATCTAATTTAAAATTCCATACTTTTCATATGTTAGCTAGATTTTGAGCCAAGTAAAATTGTTTCTACTCAGTCTCATAAATATGTTTTTCTTTTAAGAAAGAAGATATAATTAACTATGATAATTATTCTGTTAATTTAAGTATAATTCTTTTTTTGCAACCTTTTCATTTCTGTGTAATTCTTGCAGAAAATAAAAGAGGATTTGCATCTCTTTAAATCAATGCCACCAGATGTAGCAAACGTGAAATTATTTTCAAAAAAAGTTATATAAATATAGCTGTTTAAATAAAATTTACATCTTAGAATTAAAAGTCTCTTAAATGTATTTATTCATTTAACATAAAAAATATGGATGAAATTAGCAAAATAAAAATTATAGAACAATACAGTTATGTTTACTTAGAATTGAAAATCACATAAATTTTTAAGTGCACGGTGATAACGTAAAGGAAAAATTTTTAAGCTTCCAAATAATTTTAAAGAAGAAATTTTTCAAGGTACTTTTTATGTAAGATTACGATAAACAAATATTGTCCGCTGGAAAACATAATAAATCTTTTGATAAAAGTTGGAGAGAAATCCCCTCCGTAAATATTTTATGAACAGTAAACATTTCAAAAGTTTAATTCTTCATTTGATAATGTTTTATTTTTTAAAACTGTTATAAGTCTCAGCGTAAAAAATTATGCTGGGATATTTCAACTGACTTTCTTAAAAACGCAGTTTGAATAGATACAGATTTAAACCTTCAAGCATAAAATTAAAAGTTTCAAGCATTTAAGATTTAAAGCTTAAAATATTTATGCTTGAAAAGGAAAATTAATTATACTTGAATAATTTCTTGATGATATGCGGTAAATCACTGGTGAAAGAAATAATTCAGTTCTTTACTTTATTAACGTTATAGAATAAAAATTTAATAATTTTTTTCTTACTGTAAAATAATATTTAATTGTAAACTGCGATATAGAATTTTTTACTCGTGAATCTTTCATATATGATTTATTTAAACAATTTATGTTACGGTGAATGATTCATGAAATATTAAATAAAATTAACCAAGAAATCTAAATCTAATTTGAAATATAAAATATAAAATACTTAAAAATTGATTAAAGCATTACTGAAAATGTCAAGATCTAAACGCTTCTCTTAAATACAAAGCTGTTATCAGAAATTGTAGGTATTTTCTTTAAGTATGAGACTTTAAACGGAATGAAAATTGAAATTCTAATGTATATTTATAAAATATGAGAAAACATCTGTGGGGGCTTCGTACATTATCCAAGTTTATTTCAATTAGCAAAGGGATTCAATATAAATCGGTTTTAATGGAGTAGTTTACACATAAAAGGAAATTCTTTTAGATACGTAATTATACAGTAATTAAAACGAAATGAATGCTCTGAAAGTTATTCTTATGTAACATTCATTATCATTTTACGTAATTTCCTTTATTTAATCTAAATAAGAGGATTATAAATTCTTTATGCAACTTCAGACAGTTTCAATGAAAATCTAGAGAATTACGGTAATCAAAGATATGTAGATGTTTCGAATTATAAAAAAGGAAGAAACAGATATGAAAATCTCGATTAAGAAATGGAAAAATATACTACACATTAGGTATATATTACATTTAAAAATTTTATCTATTTAAGGAAAGTATAATTATAGAACGATTTCTACGTAAACCTGACATATATTTAACCATACACTCTGAACACTATTCTTATGCAACATCCATTATCATTTTCTGTAATTCCCTTTATTTAATCTAAATAGTGAAAATTTTAAATTCTTTAACCCTTGTAACTTCAGAGATTTTCGATGAACATATAGAGAATTAGCATAATCAAAGATATATAGATGTTTCGTATGTATAAAAAAAAGAAACAGATATAAAAATTTCATTCAACAAATGGGAAAATATTTTACACATTCGGTATATATTACATTGAAGAACTTTATCTATTTAAGAAAATTATAATTATGGAATGATTTCTACATAAACCTGACATATATTTCACCATACACTCTGAAAACTATTTTTAAGCAACATCCATTATACTGTTCCGTAATTTACTTTATTTAATCTAAATAGTGAGAATTTTAAATTCTTTAATTCGTGTAAATTCAGACAGTTTTGATGAAAATATAAAGAAATAGGATAATCAAAGATGTATAGATGTTTCGCATGTATAAAAAAGGAAGAAACAGGTATGAAAATTTCATTCAACAAATGGAAAACATTTATTACACATTACGTATATATTACATTTAAGAACATTATCTATTTAAAGAAATTATAATTATGGAATGATTTCTACGTAAACTTGACATGTATTTGACCATAAACTCTTAAAACTATTCTTATGCAACATCCATTATCATTTTCCGTAATTCCCTTTATTTAACTTGTATAGTGAGAATTTTAAATTATTTAACCCGTGTAACTTTAGACAGTTTTGGTGAAAATAAAAATAATTAGGAAAATCAAAGTTATATAGATGTTTCATATGTATAAAAAAGGAAAAAACATGTATAAAAGTTTCATTCATCAAATGGAAAAATATACTACACATTAGGGATATATTACATTTAAGAACTTTACCTAATTAAGGAAATTATAATTATGGAATGATTTCTACATAAACTTGACATATATTTTTATCAAAGTATGCAGTAGTATTAAGTCCAAAATTTTCCCACCTTAGTATCTTTAAAGCTAATTTATTTATCATTTATATTTATGTATATTTATTTATATTTGTCTATAGGTTACTCTCGTTTGTAGTTACTTAGCTAATAAGTATTAAGATTAAAATTTCTTACGTTATGTACTATAAATGTAAAAACAAAGCAAAAACGAAACTTATGTTATTAATAATACAATATAATGTAAAATTCTCTAAAAATTTTCTAGGTAACTTTTAACATTCTACACATTATTTGTAAAAAAGAAAGTTCAGTGGAAACAGAATGGTGATTTTTTGAATTATAGTCTTCCCACCTTTTTGGTTCTATATATTTTGTGCGGCACACTAAAAGTGTTTTTAGTGCAGAGAAAATTTCCTCGTAAATTTTTGTTAATGGTATTATCCTCGAGGTACCTTACGGTTAGAGTAGGTTTATATGAGGATTTATATCGTTCAGAATAGCACTCCTAAATCTTCGTGCGTAAAGCATTCGATTTGGTACCTTCTGATGAATAACGTTTATTCCTTCTAAGCTTCTTTTGAATCGATACAATGAGAAAATAGGTTCTGAAAGTCAGGAGAATCAAACCGTTTCCAGTCCAGAGAAGGTAACATAAAAGCATAAATGTCAACGATGAAATGTACTTTAACCTTATTTAATAAAAATAAGATACGTTATGTACACTAGGGTCGTATATTATGGAATATCGGGCGTTTCATATAAAATGAAAGCAAAGGAAATGTTTTTATATACGAAATGTAATATTTATTCTTATATGTGCAATCATAATGTCATCATAGACTTTCTGAAAAGACTTTATTGTGTTATATCTAACTATAAAATTTTTACGTGATGTAATAAATGTTTCTGGATTATTTTGTAAGCCATATTTTTTAACTCAGGCACACTTACGATTGGTTATTTTTCACCGATAGTTAAGTTGCTAGTTTTTGAGTAACAAGAAATCGACATCTTTTTCGGAAAATGCAATAATTTCTAAGATTAAATTCACTGGCTATCAAGTTAATAAGCAGATGTTTCCACACCCAGGTTGCTGTATGTCGAAATAAGACTATTGGAAGATGGATTATTAAAATCATAAATATGTCTAACCCCTTAATGCACAGTTTTTTAAAAAAGACCAGCCAAGAAAAATCATTTTTTAATGCAAAAAAACACTATTTAGAACTTTTTCTTGCCACGAAAATAACAAGAATACAAAAATAATCAAAAATTTTATTCAATTTTGGATTTTGATAACATTGCAGATAATAGTCGTATATTGTAATATTAAACGGACCTAGACTTTTTTTTATCTTCCTTTTCGAATTCCCATTTCAGAATAAACATTATTATCAGTAAAATTGCTTATTTATACTTTTAAAACATAAATAATAACAATACTAGTATTTATAAAATTTATCAAAATTTTCTTTTGTCTGATATATTTCGAAACAAATTGTAGCACATAGACCAATATTGAAACTATTACACATGTAACAATTCTCTTTTCTTTTCCCTTTTCTTTCGCTATCTCTTTTAGCACAATATACAGCGCAATATCTACAAAAATACAACGCCGCTCGAATTATCTCGAGTGTGTACAGTTTGGTCAGTTTAGCAAGCTCCAGTTAACTCGAGCTTGCACGTTAAGGCGTTAAAGAGTTAATGTTGCGAACTATACGCGGTAGAGTTAGAATTAATTTGCAATTGGGTATCAATGTTTTTAAATCAGACATCGCATAATCACAAGTACTATTTTAGAAACAATAAGTTAATATAGTGTGCACAGTTTGGTCAGTTTAGCGCGCTCGAATTAACTCGAGAGTGCAAGTTAAATGGTTAATAAACTAGAATTTAGTACAAGGATCTATACATTAGCATCGTTTTAAATACTAAAATTCAGTATTTCAAATGATACTAAAATATATCTAAAGAAACAATTTTCTATTTGAAAAGTATAAATTAGAATTTAATTTCGTAACTTTTGCTTAACATATTAAAAACTATACGATACTTTCATTTCAACTGATGAAAATACTATATTGGGAGCTAAATAAACTTTTGTAGCTAATATTTTTAATGCAGTTTCTTTACTTGGCTTCTGCAAATATCGATAAAATTACTCCATGCTAATTATTGTAGTTGATAAAAGTTCTACGCTTGAACTTTCAACGAGTATTTATGAAAATTTTGCGATTTAATAAGGATGTTTGGGAGCTCTACACTCAATGTTTGGCTACTTGAAGGATAATTAGACCAGGACCCACTGCTTCGAAAGAGTAAAAAACAACTTTAATAAAAGTGGATCTGAAATTTAGTTTCTGGCTCTGAATATCAGTGTTAATACATATTTGTCTATCGATTTA
>CM063504.1:112615581-112620581 GCA_032207245.1 Pardosa pseudoannulata | reverse complement strand
TTTGATGTTAATACCGGTGATAAAATTTTCATTGCACCAAAAATAATCTGTGATTAAATTTTAAATTATCACATATGTATTTAATCTATTATTCAAGCCAAATTTAAAGGAAAATTACTTACGTAATATCTAAGTTCAGTAATAAAACGTATGAAAATAATGCAGACGATATTTAAATAATTTAAAATAAGAAATAATTAAATGAGAGGGTTAAAGGAATGACGTTATAATGCTAGAAAAATGTTATTTTTATCTATTTATTATGTGATAAATTCATAAATTTAAAATCATAAATTATCTTAAAATGGGGCTTGATATAATAGCATTAAAGGCTCGAAAAGGGGGGGAGTGGATTTCGAAAGTTTTAAAGACGACGCTTTGAAAATTGCTAACTCTAACTCATCAAGAATCCAATATGGATGCCTCTATCCATTCCAGGTCCAACCGCTTCATAAAATCGAGGACAGACTGAGAGTGAACTTAGGCTATTATTATATAAGGGATACCTGCAAATGTATTTCAGATTCTGATGTTTTTATTCATAAATATTTATAGAAGTATATTAAATACGATAAGACACAATTTTGAGTTACAAATATAAAAAAAAATCAGAAATGTTACAGTTATTTTGAGGAACGTTTACTTTTTAAATTCATTATTTATAGATATCAAAATGTAAATACTTTCTCTACATAAGATACTAAGTATGGGTTATGATATTTGTGAATATCAAAATGGAGGATTTCAATCATTTCAAAATGTTACTTTGCCATAAAAGTTATTTTGATAATTATTGTAAAATGCTGTATAGGCATTAATAATTATTTAATGAATGGGAACTCGGTTTGTTACACTTATGTTACATTCGGTATGTTACTCGGTATCTTTCAGAGATACAGTATGTATAAAGTAGAACCTCAATTAACCGAAACTGTCCGTTAATAGAAGTCGGTTTCGTCTTCACTTTCTATTATCGTACACAATTTTCTCTTTACAAAAATGCAATTTTAAATTTTTTTCCACATTTCTTTTGTATGCAAATCATCCTTTCCAAACTACGAGTGCAGATAAATATTTTAGAATTCCCTTAAAAAAATGGAAAGTCATACTGCCGAGTCCCATAGCAATCGAATGTTATTGCATCAATGACGATACTGCATATTAAACTAGATAATTATTGATGAATTCTCGATTATCCGAAATAGGTTAGGTCCAAATTACTTCGAGGTTCTACTGTATATATTTTTCAATTTGACTTAATTATTATTTGACAATTTGATTTTAACCTTTTTATTTTTTCTGTCTATATTCATACATATATCAGGTTATTACAGAAAGCCAAATTAAGTATTTCATCTGTAACATACACCTTGAGTTTTACCCCAAAGTTTTGATAGAAATTTATGCTTTATATTCCGGTAAATGTGGTATAAATGAATGTCATTTATGACATTTATGACACTTGGGATATACACATAAACCGCATTTACTCATATATTAAGCGTAAATATTTTTCATAACTTTAGGGTAAAACTGGAGGTGTGAGTTGCAGATGAAATACTTAATATTGCTTCCTGTAATCACCTGATATACGTATATTTTTAAGTATTTTGTATTTATTCCCTCACTGAACTCGTTGATACTATTTTTATTGTACTATAATTGTTTGCATCTTAAATTTTCGATAGTATTTGTCTTTGTCCTCATTTCAGGCCTTAAATTTCATTGACTTTAACAGTATCTCTTATCTCGACTGCTAGGCCCAGGTAGATCCGAATTTTTCATCCTGTGAGACTGTATACATGAATTAGGTGCATAATTCTACAATCTAATAGTTTAAGTAGATATTAAGTTGTGTGTTAAATTAAAGTGTTGAATTGAGTGTTGAGATTAAGTGGTTGAGTTAAGTGAAGATCGTATAGTGGATTTTAAGTTCAAAAACAAAATGGGGCCAGCGATTACCCCCATGGGAGGGGTAAGTCCCAAAAGAAAAAAAAGCAGGTACAAATAACTAATCTTGACACTGAAAATTACCTTACGACACTTTTATTGATATGAATAAGCATTGAAGAATGAATTACAATATGTTGGAACACGCTTACCCATCTCTCTAATGCTGACTTCGAAAAAGGGAAAAAAAGAATGAAACCTAAGAAATGGCTCCATTTAAAACTGGCGCCTTTTTTTAAAAAACTAATGGGGAGAAGCTACCGTTTGCTTGTTGTAACCCTCATCTCGCCAAATACGCCAAAAGCACTCTAAGCAAATAGTATGCCCCTCGCCAACAAGCAACACCCCATTGGTCACAGTTATCACCTGGGGTCACATAGAGCAGGTGTACTCACTCTATTGGCAACCAGGCACGAATAACTAGTCACCTGATACAATATGTGAAAAACCCCTCCAAGTCACCCACACATCATGAGAAGGCACACACTTCAACCCCCGAACAGTTTGGCCAGAACCGTTCAAGTGATCAAGGCTTACACTCCTCAATGAAGATCAGGAAAAAGCAAAGCAAGTAAAGCACAAATTGATGCATGTTAAAAACTGTGCCACAAGCAATAACTGCCCAATGTTGTGTAAATGAGGTGTTCGGAAGATCACTACACAACAGTGGGCATACTCATATTTTGTTTACTAAGTGATGTTATTTTCTGTTATCTGCACTGATTTCCTTCATTTTAATGATAAGTAGATAGTTAAGATTTAATGTAAAAACTAGTCTTTAAATTTAAGGACTAGTTACACATGTGACATTTTAAACTAGTTTTAGCCAAACTTACAAATTTTGTAAAACGCTTCAAAGACTACTTATTCATTTTTTAATTTTACGAAGGATTAGATAAAATACTCTATTAAAAAGACAATAATAATGATAGTTTTTTTTAAACAAAGGTGAAACAGATTTTATTAAATAATGGAATACCTGCGCAATTTTAAAACACCCAATGGAATTATTCACGTTTCCAAAGATAAAAATACTGGAGTTCAAAGAGATAGAAAAAATGATAACGGCAGAAAAAAATTGGAAATCTTTGTAGGTAATGAAGCTAGAAATTCTAAAAATAGCACCACACAGAAAAAATGTTGATGTCTTCGAAATGCATTATCCTGAAATAAAATAAAAATGTTTTATACATTTTACAAAAAAGGACAGAAAAGTAAATGAATTTAGATTCCTGTAATACTGTAGACTTTTTTATCAAGCTAAGTAGAGAAAAAGATGATGAAATTTTTAAACATCAAATAAATATAGGGTTAAATTCATAGACACTCCGGAGTGAATTAGTACTAAATTACTTTTTTTCGGTTTTATACGACAAGGTCTTTCATGAGCTAAATACTGAATATCTCACGCATACACACACAAAATGTTTTTAAGAACTGTTAGTATTATGTGATTATGAAGTATACTTTGACATAACATGAAAAATGAAGGAAAAAATGCTATTTTATTTTTTATGTTGTAAAACTCTAATTAAATACATAAAAGTAGATAAAAATTAAGAAATGAAATATAAAAGTATAAAAATAGAGAAAAATATCTTAAAACCTCTTTTTGAAGAGGTTTAATATCTTTGGAAGGGTTTTAGTTTCAAATAAACATTTAATTTGGGCATGTAAATACTTCTTATAAGGAGGTTTCTTTAGTTTAATGGTTTGAATATTTTTCTGTAAAAGACGCAATGACGCAATGACGATTCATGCATTTGTAAAAAATGCTTTTAGTACTTAAAAGTTGTTTACTACTTTAAATATATTTCCTTCAAAACTCGGTAATTAAACTAAAATATATCTTTCAGAAGAAATTTGGCATCTATAACATACTTAAAATTGAGAAATTACATTGCAAATATATTGCGTTTTACTTTAGATATTAGAGGAAACTGTCAGATGTAAGGTAACCCTGTTTAATGTAAGTCTAGTAAAATTGCAATGCAGCAAGTATTCAAAATGGTCACTAGATATTGATTGTTATTTCAAAATATTAGTGTTCAGGGTTTAGTATTTACCCCTTAATGCACAGGTTTTTTAAAAGGCAAGCCAAAAAAATCAATTTTTTAATGTAAAAAGCACAGTTTAGAACGTTTTATCGCCAAGAAAATTACAAAAATACAAAAATAGTCAAAATTTTTATTGCAATTTTGGATTTTGATAACATTGCAGAAAATAGTGGAATACTGTAATATTACACACACATCGACTTTATATATATATTTTTTTTTCGAATTCCCATTTCAGAATAAACATTATTATCAGTAAAATTACTTACTTATACTTTTAAAACATAAATAATAACATTACTAGTATTTATAAAATTAATCAAAATTTTCTTTTGTGTGATATATTTTGAAACAAGCGCAATATCTACAAAAGTACAAAGCCGCTCGAATTTTTTCGTGTGTGCATAGTTTGGCCAGTTTAGCACGCTCGAGTTAACTCGAGCGTGCATGTTAAGGGGTAAAACAACAAGTATTCTGTAGAGTTTCATATAAAAAGTTTAGGTTTGATTATATTTTTGGGCGTCAATTTTAAGCACTTTTTCAAGAGAGAGACTACGTTCATTTTCAACGGGAAATGAAAGGAGTGTTACTAGCAAGAACGAAAGGAGACGGCAGAGAAAGCAAAGGAAAAAAAAAGAAGGAAAGAAGTATGATGCTTACACGAGTAAATGGATCTGTTTAATTTAATACTGGATTGGGTGTAGTAATATGTCAGTAATACACACATTTTCAGCGTAATTGTTTTCCACCCGAAAAGCTGTTTCTCTCAATGTCCCCCGAGTCCTCAAACTATATAAAGTGGCAAGCCAAGTATGGGGTTTTTTGTTTGGTTTTTGGTTCTAATTTACGAGGACTCAATTTTGAGGTCAAGTCAGTCCTTAGTCCTCGTGGTTCGTGATGTGAAAGCCTCGTAAAGTGAAGCTATTCCTTAATATTCTATTTTAGGACTGAAGTAAAGATTTAAATCATCCATATATAATAATAGCCTAAGTT
>CM063504.1:112578081-112610581 GCA_032207245.1 Pardosa pseudoannulata | reverse complement strand
GAGGCAATGCGTTTGACTCTTCTTCAAACTGATTGTACCATGGGAATGGGTTGAAAATGGGTTTGTTTGATCAGTTCCTTCTAAACCCGTAATGATGATAAACGTGGTTCGATATTTTGTTTTGATATGGGAAACATTCAATGAAAATGCAACTTCTGTAAATAAAATACATAATCAGGATGATATAAAGGAACAGATGAGGTATCTAATATCTTCCGGTCGCTATTTTCTTAGCGATCTTGAAAAAAAAAAAAAAAAAGAAAAACCATTTTTGAAAGTTGCCAAACCAAAATGGCAGCAGAAAATGGCGTTTTCCGTAATATTATGAAGAAAAAAGATTGAGTGAACCACATGGCTTTTAAGAAACCATACATAAAAATGGCATTTCCTGAAAGATCACCAAGAAAAAAACATGGACGGAAAAAAAATTTACTGCAGACTGTTGAGCACACGGAAAAAGAAATTTAAAACAAATTTAAAATTTGTGACGGGGGAACCCCCCTCAACTTCCCATATTATTACAACTAAAAATACATAAAACATACTTTCATTCTGATAAACATTAAAAAAGAAATAAGGACATACAAACTTAAATTTAAAATCCTCAACCCCCCATATTGTTACAACTAAGAATACATAAAAACACACATTTTAACACATATACACACATTTTAATAAACATTAAAAAAAGAAAGTGTGCTCAACAGTCTGCAGTAAATGCATACTAGTACTAAAAAAATGGTGCAACCTGACCAGCGACCTTACCATGTGAGCATGTCCGAAATGTTAAATCTAAACCGCAAAGAGCTAGAAATTATTAGAAATTACTAGAAACAAAAATGAATATAGTCTAAAAGGCTAAAGAAGTATCTTTGGTTTCTTGAAAGCCATGTGGTGCACAGCGACAGATACTAACTAAAAAGATTAAAAAAACAGCGAGCACTTCCGAACTACACAAATCCAGTATAATTAGAAAAATCCAGAAAAATTATTCATAAAGGCGCTGGCTAGTCACGTGCACTATTGGGGCTTAAAGAATGAACCAGGGTTACCATCATAAAGCTCCAACGTCAGTGTAGTAAAAGCTAAAAAGACATAGCCCTGCAAAACGCTCGAAAAAGCCGCCAAATTTAGCGACAAAAGCCGGAGCGCAAATATCGCATCTGTACCCATACGGTCTATAAATGCCATGAGCTGAAGCAATCAACATTATTTCATTACAACACTAATTCACGAAGCTGCAAATCTAATAGACTATACGATACAGATATTGTACATAAAACTTAAAATGTAGATTTTTATTAATTTGGTATTTACTGCTATATTACTTATTTTCCAATAAAATCCGAACGATGACCGATGCTGATATTTGGTACCAGAGTTTGTGGATTTGAATCTCACTATGGCATGGATGTGTTTAGCCGTTCGGAATTAGCTTTGAGCAGTAGGTAAATTTGTTGTTATATTTTGCAATCCACAGGTAAACCGGCAAACAGTTTTAAGGCTATTAAAAGATCTAGCTACATGATATATGAAAACAGTCTGTGTGAATGGCGTGAATAAATAAAACAACCACTTCATTTTGTATAGTAATCTTTGTAAATATAATAAAAAATGTTACAATATTTGTCATACTTGTAGTTCTTTTATATGAAATGATTTATCCAGTAAAAGCCGAGTGATTACTAAATGGTAGGAGTACTGATCTTTGGTACCGGATTTCGTGGGTTCGATTCCACTATGGCATGGATGTGCGTAGTGATCGAAATCGGATTTAAGGAGTAGGTCCTGCTCTCAGTAGCTCTAGTGTTGCAAAGAAGTAGAGCTTGAAACCTTACAAGTAAAAGTTTTTAATTTATAGTTTAAAATTTGTTATTACATTTTGAAATACACCCGTAAACTGGCAAACAGTTTTACAGATATTATACGATCTAGCTACAAGATATATGAAAACAGTCTATGTGAATGGATATGAATAAATAACACAACCACTTCAGTTTGTATAGTAATCTTTGTAAATATAATAAAAAACGTTAAAATATTTTTCATACTTGTGGTTCTCTTAAATGAAATAAGTTTTATATAAAAAAATAAGTTTTAAATTTAAAAAAAAATATTAAAATATTTGTAATATTTGTGGCTCTTTTATATGAAATAAGTTTTAAATAAAAAAAAAATGTTAAAACATTTGTAATATTTGTGGTTTTCTTATATGAAATAAATTTTATATAAAAAACTAAGTTTAAAATAAAAAACAGTTAAAATATTTGTAATACTTGTGGTTCTCTTATATGAAATAAGTTTTTTTCTTATAAAAAATAAGTTTTAAATAAAAAAAATGTTAAAATATTTGTAATACTTATACTTCTCTTATATGAAATAAGTTTTATATAAAAAATAAGTTTTGAATAAAAAAATGTTAAAATATTTGTAATACTTGTGGTTCCCTTATATGAAATAAGTTTTTTTTTATAAAAAATAAGTTTTAAATAAACAAAAAAAAATGTTAAAATATTTGTAATACTTGTGGTTCTTTTATATGAAATAAGTTTTATATGAAAAACAAGTTTTAAGTAAAATAAATGTTAAAATATATGTAATAGTTATACTTCTCTTATATAAAATAAGTTTTATATAAAAAATAAGTTTTAAATAAAAAAAATGTTAAAACATTTGTAATACTTGTGGTTCTCTTATATAAAATAAATTTTATATAAAAAAATGTTAAAATATTTGTAATACTTGTGGTTCTCTTATATGAAATAAGTTTTATAAAAAAAAATAAGATTTAAATAAAAAAAATGTTAAAATATTTGTAATACTTGTGCTTTTCTTATATGAAATAAATTTTATATAAAAAATGAAATTTAAATAAACAAAAAAATGTTAAAATATTTGTAATACTTGTGGTTCTCTTATATGAAATAAGTTTTATAGGAAAAATAAGTTTTAAAAAAATGTTAAAATATTTGTGATACTTGTGGTTCTCTTATATGAAATAAATTTTATAAAAAAAATAAGTTTTAAATAAAAAAATGTTAAAATATTTGTAATACTTATACTTCTCTTATATGAAATAAGTTTTATATAAAAAATAAGTTTTGAATAAAAAAATGTTAAAACATTTGTAATACTTGTGGTTCTCTTATATGAAATAAATTTTATATAAAAAATAAGTTTAAAAAAAATGTTAAAATATTTGTGATACTTGTGGTTCTCTTATATGAAATAAATTTTATATAAAAAATAAGTTTTAAATAAAAAAATGTTAAAATATTTGTAATACTTGTGGTTCTCTTATATGAAATAAGTTTCATGTAAAAAATAAGTTTTAAGTAAAAAAAAATGTTAAAATATTTGTAATACTTATACTTCTCTTATATGAAATAAGTTTTATATAAAAAATAAGTTTTGAATAAAAAAAATATTAAAATATTTGTAATACTTGTGGTTCTCTTATATGAAATCAATTTTATATAAAAAATAAGTTTTAAATAAAAAAATGTTAAAATATTTGTAATACTTATACTTCTCTTATATGAAATAAGTTTTATATAAAAAATAAGTTTTGAATAAAAAATATGTTAAAACATTTGTAATACTTGTGGTTCTCTTATATATATATATATATATATATATATATATATATATATATATATATATATATATATATATATATATATATATATATATAAAATAAGTTTTAAATAAAAAAATTGTTAAAATATTTGTAGTACTTGTGGTTCTCTTATATGAAATAAGTTTTATATAAAAAATAAGTTTTAAATCAAAAAATGTTAAAATATTTGTAATATTTATACTTCTCTTAAATGAAATAAGTTTTATGTAAAAAATAAGTTTTAAATAAAAAAAAATGTTAAAATATTTGTAATACTTGTGGTTCTCTTATATGAAATAAGTTTTATAAAAAAATAAGTTTAAAAAAAAGTGTTAAAATATTTGTTATACTTATACTTCTCTTATATGAAATAAGTTTTATATAAAAAATAATTTTTAAATAAAATATGTTAAAACATTTGTAATACTTGTGGTTCTCTTATATGAAATAAATTTTATATAAAAAATGAAATTTAAATAAACAAAAAATGTTAAAATATTTGTAATACTTGTAGTTCTCTTATATGAAATAAGTTTTATATGAAAAATAAGTTTTAAATTAAAAAATGTTAAAATATTTGTAATACTTTTACTTCTCTTATATGAAGTAAGTTTTATATAAAAAATAAGTTTTAAATAAAAAAATGTTAAAATATTTGTAATACTTATACTTCTGTTATATGAAATAAATTTTATATAAAAAATAAGTTTTAAATAAAAAAATGTTAAAATAGTTGTGATACTTGTGGTTCTCTTATATGAAATAAGTTTTATATAAAAAACAAGTTTTAAATAAAAAAAAATGTTAAAATATTTGTAATGCTTGTGGTTCTCTTATATGAAATAAGTTTTATATGAAAAATAAGTTTTAAATTAAAAAATGTTAAAATATTTGTAATACTTGTGGTTTTTTTATATGAAATAAGTTTTATATGAAAAAAAGGTTTTAAATAAAAAAATGTTAAAATATATGTAATACTTATACTTCTCTTATATAAAATAAGTTTTATAAAAAAATAAGTTTTAAATAAAAAAATGTTAAAATATATTTGTAATACTTATACTTCTCTTATATAAATAAGTTTTATATAAAAAATAAGTTTTGAATAAAAAAATTGTTAAAACATTTTTAATACTTATGGTTTTCTTATATGAAATAAATTATATATATATATATATATATATATATATATATATATATATATATATATATATATATATATATATATAAATAAGTTTTAAATAAAAAAATGTTAAAATATTTGTAATACTTGTGGTTCTCTTATATAAAATAAGTTTCATGTAAAAAATAAGTTTTAAGTAAAAAAAAATGTTAAAATATTTGTAATACTTATACTTCTCTTATATGAAATAAGTTTTATATAAAAAATAAGTTTTGAATAAAAAAAATATTAAAATATTTGTAATACTTGTGGTTCTCTTATATGAAATCAATTTTATATAAAAAATAAGTTTTAAATAAAAAAAATGTTAAAATATTTGTAATACTTATACTTCTCTTATATGAAATAAGTTTTATATAAAAAATAAGTTTTGAATAAAAAATATGTTAAAACATTTGTAATACTTGTGGTTCTCTTATATATATATATATATATATATATATATATATATATATATATATATATATATATATATATATATATATATATATATATATATATATATATATATATATATATATATATATATAAAATAAGTTTTAAATAAAAAAATTGTTAAAATATTTGTAGTACTTGTGGTTCTCTTATATGAAATAAGTTTTATATAAAAAATAATTTTTAAATAAAATATGTTAAAACATTTGTAATATTTATACTTCTCTTAAATGAAATAAGTTTTATGTAAAAAATAAGTTTTAAATAAAAAAAAATGTTAAAATATTTGTAATACTTGTGGTTCTCTTATATGAAATAAGTTTTATAAAAAAAATAAGTTTAAAAAAAAGTGTTAAAATATTTGTTATACTTATACTTCTCTTATATGAAATAAGTTTTATATAAAAAATAATTTTTAAATAAAATATGTTAAAACATTTGTAATACTTGTGGTTCTCTTATATGAAATAAATTTTATATAAAAAATGAAATTTAAATAAACAAAAAATGTTAAAAATATTTGTAATACTTGTAGTTCTCTTATATGAAATAAGTTTTATATAAAAAATAAGTTTTAAATAAAAAAATGTTAAAATATTTGTAATACTTATACTTCTGTTATATGAAATAAGTTTTATATAAAAAATAAGTTTTGAATAAAAAAAAAATGTTAAAACAGTTGTAATACTTGTGGTTCTCTTATATGAAATAAATTTTATATAAAAAATAAGTTTTAAATAAAAAAATGTTAAAATAGTTGTGATACTTGTGGTTCTCTTATATGAAATAAGTTTTATATAAAAAACAAGTTTTAAATAAAAAAAAATGTTAAAATATTTGTAATGCTTGTGGTTCTCTTATATGAAATAAGCTTTTTATAAAAAATAAGATTTAAATAAACAAAAAAAATATTAAAATATTTGTAATACTTGTGGTTTTTTTATATGAAATAAGTTTTATATGAAAAAAAGGTTTTAAATAAAAAAATGTTAAAATATATGTAATACTTATACTTCTCTTATATAAAATAAGTTTTATATAAAAAATAAGTTTTAAATAAAAAAATGTTAATATATTTGTAATACTTATACTTCTCTTATATGAAATAAGTTTTATATAAAAAATAAGTTTTGAATAAAAAAATTGTTAAAACATTTTTAATACTTATGGTTTTCTTATATGAAATAAATTATATATATATATATATATATAAATAAGTTTTAAATAAAAAAATGTTAAAATATTTGTAATACTTGTGGTTCTCTTATATGAAATAAGTTTCATGTAAAAAATAAGTTTTAAGTAAAAAAAATGTTAAAATATTTGTAATACTTATACTTCTCTTATATGAAATAAGTTTTATATAAAAAATAAGTTTTGAATAAAAAAAATATTAAAATATTTGTAATACTTGTGGTTCTCTTATATGAAATCAATTTTATATAAAAAATAAGTTTTAAATAAAAAAATGTTAAAATATTTGTAATACTTATACTTCTCTTATATGAAATAAGTTTTATATAAAAAATAAGTTTTGAATAAAAAATATGTTAAAACATTTGTAATACTTGTGGTTCTCTTATATATATATATATATATATATATATATATATAAAATAAGTTTTAAATAAAAAAATTGTTAAAATATTTGTAGTACTTGTGGTTCTCTTATATGAAATAAGTTTTATATAAAAAATAATTTTTAAATAAAATATGTTAAAACATTTGTAATATTTATACTTCTCTTAAATGAAATAAGTTTTATGTAAAAAATAAGTTTTAAATAAAAAAAAATGTTAAAATATTTGTAATACTTGTGGTTCTCTTATATGAAATAAGTTTTTATAAAAAAATAAGTTTTAAATAAAAAAATTGTTAAAATATTTGTAGTACTTGTGGTTCTCTTATATGAAATAAGTTTTATATAAAAAATAATTTTTAAATAAAATATGTTAAAACATTTGTAATACTTGTGGTTCTCTTATATGAAATAAATTTTATATAAAAAATGAAATTTAAATAAACAAAAAATGTTAAAATATTTGTAATACTTGTAGTTCTCTTATATGAAATAAGTTTTATATGAAAAATAAGTTTTAAATTAAAAAAATGTTAAAATATTTGTAATACTTATACTTCTGTTATATGAAATAAGTTTTATATAAAAAATAAGTTTTGAATAAAAAAAATGTTAAAACAGTTGTAATACTTGTGGTTCTCTTATATGAAATAAATTTTATATAAAAAATAAGTTTTAAATAAAAAAATGTTAAAATAGTTGTGATACTTGTGGTTCTCTTATATGAAATAAGTTTTATATAAAAAACAAGTTTTAAATAAAAAAAAATGTTAAAATATTTGTAATGCTTGTGGTTCTCTTATATGAAATAAGCTTTTTATAAAAAATAAGATTTAAATAAACAAAAAAAATATTAAAATATTTGTAATACTTGTGGTTTTTTTATATGAAATAAGTTTTATATGAAAAAAAGGTTTTAAATAAAAAAATGTTAAAATATATGTAATACTTATACTTCTCTTATATAAAATAAGTTTTATATAAAAAATAAGTTTTAAATAAAAAAATGTTAATATATTTGTAATACTTATACGTCTCTTATATGAAATAAGTTTTATATAAAAAATAAGTTTTGAATAAAAAAATTGTTAAAACATTTTTAATACTTATGGTTTTCTTATATGAAATAAATTATATATATATATATATATATATATATATATATATATATAAATAAGTTTTAAATAAAAAAATGTTAAAATATTTGTAATACTTGTGGTTCTCTTATATAAAATAAGTTTCATGTAAAAAATAAGTTTTAAGTAAAAAAAAATGTTAAAATATTTGTAATACTTATACTTCTCTTATATGAAATAAGTTTTATATAAAAAATAAGTTTTGAATAAAAAAAATATTAAAATATTTGTAATACTTGTGGTTCTCTTATATGAAATCAATTTTATATAAAAAATAAGTTTTAAATAAAAAAATGTTAAAATATTTGTAATACTTATACTTCTCTTATATGAAATAAGTTTTATATAAAAAATAAGTTTTGAATAAAAAATATGTTAAAACATTTGTAATACTTGTGGTTCTCTTATATATATATATATATATATATATATATATATATATATATATATATATATATATATATATATATATATATATATATATATATATATATATATAAAATAAGTTTTAAATAAAAAAAATTGTAAAAATATTTGTAGTACTTGTGGTTCTCTTATATGAAATAAGTTTTATATAAAAAATAAGTTTTAAATCAAAAAATGTTAAAATATTTGTAATATTTATACTTCTCTTAAATGAAATAAGTTTTATGTAAAAAAATAAGTTTTAAATAAAAAAAAATGTTAAAATATTTGTAATACTTGTGGTTCTCTTATATGAAATAAGTTTTATAAAAAAATAACTTTAAAAAAAAAGTGTTAAAATATTTGTTATACTTATACTTCTCTTATATGAAATAAGTTTTATATAAAAAATAATTTTTAAATAAAATATGTTAAAACATTTGTAATACTTGTGGTTCTCTTATATGAAATAAATTTTATATAAAAAATGAAATTTAAATAAACAAAAAATGTTAAAATATTTGTAATACTTGTAGTTCTCTTATATGAAATAAGTTTTATATGAAAAATAAGTTTTAAATTAAAAAATGTTAAAATATTTGTAATACTTATACTTCTGTTATATGAAATAAGTTTTATATAAAAAATAAGTTTTGAATAAAAAAAAAATGTTAAAACAGTTGTAATACTTGTGGTTCTCTTATATGAAATAAATTTTATATAAAAAATAAGTTTTAAATAAAAAAATGTTAAAATAGTTGTGATACTTGTGGTTCTCTTATATGAAATAAGTTTTATATAAAAAACAAGTTTTAAATAAAAAAAAATGTTAAAATATTTGTAATGCTTGTGGTTCTCTTATATGAAATAAGCTTTTTATAAAAAATAAGATTTAAATAAACAAAAAAAATATTAAAATATTTGTAATACTTGTGGTTTTTTTATATGAAATAAGTTTTATATGAAAAAAAGGTTTTAAATAAAAAAATGTTAAAATATATGTAATACTTATACTTCTCTTATATAAAATAAGTTTTATATAAAAAATAAGTTTTAAATAAAAAAATGTTAATATATTTGTAATACTTATACGTCTCTTATATGAAATAAGTTTTATATAAAAAATAAGTTTTGAATAAAAAAATTGTTAAAACATTTTTACTACTTATGGTTTTCTTATATGAAATAAATTATATATATATATATATATATATATATATATATATATATATATATATATATATATATATATATATATATATATATATATATATTATAATATATATATATAAATAAGTTTTAAATAAAAAAATGTTTAAAATATTTGTAATACTTGTGGTTCTCTTATATGAAATAAGTTTCATGTAAAAAATAAGTTTTAAGTAAAAAAAATGTTAAAATATTTGTAATACTTATACTTCTCTTATATGAAATAAGTTTTATATAAAAAATAAGTTTTGAATAAAAAAAATATTAAAATATTTGTAATACTTGTGGTTCTCTTATATGAAATCAATTTTATATAAAAAATAAGTTTTAAATAAAAAAAATGTTAAAATATTTGTAATACTTATACTTCTCTTATATGAAATAAGTTTTATATAAAAAATAAGTTTTGAATAAAAAATATGTTAAACATTTGTAATACTTGTGGTTCTCTTATATATATATATATAATATATATATATATATATATATATATATATATATATATATATATATATATATATATATATATATATATATATATATATATATATATATATATATATATATATATATATAAAATAAGTTTCAAATAAAAAAATTGTTTAAAATATTTGTAGTACTTGTGGTTCTCTTATATGAAATAAGTTTTATATAAAAAATAAGTTTTAAATCAAAAAATGTTAAAATATTTGTAATATTTATACTTCTCTTAAATGAAATAAGTTTTATGTAAAAAATAAGTTTTAAATAAAAAAAAATGTTAAAATATTTGTAATACTTGTGGTTTCTCTTATATGAAATAAGTTTTATAAAAAAATAAGTTTAAAAAAAAGTGTTAAAATATTTGTTATACTTATACTTCTCTTATATGAAATAAGTTTTATATAAAAAAAAATTTTTAAATAAAATATGTTAAAACATTTGTAATACTTGTGGTTCTCTTATATGAAATAAATTTTATATAAAAAATGAAATTTAAATAAACAAAAAATGTTAAAATATTTGTAATACTTGTAGTTCTCTTATATGAAATAAGTTTTATATGAAAAATAAGTTTTAAATAAAAAAATGTTAAAATATTTGTAATACTTATACTTCTGTTATATGAAATAAGTTTTATATAAAAAATAAGTTTTGAATAAAAAAAATGTTAAAACAGTTGTAATACTTGTGGTTCTCTTATATGAAATAAATTTTATATAAAAAATAAGTTTTAAATAAAAAAAATGTTAAAATAGTTGTGATACTTGTGGTTCTCTTATATGAAATAAGTTTTATATAAAAAACAAGTTTTAAATAAAAAAAAATGTTAAAATATTTGTAATGCTTGTGGTTCTCTTATATGAAATAAGCTTTTTATAAAAAATAAGATTTAAATAAACAAAAAAAATATTAAAATATTTGTAATACTTGTGGTTTTTTTATATGAAATAAGTTTTATATGAAAAAAAGGTTTTAAATAAAAAAATGTTAAAATATATGTAATACTTATACTTCTCTTATATAAAATAAGTTTTATATAAAAAATAAGTTTTAAATAAAAAAATGTTAATATATTTGTAATACTTATACTTCTCTTATATGAAATAAGTTTTATATAAAAAATAAGTTTTGAATAAAAAAAATTGTTAAAACATTTTTAATACTTATGGTTTTTCTTATATGAAATAAATTATATATATATATATATATATATATATATATATATATATATATATATATATATATATATATATATATAAGTTTTAAATAAAAAAATGTTAAAATATTTGTAATACTTGTGGTTCTCTTATATGAAATAAGATTCATGTAAAAAAATAAGTTTTAAGTAAAAAAAATGTTAAAATATTTGTAATACTTATACTTCTCTTATATGAAATAAGTTTTATATAAAAAATAAGTTTTGAATAAAAAAAATATTAAAATATTTGTAATACTTGTGGTTCTCTTATATGAAATCAATTTTATATAAAAAATAAGTTTTAAATAAAAAAAATGTTAAAATATTTGTAATACTTATACTTCTCTTATATGAAATAAGTTTTATATAAAAAATAAGTTTTGAATAAAAAATATGTTAAACATTTGTAATACTTGTGGTTCTCTTATATATATATATATATATATATATATATATATATATATATATATATATATATATATATATATATATAAAATAAGTTTTAAATAAAAAAATTGTTAAAATATTTGTAGTACTTGTGGTTCTCTTATATGAAATAAGTTTTATATAAAAAATAATTTTTAAATAAAAAATGTTAAAATATTTGTAATATTTATACTTCTCTTAAATGAAATAAGTTTTATGTAAAAAATAAGTTTTAAATAAAAAAAAATGTTAAAATATTTGTAATACTTGTGGTTCTCTTATATGAAATAAGTTTTATAAAAAAATAAGTTTAAAAAAAAGTGTTAAAATATTTGTTATACTTATACTTCTCTTATATGAAATAAGTTTTATATAAAAAATAATTTTTAAATAAAATATGTTAAAACATTTGTAATACTTGTGGTTCTCTTATATGAAATAAATTTTATATAAAAAATGAAATTTAAATAAACAAAAAATGTTAAAATATTTGTAATACTTGTAGTTCTCTTATATGAAATAAGTTTTATATGAAAAATAAGTTTTAAATTAAAAAATGTTAAAATATTTGTAATACTTTTACTTCTCTTATATGAAGTAAGTTTTATATAAAAAATAAGTTTTAAATAAAAAAATGTTAAAATATTTGTAATACTTATACTTCTGTTATATGAAATAAGTTTTATATAAAAAATAAGTTTTGAATAAAAAAAATGTTAAAACAGTTGTAATACTTGTGGTTCTCTTATATGAAATAAATTTTATATAAAAAATAAGTTTTAAATAAAAAAATGTTAAAATAGTTGTGATACTTGTGGTTCTCTTATATGAAATAAGTTTTATATAAAAAACAAGTTTTAAATAAAAAAAAATGTTAAAATATTTATAATGCTTGTGGTTCTCTTATATGAAATAAGCTTTTTATAAAAAATAAGATTTAAATAAACAAAAAAAATATTAAAATATTTGTAATACTTGTGGTTTTTTTATATGAAATAAGTTTTTTATGAAAAAAAAGGTTTTTAAATAAAAAAAATGTTAAAATATGTAATACTTATACTTCTCTTATATAAAATAAGTTTTATATAAAAAATAAGTTTTAAATAAAAAAATGTTAATATATTTGTAATACTTATACGTCTCTTATATGAAATAAGTTTTATATAAAAAATAAGTTTTGAATAAAAAAATTGTTAAAACATTTTTAATACTTATGGTTTTCTTATATGAAACTAAATTATATATATATATATATATATATATATATATATATATATATATATATATATATATATATATATATATAAATAAGTTTTATATAAAAAATAAGTTTTTAAATCAAAAAATGTTAAAATATTTGTAATACTTATACTTCTCTTATATGAAATAAGTTTTATATAAAAAAATAAGGTTTGAATTAAAAAAAATGTTAAAAACAGCTGTAATACTTGTGGTTCTCTTATATGAAATAAATTTTATATATATATATATATATATATATATATATATATATATATATATATATATATATATATATATATATATATATATATATATATATATATATATATATATATATATATATATATATATATATATATATATATATATATATATATATATATATATATATATATATATATATATATATATACATATATATACATATATATAATATACATATATATATATATATATATATACATATATATATATATATATATATATATATATATATATATATATATATATATATATATATATATATATATATATATATATATATATATATATATATATATATATACATATATATACATATACATATATATATATATATATATATATATATATATATATATATATATATATATATATATATATATATAATATATATATATATATATATATATATATATATATATATAATAAGTTTTAAATAAAAAAATGTTAAAATATTTGTAATACTTGTGGTTCTCATATATGAAATAAGTTTTATATAAAAAATAAGTTTTAAATAAAAAAAATGTTAAAACATTTGTAATACTTAAGGTTCTCTTATATGAAATAAATTTTATATAAAAAAATAAGTTTTAAATAAAAAAAAATGTTAAAATATTTATAATACTTGTGGTTCTCTTATATGAAATAATTTTTACATGAAAATTAGTTTTCTAGCATATCTAATTTTCCTTAATAATATAAAGTGAACTCTAATGGCTTTTAATTCATTTTTATAGATTACTAAACTTTTTCAGGCCTCGTTTAGAAAGGAGATTCACAAAGATAAGAACCATTCGTTATAAAGAATAAGTAACGTGTATTTAATACATTAGTTCTCGAGTTTTTATTCGTTATCAAGGAAATATATAGAGTGTTTCACTTAACAGATCGCTGGATGCCGGTGTTTGCACATATCACAGTAACTTATTATCTCCATATAAAACCCAGCTATTACCGCTTTGTGCTGAATGCAATGCTTGTGAATATATTCTTTTTAGTGAGAGAGAAAGAGAGAAGAGAACAAACTGAAAGGGAAAATCTCCAGATAAAGAATAAAGCTGTTATTCTCCCCAAAAGAGAAGCGAGGAAATAAACAGAAGCTTTTCACGGGTTGTTTTATTAAAGAGCTTACCCAATCAGTTATTCTCTTTTGGTTCAAACACTTGAGGACGAGTGAATAGAACTGCTTTCAAGTGGGGGGTTTCGTTTCGTGGAACTTTCCGGAATTTTGCCGTGAATTTATAATCAATTGTTGATATCTTTTATGCCATAGAATTTTATAAAGCGCTTATAAATGGAATCGTCTAAGTTTCTGGAACGAGTTAATTCGTTATTTCATTTGATTGTTACTCTTCGTATTTGGATTATGGATTTTTAATAATCTTTAGGTAGCATGAGATGAAGTATTATTAAATAGAATGTTATTTATAATGAAATATATCAAATGTTTCTTATATTTATATTAATAAAAATATTTTAAATTTGAGTGTGGGATTTGGGAAAGAAAAGCTAATGCGATGTCTTTTCAAGCTCAACAGATTTCTTTATTGCAAGAATGAACAAAAGACTTACATACTAGAAGAAATTGCAGACTTGTTAAACCCTTTAAAGGTCACCAAAATAAATTCATTTTAATCTAATGTAATTTGTTTATAAATGTCACCTATAATCCTTGTACATGTAAAATATATAAACTTTCTTTACATTCCTTAGAAGGGTTTGCCTTAGAGGATACCAAATTAGGGATTGAGAAGTAGTTTAGTTGAATAACCCCTACCCTTGTACAGCTTGAACATTATGCCTTTTTAAAAGTTTAACTATACTGGAAGAACAATAAATGATAATCCTTAAACAGGTATAATAAATAAACATCTTAACAACTTAAAAGTGTTGTTTGTATAGATACTTATATTTGAGGTCATATGTAAGATAAATTAAATCTGACTTCTGAAGTACAGAAAGTTTAAATACGTATATTTCAATAGAAAAAGAAATAAATAAGTTAAACGTAGAACTATCATCTGTTGTATATTTAAAATATCAAAAATGTAATATGTATAATATATATATATATATACATATATACATATATATACATATATATACACATATATACACATATATACATATATATATATATATACATATATATATACATATATACACACATATATATATATATATATACACACACACACATATATATATATATATATATATATATATATATATATATATATATATATATATATATATATATATATATATATATATATATATATATATATATATATATACATATATACATATATATATATATATATATATATACATACTTTTTAATTAGTTTGTATTTGTGAAAAATTCCAGGAAAGTTAAATTCCCACCTATTTGTTCATTCCCCATTCCCCTAGGTTGAAGAGGAGAATTCTCGGAAATTAGAGAAACAGCGAAGGAAAAGAAAAGAATGAGCTCCGTCTGAATATTGGGAATATTCCTTTACCAGTTAAAATAAGGTTCGAAAACTGATCCCATTAACAGATTAACGATCCCATAAAGGGATAATTTTAACATACAAATGAATAGACAAAATGGGGACCAAGTGATTTCGATAATAATAATCAATTGATAACATTAACAGCGATTACATTAAGTGGAGTTCACTGTAGTTTGTAATATTTATCTTCTATAACAGCAAAATATTTTTGGTTTTCCATAATTGTTATTTGATGAAAAATATACAAAAATAACTACAAACAACATTCTTAATGTGAGACCAATAGTGATTTATTATGTCAAAGTTTTCAAAATGTATACAAAGATTCAATTCATATAAGACTGTGAAACATACTGGTTTGTATGAAATAAATGAAAAAGCATAATTTTTGCTCTGATAAAGGAAATGAAACTTGTATCTGGAATACTTATAGTACTAGTTTTATTCAGAAGATGACGTAACTTTTTAATTTACCATTTTTTAAGTGGGGAATTACATTTAGTCTCTCGAAACATACAAAATAATGTGAGGTATGAAACTTTCTAAAACATACACGAGTATTCAGTTAGAAGGTTGAAGTGGTTACTAGAAGCATATTGAAATTCATGATAGTTTTTAGGCTATATGATAGAATTTGATTAGACGTGATGATTGGTTTGGACCTCTATGGTCTACTTTTTGCAACACGAGGGCTAATGAGACCGGTACCTATTGCTTAAAGGCGATTCCAAACGGCTACGAACATCCATGTCACAGTGAGACTATAACTAACGAACTATGGATCCGAAGGCCAGCACCCTAACCATTCGGCCATCGATCAGCGAATTTGATTAGGAGATTGTTAAATAGTTTTTTCTTCAATATCAGTTTTAATACAGCTGTTTTAGATTAACTGTCTATATATAACAATAAGTCTTTGATAAGTAAGGCACATATTGAAAAAAAAAAGATTGAATGCAGACCCCTATTTCACAGGTAAGTTTGCTTGCATCAGTAGTGTAGCTGTGAAATAACTGCTCTTCAATCTTTTTCTAACTATTTGTGCCTTATTTACCTCGTCTTTTAGTGCATCCCGGCACAAAACTTTTACTTTCTCTTAGTAGTGTCTATTAACTAGATAAATTGTCTATTCTCATTTATTTCAACAGCTCAAGTGCTCCTTTTATCTTCTTGTCTATGTCAAATATATCTAATCGTCTTCCAAATACAGGGTATTACAGAGTGTTCCGGTATATTTGAAAAATCAATAAAAACTAAACGGACAGTGATACACAATTTATTGTAACATGCTTGGGACACTATTAAATTCTTAGGCAGACAAACTTCCAAATTAGTTACAATGTTCCACAACAGATGACGCAACAGTCTGAAAAAAACTATCCAGATATACAACATGCGCAGCAATAATATGACGTATTATCATAACTAAATTATCAGAAACCTGTGTAAACGTCTCAGGCAGGATGGCTTCACATGCAGAACAGATGCACTATTCCATTTATTCAATAGTTTCTGGATAGTAGCTGTACACCTGGTCTTTTAAGGTCCCACAGACAAATATCGTAGTTTAGAATTTTCCAGACTGTCATCTGTTGTGGAATATTGTAACTAATTTTGAAGTTTGTTTGCCTAAAACATTTACTATTGTCCCAAGTGTATTGCAATAAACTGTGAATTTCTATCACTGTCAGTTTAAGTTTTATTGATTTTTCCAATATACCGGTCATTTTTGAAACACCCTGTATGATTAAAATTTTTTTAGATGTCCGGTGTAACATGTGTCGTTGTAAAAACATTATTCTTAATACAAAAAATAATAACTAAATATCCTAACAGAGTACTACCAATACAAACTAAACATTCTCAGTGAGTACTAGGAAATTTAACTAATAATCCTATTGGAATATTAGCAACCATAAATAAAACTCATAACGAAATACCTCGAATCCTATCTAACATCTCTAAAAATTTCATTTAAAAATTTAAAGCTAATTGAAATCAGAATTTAAATATTTTAAATTGCGGAGTCGTTTAAAAATTTCCTATAGATTTTTGCATAATGTTTGAAATATAGAAGTCTAACTATAAATGTAAACGATGAATTGTTAGCAAACTTTAGCAAATGCTTGTTTAGAGATTATTAGTAATATTCAAGATGAAATTTCAGAAGTCTTTCACTAGTAAAACGCTAAGTACTTTTTGGTCCATTAACTATAAATACTCGTTCGACAAATATTTTCTGATCATTATTTCAGTAACATTACTCCACTACTTACTTTAAAATCATATATCAAGTCATGATTACTTTGATGGAACTTTTCAAATTCTATGGCAATATTAATATCTAAAGAATCATTAATTTATCATAAATTAAATTTATATAAATTTAAATTATGATAAATTAATGATTCTTTTTATTCATACGAAACTTATTCGCAACGAAGGAAAGCTTTTTGTTAAAGAGATTTTCAATAAAATTTTATAATATTATTTATCTAACCAAATAAAAAAATAAAAGTATGAAATTAATGATTCTTTTTATATTAAAATTAAGCAAATTATTTGAAAGTTGTAAATACTTTTTTCATTTATTTTTTTAATAGATTGTGGATATCATTTATATTCTCCAACTCAGAATTTTTAAAATTTATTTGGATCTAATTATCCCTTTAATATTTAATTGAAACTGTTGCCCTCTAGAGTGCTACAGTTTAATATATGAATTTCAATTAAGCGAAAAGTTATAATTTAGGAATTTGTATATACCATTTATCTAACTATGTAAATAAGCTTTTATTATATTCCTTTAATATATATACTCAAGAGAGTTTGTTAATAATTTTATAATGCTAATAATTTTGTTAATGTCTTTGACCATCTACCAGGACTTGTGGCACCCATGTCAAAGCGGGTTGAAGCTGTGTTGCGCGCCAACGGTGGGCCAACTCGTTACTGACAGTTGGTCATAATGTTTTGGTTCTTGATTGTATAGTTCAATAATGGAAATATATGTATTTGACAATATTATTTATGCTTTAATATCTATAATTACCTATTTTATTTTATCTTAAATTCACTTCTGTAAATATGATTGTCTTTTCATGTTTTAATAAATGTATTTTATACGCTTAGACCCATACAAAACGACTGGAAATTTGCAATGAAGATAGGTATCCAAGGATTTGTAAAATTTTTGAAAACTCAAATAATCTGCCCTGGTACATCCAGTGTTCTAAAAGAAAACGACTGTTTATTAGATTATTGGTCCTCTTACAAAGTCTTAAAACTCATTTTTGAATGAATTACTTATCATAGAAAAATAATTCTAACTAGTGAATTCTAACTTCTATCTGCTCTTTTATCCATTTCTTTGAATTGTATTACAAAACCGGCTAAGCTATCAAGATATTCGGATACCAAAAGCAGCCAAAAGGAGCGTAAGTTAAAACAAGACTAATGGTTATAGGAAACAACACATTTATTAGAAATAAACACATTGTTTAAATGATATTTAAAACAAATCACACTTAACCCTTTGACAGTTTCATTTTTTTCCAGAATTCTGTCAAAAAACTTCACATAATTTTTATAACATTTTTTTGTTCATTTTACATTTTTAAGTAGAGATATGTTATTAAAATTAAAATTTCTAATATTTAAGCATTTATTAAATCTTGTTTCCTTCTATGAAAGCATCATAAAACTGAAGTTTACCTTTAGTCTTATCGATAATTCCATTAAAAGCAAATCTAGGAGGCGGTTCCGAAGGATTATCACAATTAATTTTAAAAAATTGTCTTGCTTGACTGATGCCATCTGTACTACTATCAGAGTTACCGAGTCACAGTTCGAATCACAAGAAAGCTCCATACGCTCTGAATTATCCATTATTTAAGAGTAAAAATATATTATTCAACTCTTACAACAATAAATTTATCAGGCGTTAGTAAAATATAACCAAAAAGCTATAAACTGAAAAATAACAATTCGTCTTCTGATACAAACCATGCGAAAAAACCCGCGCTTTTGAACCAATCAGAGTAGAAAATACAATAAACTGAAAACTATCATTTACTGGACAACTATCGTCATCTATACGAATTATTTGTTACTAAAATTGGAAAAAATACGGCCGAAACAGTGAAATAGAAATAGAAATCAGATTGCCCGTGCTCCTTATGGGCAAATCAGTAAAGGCCCGAAAGCTGTGCCCGTACAGCTTACGGGCAAAACAGGGAAGGGGTTAAGGCCTTATGACATGTCAATATGCACTTATGGAAAAGAAGCAAATTCAGTTTGGGATTCATTTCCCGTTGTAGAGTACATGGATTTCTCGTGTAATAGTGACAAATGATGAACGCATTAAAGGCTTTATTACATGTAAGCCTAAGCTAAAATAAATCGTTGAAAATATTTAGCTGTAACACAAGAAATCTGTCTTTCTTGAACACTGAAAGGAATCATAAAATAACACTACATGTTGATGCATGATAATGCCTTTATAATGACTGCCAGCATTGCTAGTAAAGTACAGTACACACTATCCCCTAAGTCAGATCTTCCTTATTTGTACATGAGTAGCAATAACTGATACCGTACGGCTTGCTGTGTGGGACTATCACCATATGGCATATGAAATACATGAAAATTTGTCAGTTTCAAATTCTAGTCAACCTTTAGGCTTATAATATTTTGAAAAGTTTCCATGCTAAAAACGACTTTCAAACTGCCAAAAGGCCATCCGAGTGTGTAAAAAGAAAGTTGTGTGCCATGTTATTAACCTTGTTTTTTTTTAATTCTTATATTCTAATTGTAAACCTACACATCGAGAATTGTTTTCAATTGTGGTAAATCTATAGCTATTATACACGGAAATAAATTGAATATTTTTGAAATAAATTCTCAATTTTTAAATGACGTTTAGATTTTTATACATATTTCATTGTACGCGTAATATTTCCTGATTTCTGAAATGACTGCCATATTCAACCTCTTTCGTGTAAATGGAAGAAATGTATAAGATTCTGAAAGAGTTCGTGCAACATTGTTAATCTAGAATGTAACAACTAATAAAGCTGAAAAAACTGGGTTTTCGATTGTGGTAAATCTATAGCTATTATACTCGGAAATAACTTGAATATTTTTAAAATAAATTCTCAATTTTTTAACGTTTGGCTTTTCATACATATTTTATTATACGTGTATTCTTTCCTGATTTCTGAAATGAAGGCCGTATTGAACCTCTTTCGTGTAAATGGAAGAAATGTAAAAAATTCTGAAAGATTCATGCAACATTGTTAAGCTAGAATGTAACAACTAGTAAAGTTGAAACAAATGGGTACCAAGAGAGTTCCCAAACCCGTCCTCCTTTCTAGGAGTAGTACTTTTACACATTTTCTATATGAAAAGCCCTCTAGCGGACAGAGAGAAACCCAAAACAGCGCCACCTATCCCGGTTGCAAAGCAGAGTATGGGAAAGATACGTAGCTGGACATGAAGAAAGCCCTAATGAACTGTATAATAGAGACATTTGAAAATTGTTCAGTTACAGGTAATAGGAAAGATAAAATTTCCTTTGAAACGTGTCAGAGTTTAAATTTGATCTTTAAAACCACATAAGTTGTGGTTGTTCTACTCGAAATTATGGAATAACTTAAAAATCTAAAACATCGATCTGCTATAATATTACAACTAATATGTTTCTACTACATATTAAATATAATTCTTACAATAAATAACAAAATTCCCTTTTACACAAAAAATATATTGAATATATCGGTAAAATGTGTCTAGATACATTTATAAAAGGTATACGTTTCTTTATCGTATCCTTCAAATTGATGTAAGAAATATACACCTAAATATTTCAAAGGGTTTTAACATACCACTAAGCTAATGTTTCAAAACTTGAAATTGACATCAGTGCACATGATAAAATATACCATCAAACTTGACAAGAAATCGAACAGAGAAAACGACGTGGATTCACTTTCTCACAATTTATCAACCACTCGAAAAATAATTTGGTGCGTGTGGGTGTTAAACTGACACGCTCTAATTTACCTGTCTCCCTATTTATCCTTCCTAACAAGCCTGAAAATTTAATGATGGGAGTATTTTTAACTTCTCTGTCATAGAGTGTCAAGGAGATCATTAGAGTTTGTTTTATGAGAAAACTTTCTTCAGCCTAACAGTAAGCGTATGAATTACGCATGTTTAAGAAATAGAAATAGAAAAAATACTTTAACGTATCATTTTTGTTTATAAAGTGAAATAACAAAACAGGATGAAACTATTAGAAAAGTGCACTTAAAGAATTCTTTTGACTTTCAAAAAAGTGACAAAAAAAAAGATTTTTTTTTCTGGGAGTTAAATTGATTTTAAGAAAGTCTTATTTGTCAGCCCCAAGCTTTTAAAAGGCCATAATTTTAGTTTTCCTTATCTACAGCATTAAATTGTCGCTTTTATGGTTTGGAAGATTTAGTTCCTGCTTCTTTTAAAAGTTTTTCACTGTATCCAAGTGAAGATAGTCAATTCTTTATTAGCTATTTTATGCAATATTTCATTTTGTACATTTCTTGAGAAGCGTAATTGAAAATGGTAATGCAGTGAATCCATTGTTGGTAGAATTATTCAAGTGATCAAGGTAATGAATTATTTATAATCTTCATTCTGAGTTAATCAACAAATAAATTATCAGCAACTGTGCAGAGTTTGTGATAATGGCTAAAACAGAGAATTGAGATATGGTAATTTAGTTTTCCTGCTTGCAATATTCAAAACGAAGTTGAATTTAAGTTTGAATCCATAATTTATTTTTCACACTTCAAATAAATCCGCGGGTTGACTTTGGGAATACTAGACTTTCTGTTTGCAACATTTTACAACGTAAAGTTTTCCAAAAATCCTAAAAAAAAACCCTCAACTATCATGCAATCGTAAACTAAACGTAAAGGGAAAGAATATAAGCATTTAGAAATGAATAAAATATTTTAATGCGGGTTAATATTCTGTTAAATTCTATTTTCTTGTATGAATATTAAATTTAAGACTAATAATAGACTGTAAGCTCATTGTTTTGTTAGTAAGACATTTTAATGCATTCCTATAAAAAAGAGTTCATGCATTGACGGTCAAAAATTCATACGTAAAAAGATAACTGACGTTGCCCTACCATAAAACATTTTCCCTCTAAAAATATTTCTGATAAAAAAGCAATAGATTGGTAACTGCCATATAATTGCTCCATCCATTCTTGCGAATAAATATTTTCGTACACCAAAATGGTTCAGAGTTCTCATGGTCAACGTCTGATAAATGATTATAGAAGAGTGAAACTTAGCCTTCTAAGACCCATGATCCAGAGAAAGTGAGTTACGGAAAATAAAGACACGGACCTCATTACTCGAGGTTATTTTTTTTTGTAAGGAAAACTATCACTAACATGTTGTTTTTAGTCTTCTCTATATCAGTACAGCTTGATGATCTTTGATCAAGTTCATATGTTTTCTGGATTATTGTTTTGATTGCCTTTTGGGACACATAGAAAATCGATCGACTCCTACGTTAGTTATTAATATATTGAGTCTGTATATCATTTCTCATTAAGATACCGTTAAAAGTAATTTACCTAATATAATAGGTAAATTAATTCAGACTCATTAATTTACTGTTAGGAGGACTTGTAACTCAATACTTCTCAATATAATCTTGAGCTTTTGTTTTGAATCCTTATGATATAAAACATTGTATTCCTTTTAGAATGAAATATTTTATAAGTTCTTTAATAATCATGATTTAAATTAAAAGAATATTTCGTCTTGTCATTTCAAATATTTATTTCTGCAGTAATAGACACAATATATCCATTAAAGTGTTTAAATAATATCATACTTTTAAATTAAAAAACATTTAATGTTTAAAGTTTGAGTTATTTTCATAGTTTGGTAAGTCCTAATGTAATATACATAATTAATGCAAAATTGTAAAAATACTTAGAATCTTAATTTTACAATATTGATCCTTTTTTTTGAATCATTATGAAATAAAACATTGTGATCCTTTTAGAATGAAATATTTTATAAGTTCTCTAATAATACTTTAAATTAAAATAACTATTTCGTCTTGTTATTTCAAATAGTTATTTTTGAAGTAATATATGCAATATATCCATTAAATGGTTTAAATAATATCATAATTTTAAATTAAAAATTTTAATGTTTAAAATTAGAGTTATTTTCATAGTTAAGTCCTAATGTAATATACACAATTTATGTAAAATTGTAATAATACTTTATGTAAAGATTTTATATTACCTATACATTTAAGATATTTAACGTTACATATACATTACATTAAAGACATACATTAAATACAGAACACAATATAAATTACATTAAAGATATACATAAAGATTACATATACATTTTATATTACCTATACATTAAAGATATTTAACATTATATATACATTAAATTAAAGATATACATTAAAGATAACATATACGCTAAAGATAAAGCATTATTTAGTCTTATCATTTCAAATCTTTATTTCTGAAGTAATATATACAATATATCCATTAAAGGGTTTAAATAGTATCATACTTTTAAATTAAAAATTTTCATTTTTAAAATTTGAGTTATTTCCATAGTTTGTTAAGTCCTAATGTAATACACATAATTTATGTAAAATTGTAACAATACTTTTATGTAAAGATTTTGTATTGTCTTTACGTTAAAGATATTATTATAAATTATATTTCAAAAGAAAGGTAAAGCGCTGGAAAAGTAAAATTTTGCTCCAGATTGTTTCTATTTTTTTTAATAAAAAAATTAACAACAATATTATAATACACTTTTTAAATAATTAGCGCTATCTAATTTTAAAATGAAAACTAGATTTTGTATAGATATTTGGCTATATCTATCTATCCATTTGTATCTATATTTATAATATAGATACAGGTATAGGTGGTCCATATAAAAGGAGCCTTAAAAAACTTTTAGACCCTCAGTAGCTACATTTCTTTCTCTTCAGAGATATAGCACTCATGCCATGGAAAACTGACTTCCATGTACGGGGACATGAAAATAATTGTGTTTTTATATTTAAATAAACCCGTTAAAATTCTTAGTTTAAGTTTACATCCTTTTTAACATATTAGAAAAACACCTAATTATCCACTGTCATTATTAAAATAGTTCTTCAACTTTAAAGGGTAAAAATCTGATTAAAATTTTAATCTATATTCATTTGGAGACATAAATAATTTTGAGGCTTACTCCTGACTTGAATATAATTTGAGCAATAGAACTTCAGATGAATGTTTTATGAATCCAGATTGCTACAGTGTCCTAACATTTTATCTTCTCCGTAACTTTCATCGTATAAAACTCTCCCTAACTAAATATAATTTCATTGTTAAGAGTTTACTTTGCATTTTAATATGCATTAATATTAAAAAAAGAATTAGCTCTTAGAAATTTATAAGTACTCTTAATCAGCAAAAGAAAAAAGACTAACAAATAAAAATGAAAATAAACCTGGTATGAGAATGTAATAAATGAGAGCAACTTTTTGAAAACTCTTTTAGGATGACAGAATTAATTTGAATTCAAACTTACTTAACAAGCATTCCAGTATTAACGATTTCCGTCGTAAAGAATTTAACACAGAAAGTGTGGTTGAAGAAACTGGAGAGGAGGTTTTGATAACGAAATTAAATTTTTACTGAAATAAAAGGGAAGTAAACAAAGAAGGACTTTCCAGAGCGAGAAGTAATTTAATGAAGTTCTAAAGAAAGCATAAAAAGCACATAGGCGAGTTATTTTCATTTAAAAATGAAGGAGATGAATATAGAGTAACGTATACTTTTATTTCACGTTTTTATCGAAAGAAGGGAAAAAAGAGTACTTTTAAATTAAAAACGAAATACTTTAATTAAAAAGTGAACTAGATTCATAGATAAATGCATGAACATCCTGTGCTCAATATTTAAGAATATTTTTAACGTGAAATATCTTCACATAAAAAGGTGCATTTCTTTTAACTATGATTTAGTTTCTTTTAATAGCACCATTTTTTATGTATAATCAGATATTTTCAGTTTCATTTTAATGGTAATGAGCCGTAAGATTATATTAAATTACACTTTTTTTAGAAAGTGTCCATTTCAGATCAAGGATGTTTTATTTAGGTGATTTCCTTCGTAATTAAACAGCGTTTATTTGATTAATCAATACCAGGTAGATACTTAAAATGAACTATAAACTACTGATGGTGCTATATGAAACAACTAGAGGAAATGGGCAGGATTAAATTTTATTTACATATACTAGTTATGTTTTATTCTAGAAAAAAATTCTAACTTATCACTCAAATCTTATCACTCAAAACTAATTCGAATTCAGAATCATTTATATGCATGCTAACGATTTTACTAATGAAAACTACTCTTTTTGAGATAAAGTTTCAGAGGTCTTCTAAATTTAGAGGGAGAAGAATGTAAGTATTATTAATTTGTGTGTGCATTGAATGAATGCACTGTTTTATAGGTACTGCAGTAAAATATAGAGACGGATTTTATTGTTCAATAAGTACATATTTTTTATTCATTGATTATATATACGTTTACATAGATTATGGTTTTGTAATTCATATCGATATTTTCAGTTTCATTTTAATGGTAATGCGCCGTAAGATTATATTAAATTACACTTTTTTTAGAAAGTGTCCATTTCATATCAAGGATGTTTTATTTAGGTGATTTCCTCCGTAATTAAACAATTATTTAATTAATCAATAACAGGTAGATACTTAAAATGAACTATAAAATACAGATGGCGTTAGATGAAACAACTAGAGGATATGTACAGGATTAAATTTTATTTACATATACGAGTTATGTTTTATTCTAGAAAAAAATTCATAGCTTATCACTCAAAATTTGCAACATTTCCAAAACTAATACTAATGCAGAATTATTTACATGCATGCTAACGATTTTACTAATGGAAACAATTTTTTGTGAGATAAAGTTTCGTAAGTGTTCTTAAATTGAGATAAAGAAGAATGTAACTATTATAAATTTGTTTATGCATTGAAGGAAAACTTTGTTTTATAGCTACTTCAGTAAAATATAGAGACGGATTTTATTGTTCAATAAGTACATATTTTTTCTTCAATGATTACCTATAAGTTTATATAAATTACGGCTTTGTAATTCCTATCGATATTGAGCAACGTGTTTTGCACAATTATAACATTAAAAATTTGCTAGATTGCTCTTTTATTTTTTCCCTTACATGTTTCTGAACTACAGTTTGTTTTGAAATTATCAGTAGCTTGTTAGATGGCTTTTATAGAAAACTTAAAACTTTCAATACATGATATATGAAGTTGGTATCATAAATCAAGAAAAATCAACAATTAAAATATTTCGAGACTGAAAGTATCTAATTATACACTATTTATTGTAAAGCTCTTTTTAATTTAATATAGAAGAATTTAGGACACGTTGTGAGAAAAGAAAGACACTTAGAGTATTAGGATAAAGCCTGGGAGACACTCTTTAACCGCTTGCTTGATTATCCCGAGTTATGTCGGGTTCCTATATATTGCAGTTAATTATTATCCCGAGAAAACTCGGGCGAAGCAGAATTTGTCAGTACGATTTGTTTTGAGGAAATGAGAATTAATATTCAGCTTTGATTGACAGTTTTCTTAATTTTGCAGTTCTTTTGGAGTTATTGGTCCCGTGTTTTCCCTATTGTCATAGTATACGTCGACTTGTGGATTAGTAATGTATAACGAAGGATAGTTACAAAAAATCACCGTGAAGAGTTTTCTGCCACATCAGAAAGACAAAGCATTAGTCATTTACCACTCAGGTTAACTTTATGACATTTTCCTGATGTTATTCTAGATACTGTAAAAAATAGAACGGACAGCGTACTCTGTGCTCCCGTAAAAGAGATTCCAGAGGTAAGAAAAGAGACCAGATACCACTGTACAGAATGTCACGTATCACTTTGTGTTGTTCCTTGGTTCAGAAATTATCATACAAAGACAAATATTTAACTTTTTTCCATTTGCCGGGATCACTCTGGAGAGTAAACTAATGTATCAGGAGATTGGACTGTTATACTTAACCCTCTGACTGTTCATCCCGCGAATTCCAAGGGCAATTCAAATTTAGCAAAATTTGCTCATCCCGCGATTTTCCCGGGTATGTGTTTTTCTTCCTTTTTTAAGAAGCACATTTCACCTTTTCACCGTTTAACCAGTGGAACAAATTATATACAGTATTGCATATTAAATTAAGTAATAAATAGAATTATATGACTAGAACTATAGGTATATTAGATAATAGAATGATAAATAGTATGCTTAGATATATATATACAGTATACAGTATTAGAATTATATACAGGCTATAATATTATAAATTATATACAGTATTAGATATTAAATTAGGTAATAAATAGAATTATATGACTAGAACTATAGGTATATTAGATAACAGAATGATAGATAGTATGCTTAAATATATATATACAGTATACAGTATTAGAATTATATACAGAATATAATATTTTAAATTATATACAGTATTAGATATTAAATTAGGTAATAAATAGAATTATATGACTAGAACTATAGGTATATTATTTAATAGAATTATAGATATTATGCTTAGATATATATGTAAACTCTGCAACAAAAAATACGCAATTTTTAAAGAAATCTCCTTTTACAAATTGAGCAGTCAGAGGGTTAACAGGCATTTGTAAGGCCTTGCAGATATTTTGGATCCCGGTTAGAGCTTGTAAAGATGATGGTAGGGATGAGAGACCAATTTGTTAAAAGAATCATTAATAGCTCTTGGTTAAAAAAGCAGTCGGGATTGAAAGTCAGCTCAGAAATTTGGATAAAAAGATAATTTTTATACTTTCAACTATCATAGATGGAAATTTGTGAAGTAAAACTATATTTTTCTAGAACAACTATAAACAATACAACACAACCAACACAATATAATATGGAATAAGTAATATATCAGTTCAACAAATCAGCTCAACTATCATGTTAGAAGCTATTCTTCTATCTTTATCAAATCTCAAGTTCATCTCATAAACAGGGATCTTTTGTCAAAGTGATCAAGGTTCAGAATTTACATATGGTATTAACGTAAGGTCTACACTTATGATTCCTCAGAACTAATATGCAATTTATCAAAATGTTTTTGTCATACTACGATATAGTTTATATTACATTAGAATATAGCTTATACTATATTATTATATAACTTATATTACATTGTGATATAGCTATATTATATTATGATATAGCTTAATTTTAGACAAATATGGTTGACGTTAAGCAATAAACATTTGACTTATTTGTTATTTGGTGTACATGTCAATTTGTTTAATATTATCTATGACCTAATTTAAGACTAAATTTACCTTTTTAAAATTCCATAATAAATTAAAAAATCATATTTAAATAGTTTCTAATATATTGTTTTATTTTATGGTATCTGACAAATAATTGAAGATTGTAATTTTAATATTGCTATATATATTATGTAACTGCTTTAATATATGAGAATTCTTCATTTTACTTAATTGTATAAAAATAAATAATAAAAAACTGTTCACAGAGTGTAGTACAAAACTACAAATAATCTCAATATAAAAACAAAAAATACACAAAATACATAATACAAAGTATACACAAACCGTAATTAGGTCCGATAATTTGATTATGGTTTTTAAATTATGTGTGAAAATATATGGATTAGCAATATAGGGAAAATAAAAGATTCTTGTTAATACAATATTTTTTTTAAATAATAAGTATCAGACACATTGACTGAATTTTTTCTTTTTAAACAGAATATCAGCAATGAGCATATAATTTTAAATTAAAAGAATATTTTCCAATGGTGAACTGGCAATCAAATTACAAGGACGATAAAATCCTTCAATATATTCTACTTCTGCAAGTCCTTAACTTTTATTTCCTCGAGTACCTTTGTTTGTATCCAATTCTTTTCTGTCCGGTACAGAAATATCATTTATGTTGAAGAATTGGTCGTTCAATTGGTCATCGCATCTACGTGGACAGATACAACCAGTTCAGACAAAAGTATTCCAACAAAAAGGAAATTTACTAGTGTAGGATGTAATGCGGTAACTTCCTTGTAACCGTGTTTGCCCATTTATCTCACAGTTAATGTGTAGGAACGGAAGAATTGACCAGGTGAATGCAATTCAGGAGGATGGAAGTTTGTGGAAGGTGATCAGCTGCGAATTTATTAGAGTAATAAAATTTACCGTTGTATTCTTTGAGATAAACCAAAGTCATCAGTCTACAGCCTGTAGCTATTCCTTATACGAAATCAGGTTATTTGTGAGCAAGGAGGAGAATGATGATCAAGTCATTTTTCTTTCAGATAGATCTTTTTAACCTTGAGTAATAATCCTGTATTTAGCATGTGGAATATCTGAGGATTTTTTTTATTCTCGGTTTTCTCGATTTTGGAAGATATAATGAGGTAATTTCTTTAATATTAAATCTCATATAAATCTAAATTTCTACTACACAACTAAACTCCACATTATAAAGGAATAATAAGATTTTAATTTAAAGTGGTGCTTATCATAATTTATCAAATCATTTTATAAGACTCCATTATGTAAGACCCCATTTACTTTCTGGATGAAGATTAAGTATAATTTTATTAATGTTTATCTGTAATAAAAATAGGTTTAAATTTGAACACTTAATGCTGTTCTTTGACACTTTTATGAAATAAAAGTGTACTACAGAGCTTTAGCTTATTAATTTACATTCCTAAAAGAATGAATTTTAATAAAAACATCGAATAAGATCAAAATGTGTCTTCTTAATATAAACATACAAACTTATTACTTTACATCTGTTTACAATATATTTTAAATTTCTAAATATCATATTGATATAAAATATTTTGTAAAAATATACAAACAAGGTAAACAACTTCAGGAGAATATGACTGTTATAAATATTTTTAAATAACAGTTTTAAATATTGTGGAGAATTAAAAAAATATTTTATACGATAATTTTACTTTATAATTTTTGAAGGTTTTTGAGGGAGAGGGGGTTAAAAGAGTTTATACATATATATATATATATATATATATATATATATATATATATATATATATATATATATATATATATATATATATATATATATCAGTGGCGTGCGGTAGGTGTTCATGCAGGATGTGCAGAGAGCAACAATAACAATAATAATAAAACCATAAAAATGTACATTAAACACTTCCTTAACATTTATTATTCATTTCTGCACAAAATCCATACGTCTATCCGTATTACTAATAAAATAACGAAAAGCGTATATTTCCACGAAAAACTTATATTTTCAGCAAAGTAGCACTACACTGCGCCCGCCGATGAGGTGCCTCATCCGGATGCTTATTGGTGCCGACAAACCGAAACGTGCCACAAGCACGTTCCACGTGCTGTTCCACGTGCAGATGATTTCACTGCACGCTGGCGGAATAGAACGAACAGTTTCTTGTTCGGTCAGTGGAATAAATTATATTTATTAATTGTTTTTAATATTTAGAAATCATATATTCTGCGAAAAATATTTTCATAATTTGTAAAAACAAAACCAGGGATATGGTGTTACAGATATAACATATATACTATCTGTAAAACACAATGAATGGTAAAATGTGGACTGTTCTGTTAGAATTCGTTTCTTTTTAATCTAACAAAACGAAAATTGTTTTCAGCGAATTATTTCTATAAATATAATGCATCACCGAAATTACTTTACCACACTAAAACATTTTCCTTCATATTGATGAAATACTTCTTTTATATTTCCATGAAAACAAAATCTTACAATATATAAATTTAAACATTAACCATCTGCAAAATCGTATGGCCAGTTAATCAATTAAAAAACGAAAAGCGCTTCAACACGTAAGTCCCCGCTCTAATACAACGCTTAATAAACCATACCTTCAGATGATTCTGAATGCCAAGTGCAGGAAAAATAGCTGAACTTGCTTCAGTGCTATAGTATGCTGTGTTTCTCCAGTAGACCATACATATAAAACATGGTTTTATATATAAAAGAGGATGACCTGATTTATATCGATATATTTATGGAATGACGAAATTTCTGGGACGAAAATTATGTCCTCTGCGGGGTGTAAACTACTAAATGGTTTTTACCCTGTAAAAGCCAATAATAATTGGACGCGTGACGTAGTTTGTTGAGAAGACGGCTTCTGCTTCACAAAAAGCGTTTTATGCTCTTTAGTTCAACATGAATAAGTCAATAATACCAGTGTAGGATGATTTCGTGTACGTTTATCTCCACAAGCGTGCTGATGTACAAAACCTCTATGGATGAACGACGTATTACGTGTTTAGCCCTGTATAGTAGAAGAGAAAATTACATTGCAGGATAAATGATGAAGTGTTAGCCATCAATATCACGACCTCGCAGATAGTATAAGGCAACGTTAAGTATTAGCTATATGTCATACGTTTTGCTGGAAGGAAGTGGGTACATAGGTTACTTGTATTGTCAATAATGACATGTTATTTACGTTTTTTTCTATTCAATTTCTATGCTTTTATCAACGGTTCTCACGTACAATTCCTCCAAATCGATGATGTCTTCAAAGTGGTTGTCACGTACAATTTTCGACCTCCAAAAACGTTCCGAAAATGGATGTAATGTACATTTCTGCCGGTGTTTGAGGAGGAGGGCCAGGTCGATTATTTAGGAACT
>CM063504.1:112570581-112573081 GCA_032207245.1 Pardosa pseudoannulata | reverse complement strand
GGAAATTTAAATTTTCATTTTAACCATCGATGTATTGTTTTTGAATGGTTTCCTACCGACTTATATACTTACATAAGTATCTAGCCTAACTCTAGAATGAATATCTTTAGGTGGTTAAAATTTTGTATTTAGGACATAACGTCCATGAACACAACACGTTTTGTATACTAGGCAGAAAGTCTAGTAGTGAACCTGCTTTACTGATTCAAACTACAGTGTACATAAACATTGCAATCTAACGTATATTAACACTGCAAATCGTAGAAAACAATTGTCCGAAAATTATTGAAATTTGGTGATTAGGCCTATTATAACACACCGCTGTGCTCATCCGTTTTGATTACAACCCGCACTCTCTCTCTCTCTCTCTCTCTGTATATATATATATATATATATATATATATATATATATATATATATATATATATATATATATATATATATATATATATATATATATATATATATATATATATATATATATATATATATATATATATATATATATATATATATATATATATATATATATATATATATATATACATATATATATACATATATATATATATACATATATATATACATACATACATATACATATATGTACATATATATACATACACACACACACACACATATATATATATATATATATATATATATATATATATATATATATATATATATAGAGAGAGAGAGAGAGAGAGAGAGAGAGAGAGAGAGAGAGAGAGCAAGGCATAACTAAAGAAAATTGCCCGAAAATTGTTGAAATATAGTGTTTAGGCCTATTATAACATACCGCTGTGCCCATTAGTTTTGATTGCAAACCCCCCTCTCTCTCTCTCTCTCTATATATATATATATATATATATATATATATATATATATATATAATATGTATATATATATATATATATATATATATATATATATATATATATATATATATATATATATATATATATATATATATTATATATATAATATATATATATATATCTATATATATATATATATATATATATATATATATATATAAACCTGAATATTGCGATTTCTTACTCTACTGATCAGTAACAATCCAATTCAACCAGAAATTCCTTGATAAACAAAACCTACTTTCAGTCTTGCATAGAATAAAGAAATAATAATTATGAGGGAAAACCATAAAAACATTTAAAAATGTTATAATATAGTATCATAGACGTATAGGCAAGCTACGTGATGTCCAGATCAAATTTTCTTTTGATAAACAATTGTAGATGACAATCTATTAAAGAATCATTATTGACAATAGGCTGTAATAGTCAATGTTGTCTTCACTTTGAAACTTTTCTTCACTTTCAGTAGTATATAATAACTCCAAGTTAGAATAGATATTCATCAATACATATTAATCAAATTATTTTGATGTAGCGAAACGTTTTGAGAATATAAAAAATATATGATAATCAGATTAATCATTTTGAGTTTTAAAGATAAATCAATCAGCAGTTAGAGAGTTTCACAATGTGAAATACTAATATAAATCTATAAATTTTTGAAAATAAGATTCTCATTATGCACTTTAAAAAATATGAAACTCCATAAGTAGATAGCCTATGAAGATAGTTTTAATTATTTTATGTAATATTACATTTATAACAAAATAATTTAAATTATAAAAATGAAACATTTTCACTGTCGAAAATTACTTTTGCTTGTAGATTCTCATTTAGTAATTTTTCATTTTTAAGTTATGTTTTTGCATTTTTAGAAAGGAAATAATTGAAAGTTTTATAATATATGCTTTAATAAGAAGCTGCTGAAATATAAATGTAATTGTTCACTTTAAATTTGTATGGATTGCTCTTAATATAACCTGGACATACTTAACAATGCTTGTTTTTCCGGTTTGACTAATATTTTGTTGTAGGAAAATAATTGTGACCAAGACCTTCTCTTTAAAGTGAATTTGCACCAGATATGGATATCTATAGGAGCAGTAGGGTTTGAACCCATGAATTCTGGTACGAAAGAGTAGTGCTCTAGCCATTCGACCTTCGTTCGGTGACTATAAAGGTAATTGTTTATCGTAAATTTGTATGGATTGCTCTTAATATAACCTAGAAATTTAACAATGCTTGTTTTTCAGGTTTGAGTAATATTTTGTTGTAGGAAAATAATTGTGACCAAGACCTTTTGTTTAAAGACAATTTGGTCCGAATATAAACATCCATACTTGCAGTGGGGTTTGATGCCACGAACTCCGGGACCATATCACAGTGCTCTACCCATTCGACCTTTGTTCGGTAACTATATAAATATATTGACAGAAAGCTTAAATTTGAAACGTCAACAGCATTATATATTCCAGTGAATACCCTATACAATGGTTATAATGAATGTTTAACAAAACATGAATTGGATCTTCTCTCCCATTCTATTTACTTAAAATCTATTTTCCCAGCCACAAAATGTCTTAATCAAAGAGTGTTCTCAACTTAAAATTCTTCCA
>CM063504.1:112513081-112565581 GCA_032207245.1 Pardosa pseudoannulata | reverse complement strand
GAATGGACAATTTAGATTTGGAAACGAAATCAGATTTGTGTATTTAGCATTGTGTATGCTACATATGCTGAAATACATGAAGTTATATATTTTGAATTGTAAATTTGAATAAATATTGAAAACAGATACTTTTTGAAATAAACTAAATTCAAAAAGTACTTATTATACTTGGTATTACTTCATTTTTCTCGTCTCAAGCACATATCTGGAGTTTTGCTGTAGGAAATGGAAGAATAATAGTTATTCAGAAAATGCTGATTGCGAGAATGTGAGGTTGTCTCCCATGGAAGAAATTGTTTTGGGCAATATTTATGGCTTTCAGCATTTCCTTTGTGTTCGAATCAATATTTCTCTGTTATGAGAATGGACAATTTAGGGTTGGAAACGAAATCAGATTTGTGTATTTAACATTGTGTATGCTACATATGCTTAAATACATGAAGTTAAATATTTTGAACTGTAAATTTGAATTAATATTGAAAGCTGATAATTTTCCAAATAAAGAAACTAAATGAAAAAAGTATTTATTATAATTGGTATTACTTCTTTTTTCTCGTGTTAAGCACATATCTGGAGTTTTGTTGTAGGAAATGGAAGAAGAATAGTTGTTCAGAAAATGCTGATTCCGAGAATGTGAGGTTGTCTCCCATGGAATGAATTCCTTTGGGCAATATTTATGGTTTTTAGCATTTCCTTTGAATTCCAATCTCAAATAAATATTTCTCTATTATTGAGAATGGACTTCTTAAGGTTCGAAACGAAATCAGATTTGTGTATTTAACATTGTGTATGCTACGTATGCTGAAGTACATGAAGTTAAATATTTTGAATTGAAAATTTGAAATAATATTGGAAACAGATAATTTTCCAAATAAAGAAACTAAATGACAAATGTACTTATCATACTTGGTATTACTTCTCTTTTTTTTACCTCAAGCACATATCTGGAGTTTTGTTGTAGGAAATGGAAGGATAATAGTTATTGAGAAAATGCTGTTGCCGAGAATGTTAGGTTGTCTCCCATGGAAGGAATTTTTGGATTAATATTTATGGCTTTTAGCATTTTCTTTGTGCACCAATCTCAAATAAATATTTCTCGATTATTGAGAATGGACTACTTAAGGTTCGGAACGAAATCAGATTTGTGTATTTAACATTGTGTATGCTACATATGCTGAAATACATGAAGTTAAATATTTTGAATTGAAAATTTGAATTAATATTGAAAACAGGTAATTTTCCAAATAAAGAAACTTATTATATTTGGTATTACTTCCTTTTTCTCGTCTCAAGCACATATCTGGAATTTTGTTGCAGGAAATGGAAGGATAATAGTTATTCAAGAAATGCTGATCCCGAGAATGTGAGGTTGTCTCCCATGGAAGGAATTATGTTGGACAATATTTATGGCTTTTAGCATTTTCTATATGTTCCAATCTCAAATAAATATTTCTCTATTATTGAGAATAGAATATTTAAGTTTGGAAAGGAAATCAGATTTGTGTATTTAACATTGTGTATGCTACATATGCTGAAATACATGAAGTTAAATATTTTGAACTGTAAATTTGAATAAATATTGAAAACAGATAATTTTCCAAATAAAGAAACTAAATGAAAAAGTACTTATTATAATTGGTATTACTTCCTTTTTCTCGTCTCAAGCACATATCTGGAGTTTTGTTGTAGGAAATAGAAAGAGAATAGTCATTCAGAAAATGATGATTCCGAGAATGTGAGGTTGTCTTCCATGGAAGGAATTCTTTTGGACAATATTTATTTTTTTTAGCCTTTTTTCGTTCTCCAATATCAAATAAACACTTCTCTATTATTGAGAATGGACTATTTAAGGTTGAAATCGAAATCAGATTTGTGTATTTAACATTGTGTATGCTACGTATGCTGAAATACATGAAGTTAAATATTTTGAATTGTAAATTTGAATAAATATTGAAAACAGATAATTTTCCAAATAAAGAAACTAAATGAAAAAAGTATATTTTATACTTGGTATTACTTCTTTTTTCTCGTCTCTAGCACATATCTCGAGTTTTGTTGTAGAAAATGGAAGGATAATAGTTATTCAGAAATGGCTGATTCCGAGAATGTTAGCTTGTCTCCCATGGAAGGAATTTTTTGGACAATATTTATGGCTTTTAGCCTTTTCTTTATGAACCAATATCAAATAAATATTTCTCTATTATTGAAAATTGACTACTTAAGGTTGGAAACGAAATCAGATTTGTGTACTTAATATTGTGTATGGTTCGTATGCTGAAATACATGAAGTTAAATATTTTGAACTGTAAATTTGAAATAATATTGAAAACAGATAATTTTCCAAATAAAGAAAGTAAATGAAAAAATTACTTATTATACTTAGTATTACTTCTTTTTTCTCATTTCAATCACATATCTACAGTTTTGTTGTAGGAAATGGAAGAAGAATAGTTATTCCGAGAATGTGAGCTTGTCTCCCATGGAAGGCATTTTTTGGACAATATTTATGGCTTTTATTATTTTCTTTGTGGGCCAATATCAAATAAATATTTCTCTATAATTGAAAATGGACTATTTAAGGTTGGAAAATAATTCAAATTTGTGTATTTAACCACCACCTTTACAAATTGTTTTTGAAAAGAATTGCAAAAAATAATATTTTTAAAATTTTATTATTAAATACAGTGAAATGAATTAAAACAAAATATGTATGTTTTAATTTGAATTTTTGATTTTTTACATGTGTAAAAACTTTTAGTTTTAATATTTGCTTACTATCCCTAGTTATCTCGGGAAAATGGAAAAAAGTTAATTATTAGTCTTTATATGATAGTGTTTGAAACAAGGGACAACACAAAGGGATACCTGACATTCTGTACACTGGTATCTGGTCTCTTACTGAATGACCTATAGAATCTGTCTTACAGGAGCACAGCATACACTGTTTCGTTGGATTTGATTTTTTTTTTCAGTACAAGGAATAACCTAAGGGTAATGCCTCGAGGTTAACCTAAGGGGTTGGGTCTTCCTGATTTGGCAGTAAACTCGTCACGTTTTCCTGAAATTAATTTTTCAATCAGTGAAAAACAAGTGACCAGCCCCGCCAAAAGAACCGAGAAACCACCAAAACTTAGCAAACTGCCAATAAAAGCTAAATATTTCCTGTCATGTCCTCCAGGCCGAGTAATACCATGATAAAACAAATAGTACTGTCAAATTCTTCTTCGCCCGAGTTTTCTCGGGATTATAATTAGCTGAAATTAATTCGAATACGAGATAACTCGGGATAATTAGGCAAGCGGTTAACGTTGTGTATGCTACATATGCTGAAACAGACGAAGTTAACTATTTTGAATAAATATTAAAAGCAAATAACTTTCAAATAAAGTATCCAGATGAAAAAAACACTCACATTTGCTATTATAGAGTCAATGCTACTAGTTTAAAATTAAATATTCAACACTATATGTAATATTCTAATAAAGTACATGTAGAAATAATCTTACGTTGGCCTAGTGTTTGAGAAAGATGCAATTAAAACTCATTAAGTAACACATGGACAAATATGTCTTGATTAAATGATTTTATAAAATTATATAATTGCCTAACGAATATAAATGGAATCAATTTATCATTTGTAGATATCGAAAACTGCTCTCGAGTCGACATCGGCCCTAAAAAACAATATGGAGATGAATTTCCTCAAAAATTGTATCCAGCTAGCCGCGGATGCCAGCAGTGTTCACCTTCTACTCTCCTCTGGTAACAACCTTGTCCTGTAAAAATCAATCTTGTCCTGAGTCCCGGAGAAAAAACAGGGGTCCACTTCATAACGTCGTGGGTCAGAATCCCCCAAACTAAAGGACCCTTCTATTGGTTAGGAGAAGATCGAAGTTTCTTTCTAGTTCAAACCGGTCCTGTTCTGGTATGTCTTTGACGATGACTCACGGGAAGAGGTTAAAAAAAAGCTGTACCGAATGTAACTTATTGTTACAGTACAAAAAATTATATACCTAATAATGATTTAAATGCATTTCGTTGTAGGTAATTCAAAACAATATAAGGTCTCATTAGCCCTCGTGTTGCAAAAAGTTTCACTCCAAACCAAACCAAACCAAAACAATGTAATCATTGTACAATACAAAGATGATGTTGTGAAAAATATAAGTAAATTATGCAAGAATATACGATATATAGTGTATACTGTAGGAGAATATAGTGTACAGACATACAAATAGATAAGACAATACACAAGTAATTCAAATATTCAACAGATATTCCCAACCTAATAAAACCAGAATTTTAGTAGGAGATTTAGAAATGAATCAAAATAACTGAAGGAATAATTAAAGTTATCTAACGTATTTTTATATTTCAGTTTACATAATACATTTTCTTACATCATGACTAGATAAGCTTACCTTAAAATTTTGTTTAATTTTATATCTTGAAATTAATTATTTATTATCCTAAATTCATATATATTTTTCGTTATATTAATAACGTTATAATAATTAATTGCAGAAGATTTTTTTAAAAGCATTTAATTATTTTCGGCATCAAAAAAAGCCTTTATCAAAGATTTAAAAATGAGATTTTTTATGACAAATGAGATATCGTATATTGTCAAGAAAATAGATAATGAAAAAAAAAATACCAAATGAAACGAAAGAAGGAATAGAATTTCCTTAAATAAATGTAAAATATTAAGATCATAGTACAAAACCTGCAAACATATATCAGACATACTTGAACAACAAAAAGTTTCTTCATATTTAAAAGGGAAAAAAAGAAATAAAAATGATTTCAGATAATTTTTTTCTAAACATACTCTTTTCCTGAATTCTAAGTAAAGATTGATGAGATTGAAGCAGTAAAATTATAAGTGACGTATGCAAGAATATAAGGTTATAGTGTACAGGCAGGCAAATAGATAAGACAATGAACAATTAATTAAAATAACCTTTTGGACATTTGTAGGAGGAAATTTATAATTGAATCAAAATAATTGATGGAATAATTGAATTATCTAACGTGCTTTTACATTTCAACTTACATCGTACATTATTTTAAATCCTGACTAGATAAGTTTACCTTAGAATTTTGTATCATCTTATATCTTGAAATTAATTATTTACTATCCTAAATTCATATATATTTTTCGTTATATTAATAATGTTAATACACAAACCCTCAGCATTATAATACTTAATTGCAGAAGAATTTTTAAAGAAGCATTTACTTACTTTCGTCATGAAAAAAGCCTTTGTGAAAGATTTACAAATGAGATTTTTCAATATCTTACAATGTTAAGAAAAAAATTAATGAAAATGAAAAAAAATTCCAAATGAAATGAAAGAATGAATAGAATTTCATTAAATAAATCTGAAATAATAAAAACATAGTACAAAACCTGTAATCATATATCAGGCATACCTGAACAACAGAAAAGTTTCTTCATATTTAAAAGGAAAAAAAAGGAAATAAAAATGATTTCAGATAATTTTTTTCTAAACATACTCTTTTCCTGAATTCTAAGTAAAGATTGATGAGATTGAAGCAGTAAAAATATGAGTGAATTATACAAGAATATAAGGTTATAGTGTACAGACATACAAATAGATAAGATGCTGCACAATTAATTAAAATAGCCTTTTGGACATTTGTGGAAAGAAATTTATAACTGAATCAAAATAATTGATGGAATAATTGAATTATCTAACGTGCTTTTACATTTCAACTTACATCGTACATTATTTTAAATCCTGATTAGATAAGTTTACCTGAGAATTTTGTATCATCTTATATCTTGAAATTATTTACTATCCTAAATTCATATATATTTTTCGTTATACTAATAATGTTAATACACAAACCCTCAGTATTATAATACTTAATTGCAGAATAATTTTTTAAAAAGCATTTAATTATTTTCGGCAGGAGAAAAGCTTTGGGAAAGAATTACAAATGAGATTTTTCAATACCTTACATTGTAAAAAAAAAGTAATGAAAATGAAAAAAAAATACCAAATGAAATGAAAGAAGGATTAGAATTTCATTAAAGAAATCTGAAATATTAAGAACATAGTACAAAACATGTAATCATATATCAGACATACCTGAACAACAGAAAAGTTTCTTCATATTTAAAAGGAAAAAAAGGAAATAAAATGATTTCAGATAATTTTTTTCTAAATATACTCTTTTCCTGAATTATAAGTAACGATTGATGAGATTGAAGCAGTAAAAATATAAGCAAATTATGTAAGAATATAAGGGTATATTATATGCAAAATTGCCATGCAAATAGATAAGACAATGCACAATTAATTAAAATAACCTTTTGGACATTTGTGGAAGGATATTTATAATTGAATCAAAATAATTGATGGAATCATTGAATTATCTAACGTGCTTTTATATTTCAACTTACATCATACATTATTTTAAATCATGAGTAGATAAGTACCTTAGAATTTTGTATCATCTTATATCTTGAAATTAATTATTTACTTTCCAAAAATTCATATATATTTTCGTTATATTAATAATGTTAATACACAAACCCTCAGCATTATAATACTTAATTGCAGAAGAATTTTTAAAGAAGCATTTACTTACTTTCGTCATGAAAAAAGCCTTTGTGAAAGATTTACAAATGAGATTTTTCAATATCTTACAATGTTAAGAAAAAAATTAATGAAAATTAAAAAAAATTCCAAATGAAATGAAAGAAGGAATAGAATTTCATTAAATAAATCTGAAATAATAAAAACATAGTACAAAACCTGTAATTATATATCAGGCATGCCTGAACAATAGAAAAGTTTATTCATATTTAAAAGGAAAAAAAGGAAATAAAATGATTTCAGATAATTTTTTTCTAAATATACTCTTTTCCTGAATTATAAGTAACGATTGATGAGATTGAAGCAGTAAAAATATAAGCAAATTATGTAAGAATATAAGGGTATATTATATGCAAAATTGCCATGCAAATAGATAAGACAATGCACAATTAATTAAAATAACCTTTTGGACATTTGTGGAAGGAAATTTATAATTGAATCAAAATAATTGATGGAATAATTGAATTATCTAACGTGCTTTTACATTTCAACTTACATCGTACATTATTTTAAATCCTGACTAGATAAGTTTACCTTAGAATTTTGTATCATCTTATATCTTGAAATTCATTGTTTACTCTCCTAAATTCATATATATTTTTCGTTATATTAATAATGTTAATACACAAACCCTCAGCATTATAATACTTAATTGCAGAAGAATTTTTTAAAGAAGCATTTAATTATTTTCGGTATGAAAAAAGCCTTTGTGAAAGATTTACAAATGAGATTTTTCAATATCTTACATTGTTAAGAAAAACAGTAATGAAAATGAAAAAAAATACCAAATGAAATGAAAGAAGGAATAGAATTTCATTAAAGAAATCTGAAATAATAAAAATATAGTACAAAACCTGTAATCATATATCAGGCATACCTGAACAACAGAAAAGTTTCTTCATATTTAAAAGGAAAAAAAAGGAAATAAAAATGATTTCAGATAATTGTTTTCTAAACATACCCTTTTCATGAATTCTAAGTAAAGATTTATGAGATTGAAACAGTAAAAGTATAAATGAATTATACAAGAATATAAGGTTATAGTGTACAGACATGCAAATAGATAAGACAATGTACAATTAATTAAAATAACCTTTTGAACATTTGTAGAAGGAAATTTATAATTGAATCAAAATAATTGATGGAATAATTGAATTATCTAACGTGCTTTTACATTTCAACTTACATCGTACATTATTTTAAATCCTGACTAGATAAGTTTACCTTAGAATTTTGTATCATCTTATATCTTGAAATTAATTATTTACTATCCTAAATTCATATATATTTTTCGTTATATTAATAATGTTAATACACAAACCCTCAGCATTATAATACTTAATTGCAGAAGAATTTTTTAAAGAAGCATTTAATTATTTTCGGTATGAAAAAAGCCTTTGTGAAAGATTTACAAATGAGATTTTTCAATATCTTACATTGTTAAGAAAAACAGTAATGAAAATGAAAAAAAAATACCAAATGAAATGAAAAAAGGAATAGAATTTCATTAAAGAAATCTGAAATATTAAGAACAGAGTGCAGAACCTGTAATCATATATCAGGCTTAAATGAACAACAGAAAAGTTTCTTCATATTTAAAAGGAAATAAAAATGTTTTCAGATAATTGTTTTCTAAACATACCCTTTTCATGAATTCTAAGTAAAGATTTATGAGATTGAAACAGTGAAAGTATAAATGAATTATACAAGAATATAAGGTTATAGTGTACAGACATGCAAATAGATAAGACAATGTACAATTAATTAAAATAATCTTTTGAACATTTGTAGAAGGAAATTTATAATTGAATCAAAATAATTGATGGAATAATTGAATTATCTAACGTGCTTTTACATTTCAACTTACATCGTACATTATATTAAATCCTGACTAGATAAGTTTTCCTTAGAATTTTGTATCATCTTTTATCTTGAAATTAATTATTTACTATCCTAAATTCATATATATTTTTTGTTATACTAATAATGTTAATACACAAACCCTCAGCATTATAATACTTAATTGCAGAATAATTTTTTAAAAAAGCATTTAATTATTTTCGGTATGAAAAAAGCCTTTGTGAAAGATTTACAAATGAGAATGTTCAATATCTTATAATGCCAAAATAAAAAGTAATGAAAATGAAAAAAAATACCAAATGAAATGAAAGAAGGAATAGAATTTCATTAAATAAATCTTACATAATAAAAACATAGTACAAAACCTGTAATTATATATCAGGCATACCTGAACAACAGAAAAGTTTCTTCAGATTTAAAAGGAAAAAAATGATTTGAGATAATGTTTTCCGGAACATATCCTTTTCCTGAATTCTAAGGAAAGATTGATGAGACTGAAGCAGTATAATTATTTTTAGTGTGTAATCAAAAATTGAAGTTATAACACAAAAGTAAGTATTTAAGAATTATTTTTCATAAGGTAATATTTTGTAAGCTTGCAATTTCATTAACTAGCAACTTCGATAGAATAGTATTTTGAGTATACTAAAACAAAATTTTTAATTTCAGAATATAATTGTAATCAATCTTATAATTTATATATTTTTTTATAAATTTCTTTTTTTTAAACATAAAATATATTTTGTCTAGACGAGAAAGATTTTATATGTTAATTTCAACACGATTTATTTCGTACACGAGTTTTCTTTGTAACATATATTTATCTTATAAAATAAATAGTTGTAAAAGTTAAACAAAATGTTAAGAAGCTTTTCAAATGGAAAGAGAGAGAAAAAGTAATATTTTAAAGTAAAGATCAGGTTAAGCATGTCTGAAGCATACAAAACCGAATGCCAACAGATATGTATATACATCAGTGAGTAAATCTTTCAATCTGAATAAAATAAAACAAATGTCAGAAGAATAAATATAAAAGAAAAGTAAAAAAAACAAGATTACTTCCTTTTAGAAGCCACTAGGGATTTTCACTTTAAAAGTGGAATAAGATATATTAAAATCTGAGCATAACTGAAAAGTAAACAAATTGAGAGTTGTGCATATGTAGTATTGTCAAAGAGTTCATTCAAGTGCTGCCAATGAGCAAAATGAAACTTTAAGTAATAAAATGTAAGAAGTATTCATTCCGCATAAGTGGAAGCAAATTTCATGACATATGTAAGGTCATGAGCAATTATTATTTTTGTTTGATTTGATTTCCTTGACCTGGAAATAAAGCAACTTGAAATATTAATTTAACGTAATCGATTTTGTATTTAGATGTCCAATGATTCGGAAATTGTTTGTTTTGTAAATTTTTATCATGAATAAACTATTTAAAGTTTCTAGAAAAAAATATATAGTTTCTTTGCTAGTTTCTTTGCACTCATAGGCAATAATCTTTAAATACAATTCTGTTCATTGATAATTTACTTATTTCTTTTAGAGCTATTTCAACCAAATAAATTTTGCAGAAAAATGCCACTGTAATTCAGAATTGCACCTCACTTAATGTGTCCTCTGCTCATATTAATATGATAATCATAACTAATTTAGATTCAACCTTTACATACTTACACATAAACTGGAATGAAACGGAATTAGATATAAGAAGAATCATGCATGTTATAATTGGCAATAAGAACTTCTTTAAATAGACTTCACTCTATTTTATTTTAACAGTTTGTATATCAACGAGACACTAGATATTTAACAGAATATATATATATATATATATATATATATATATATATATATATATATATATATATGTTAAAATAATAAATGGGATGCTTGCCTCACATTCCAAAAGATAATATTGTCACAGGTGTTCCATTTGTATTTTATTTAAATTTATGTGCGTAATTTACTTAAAGTCCCAATTATGAAAATAATGTAGAAATCCTTATCTAAATTTATGTTGTCTATACATAATAGTTAAACGTTAATTTATGTGCAACCTATTAATACCCGGATAATTTCTGCTCATATAGTATCTTAAACCTATTTTAATGTGGAATTCGATCTTTTAATTCTACTTAATATTTTAAACTAAAAATATTGAAACATTTTGAAATTATCCCTTTTGTTCTCCTTTTTAATGAGCTCTCATTTTATACATCAGAGGATGACATTAATAAATAAGTGTAAAACTATGTATTAAGGTGATAATATATGTATTTGTTATCAAGGGCAAACACAGTACTGTAAAGTTTTATTATAGTTATAGTAAATCGTCATGAATTTAACTATTGTACTTTTCAAAAAAGTATATTTATCAGAAAGTTCTTTAAGCCACAAAATGTAAACACAAATGGCAAAGTTATCAATATTAAAATGATATTCAAATTTTTGCGAAATTCTTTATAGGGTTTCCATCCATTTTCACTAAAAAGGAAATATGTTTGCAAGAAAGCATGACATTCCATTTACTATTTTTCTACCATCCATAAAATAGGACAGTAAGTCAAGACAGCTTTACTTATTAATCAAACTTATTTAAAAAAAATTCGAACTCATTTTTTTATTCTATAAATAAACAAAATATGTTCATAAATTTTATATGTCTAACAATTGTATTACTGAGTGTTAGAAAATCTTGAAAGTCATTTAGTAGCACTAGCGATGTTCCAATAAATAATCTCCATTTTCTTTTTGAATATATCAGAAAAAATTCTAGAATTTCGAACAATTTCGTAAAAAGGAATGAGGAAAAATATCGTCTATCAAAAGCTTACATAGGTAGAAAACATTTCCTCAAATCGTACCACGTGATCTCGAAATATATACCCATCAGAGACATATATTGCCTACATGCTCTACATTCTATTGCATATCACCTCCTTTAAAACTTTCTAAATAACTCCTTTTAGAATGGAGATGAAAAGTACTGATAAAAGATTTATGTTGAGACAGTATCAATGCATACATGACCTCTTATATAAATCCTAGTATAAGAACTAATCCTGAGGTATTTAAAGAAAAAGGTTTTTATGCACATGGGTAGACTATGCCAGACCATGTCTTAAAGGAATGTATTCGAATATTTCCCTAAAAAAGTCAGTGGTCGCTGTATTGTTTACAAAAAAATTTACGGCTACTTAAATTCTGGAATAAAAAGCTTTTAAAACATCAATTTTGGCAGAAATAAAAGTGAACGTTTCTGTGTATATTTATGAAATATTGACTTAATATTTTTTCACTATTCTTTGAGGAGATAGCATCAGCTGTGAGTTTAGATGGAAAAAACATCAATATTACGTTTTGAAACTACTTTAGAAAATTGCTATATTAAGTAATATATAAGACTACAGTGTATACAACTGCTTAGGAAAGAAAAAGTTCTTTTCAAAATATGTACTTTTGAAAATAGCACGAAATGTTGTATTAAGTCATCCATTTAAGCAAATGTCAAAAAAGTTGTTTGACAGTTGACATTTTTAAAAAGTCGCTTGACAGATTTGATGGTTGATGGTTTCGTTAAAATATTGTTCGATTTCTTTTTATCTAGAAGTGTTCTCAGAATTATGTCATTCCAATTGCAAGATATACGATTTGTTTTTAATAAAATAACACAGTTCTTGACATTTATTCTTTCATGATACACTTTAGACTAAGCAAAGTTTAAAGAAAAGTTTTTAATATAAAGAAATCAATAGAAACATATACAGACTGATTTTATTCAGAGGTTATTAAGGTTTATCAAGTCAATATATTTAGAAATAATTTCGGTATTAAAATAGTTAATAATAGTTTCTACATTTTAGAAAACTATGTAAAAGATGTTCCTGTATTTTTAGCAACATAAAAAATAAATACTATATACTCTTTTTCTGCATTTTAATCTTTTTTTTCACAGTGATTTGCGTAAGTTAAGGCTTTGACCACAAGGGAAGGCGCTCCCTGCTAAACTAGGGTGACTACCCATCATAATTTTAGTTCTTGTACCTGACAAAAAATTATATTTATGAGAAAGTTCTATAAACCGTAAAAAGTAGATTCAAATGGCAAAATTCTAAATAAGAAAATATATTCATATTTTTGCGCAATTATTTATAGAGTTGCCATCCATTTTCACTAAAGAAATATATTTCCAAGGAAGCATGACATTCTATTTACTATTTTTCTACCATCGCTAAGAAAAGACGGTAAGTTAAAACAGCTTTATTTATTTTTCAAACATAGTTAAGAAATTTAATCTCATTCTTTATTCTATAAATAAGCAAAATATGTTCAAAAGTGTCATAGGTCTAACAATTGTATTAGTGTGAGCTAAAAAATCTTGAAAGTTGTCTATCATTTTGAAGCACTAGAGATGTTCCAATAAATAATCTCCATTTTCTTTTTAAATGTATCACAAAATTTTCTAGAATTTCGAACAATTTAGTAAAAAGGAATAACGAAAAAATATCGTCTATCAAAAGCTTACATAGGGAGAAAACATTTCCTCAAATCGTACCACGTGATCTCAGAATATATACCCATCAGAGACATCTATTGCCTACTTGCTCCAACTCCTATTGCATATCACCTGCTTTAAAACTTTCTAAATCCCTCCTTTTAGAATGGAGATGAAAAGTACTGATAAAAGATTTATTTTGAGATTGTTTTTATCAATGCATACATGACCTCTTAGATAAATCCTAGTATCGGAACTAATCCTGAGGTATTTCAGGAAAAAGATTCTTATGCACATGGGTAGACTCTGTCAGACCATGTTTTAAAGGAATGTACTCGAATAGTTCTCTAAAAAATCGGTGGTTTCTGTATTGTTTAAAAAAACATTTATGGCTGCTTAAATTCTGGAATAAAAAGCTTTTATAACATCAATTTTGGAGGAAATAAAAGTGGACATTTCTGTGTATAGTTATGAAATATAGACTTAATATTTCTTCACTATAATATGAGGAAATGCATCAGTTGTGAGTTTAGATGTAAAAAACATCAATATTAAATTTTGAAACTACTTTAGAAATTTGCTATATTAAGTAATGTATAAGACTACACTGTATACAAATACTTAGTAAAGAAAAAGTTCTTTTCAAAATATGTACTTTTGAAAATAGCACCAAATGTTGTATTAAGTCATCCATTTAAACAAGTGTCAAAAGAGTTGTTTGACAGTTGACATTTTTAAAAAGTCGCTGGACAGATTTGAGGGTTGATGGTTTCGTTAAAATATTGTTCCATTTCTTTTTATCTAGATGTATTTTTAGAATTATGTCATTCCAATTGCAAGATATACTATTTATTTTTAATAAAATAACACAGTTCTTGACATTTATTCTTTCATTATACACTTTAGACTAAGCAAAGTTTAAAGAAAAGTTTTTAAAATAAAGAAATCAACATAAACATATACAGACTGATTTTATTCAGAGGTTATTAAGGTTTATCAAGCCGACATATTTAGAAATAATTTTGGAGTTAAAATAGTTAAAAATAATTGCTACATTTTAGAAAACTATGTAAAAGATGTTCCTGTATTTTTAGCAAGATAAAAAAATAAGTACTATGTACCCTTTTTCAGCATTTTAATCTTTTTTTTTCACAGTGATTCGCGGAAGTTGAGGCCTAGACCCTCAAGAACAGGCTCTCCCTGCTAAACCAGGGTGACCACCCTCCATGATTTTAGTTTTTATACTTGATAAAAAAAGTATATTTATGAGAAAGTTTTATAAAACGCAAAATGTAGATTCAAATTTCAAAATTATAAATAAGAAAATATATACAAATTTATGCTAAATTATTTGTAGGGTTGCCTTCCATTTTCACTAAAAAGGAAATTTATTTACATGAAAGTATAACATTCTATTTCCTTTTTTTCTACTATCTTTAAATGAGATGATAAGTGAAGATAGCTTTCGTTATTTATCAAATTTATTTAAGAAATTTAATCGATCGCATTCTTTATTCTATAAATCAGCAAAATATGTTCATAAGTTTCATAGGTCTATTAATTGTATTATTGTGAGCTAAAAAATCGTGAACATTGTCTGTCAATATGTAGCACAAGCGATTTTCCAATAAATAAACTCTATTTTCTTTTGAATGTATCCCAACATTTTCTAGAATATCGAAAATTTAGTAGAAAGGAATAAGGAAAAAAATATCATCTATCAAAAGCTTACATAGGGAGAAAACATTTCCACAAATCGTACCATGTGATCTCGGAATATATACCCATCAGAGACATGTATTGCCTACATGATTCAACTCCTATTGCATATCACCTCCTTTAAAACTTTTTAAATCCCTCCTTTTAGAATGGAGATGAAAAGTACTGATAAAAGATTTATGTTGAGACAGTTTTTATCAATGCATACATGACCTCTTATATAAATCCTAGTATAAGAACTAATCCTGAGGTATTTTAGGAAAAAGATTCTTATGCACATCAGTAGACTATGTCAGACCATGTCTTAAAGGAATGTACTCGAATAGTTCCCTAAAAAATCGGTGGTCGATGTATTGTTTAAAAAAACATTTACGGCTGCTTAAATTTTGGAATAAAAAGGTTTTATAACATCAATTTTGTCAGAAATAAAAGTGGACATTTCCGTGTATATTTATGAAATGTGGACTTTATATTTCTTCACTATATTTTGAGAAGATAGCTTCAGCGTTGAGTTTAGATGGAAAAAACATCAGTATTAAGTTATGAAACTACTTTAGAAAATTGCTATATTAAGTAATATTTAAGCGTACAGTACATACAAATGCTTGGTAAAGAAAACTTTCTTTTCAAAATATGTACTTATGAAAATAGCACGAAATGTTATATTAAGTCATTCATTTAAGCAAATGTCAAAAAAGTTGTTTGACAGTTGCCATTTTAAAAAGTCGCTTGACAGATTTGATGGTTGATGGTTTCGTTAAAATATTGTTCCATTTCTTTTTATCTAGATGTATTTTTAGAATTATGTCATTCCAATTGCAAGATATACGATTTATTTTTAATAAAATAACACAGTTCTTGACATTTATTCTTTCATGATACACTTTAGACTAAGCAAAGTTTAAAGAAAAGTTTTTAAAATAAAGAAATCAATAGAAACAGATACAGACTGATTTTATTCAGAGGTTATTAAGGTTTATCAAGCCAATATATTTAGAAATAATTTCGGTATTAAAATAGTTAATAATAGTTTCTACATTTTAGAAAACTATGTAAAAGATGTTCCTGTATTTTAGCAACATAAAAAATAAGTACTATGTACTCTTTTTCTACATTTTAATCTTTTTTTTTCACGGTGATTCGCGTAAGTTGAGATTTTGACCACCAGGGAAGGCTCTCCTTGCTAAACTAGGGTGACTACCCGTCATGATTTTAGTTCTTGTACCTGACAAAAAAGTATATGACAAAGTTCTATAAACCGTAAAAAGTAGATTCAAATGACAAAATTATATATAAGAAAATATATTCATATTTTTGCGCAATTATTTATAGAGTTGCCATCCATTTTCACTAAAGAAATATATTTCCAACAAAGCATGACATTATATTTACTATTTTTCTACCATCGCTAAGAAACGACGTTAAGTTAAGACAGCTTTATTTATTTTTCAAACATATTTAAGAAATTTAATCTCATTCTTTATTCTATAAATAAGCAAAATATGTTCATAAGTTTCATAGGTCTAACAATTGTATTATTGTGAGCTAAAAATCTTGAAAGTTGACTATCATTTTGAAGCACTAGAGATGTTCCACTAAATAATCTCCATTTTCTTTTCAAATGTATCACAAAAGTTTCTAGAATTTCGAACAATTTAGTAAAAAGGAATAAAGAAAAAATATCGTCTATCAAAAGCTTACATAGGGAGAAAACATTTCCTCAAATCGTACCACGTGATCTCAGAATATATACCCATCAGAGACATCTATTGCCTACATGCTCCAACTCCTATTGCATATCACCTACTTTAAAACTTTCTAAATCCCTCCTTTTAGAATGGAGATGAAAAGTACTGATAAAAGATTTATGTTGAGACAGTTTTTATCAATGCATACATGACCTCTTATATAAATCCTAGTATCGGAACTAATCCTGAGGTATTTCAGGAAAAAGATTCTTATGCACATGGATAGACTCTGTCAGACCATGTCTTAAAGGAATGTACTCGAATAGTTCCCTAAAAAAATCGGTGGTCTATGTATTGTTTAAAAAGACATTTATGGCTGCTTAAATTCTGGAATAAAAAGCTTTTATAACATCAATTTTGGTGGAAATAAAAGTGGACATTTCTGTGTATAGTTATGAAATATTGACTTAATATTTTTTCACTATACTATGAGGAGATAGCATCAGTTTTGAGTTTAGATGGAAAAAACATCAGTATTAAGTTTTGAAACTACTTTAGAAAATTGCTATATATTAAGTAATATTTAAGCCTACACTGTATACAAATGCTTGGTAAAGAAAAAGTTCTTTTCAAAATATGTACTTTTGAAAATAGCACGAAATGTTATATTAAGTCATCCATTTAAGCAAATGTCAAAAAAGTTGTTTGACAGTTGACATTTTTAAAAAGTCTCTTGACAGATTTGATGGTTGATGGTTTCGTTAAAATATTGTTCCATTTCTTTTTATCTAGATGTATTTTTAGAATTATGTCATTCCAATTTCAAGACATACGATTTGTTTTTAATAAAATAACACAGTTCTTGACATTTATTCTTTCATGATACACAGTAGACGAAGCAAAGTTTTAAAAAAGTTTTAAAAATAAAAATTTCAGTACAAACAGATACGACCTGATTTTATTCAGCGGTTATTAATGTTTATATAGCCAATATATTTAGAATTAATTTTGGTATTAAAATAGTAAAAAATAATTTCTACAATTTTGAAAACAATGTAAAAGATGTTGCTGCATTTTTAGCAACATAAAAAAAATAAATACTATGTACCCTTTTTCAGCATTTTAATCTTTTTTTTTCACAGTGATGCGCTTTAGTTGAGGCCTAGACCCTCAAGGACAGGCTCTCCCTGCTAAACCAGGGTGTCACCCGTCATGATTTTAGTTGTTGTTCTTGTCAAAAAGTATACATATGAGAAAGTTCTATAAACCTCAAAATGAATATAGATTCAAATGGCAGTATTATAAATAAGAAACATATTCAAACTTTTGCCAAATTAATTATAAGGTTGTCGTCCGTTTTCACTGAGACAGAAATATATTTCCATTAAAGCATAAGATTCTATTTATCATTCTACCGTCTATTTCTACCATTCCTAAAAAAATACAGTAAGTCAAGACAGCTTTAATTATTTATCAAACTTATTTTAAGAAATTTGATCGAATTGTTTATTCTATAAACTAGCAAATTATGTTCCTAAATTTTATAGTTCTAACCATTACATTATTGTGTGGTAGAAAATCTTGAATGCTGTCTGTCAATCTGTAGCACTAGCGATGTTCCAATAAATAATCTCCATTTTCTTTTTGAAGGTATCAGACAGTTTTCTAGAATTTCGAACAATTTAGTAAAAAGGAATAAGGAAAAAATATCGTCTATCAAAAGCTTACATAGGGAGAAAACATTTCCTCAAATCGTACCACGTGATCTCGAAATATATACCCATCAAGACATATATTGCCTACATGCTCTACATTCTATTGCATATCACCTCCTTTAAAACTTTCTAAATCCCTCCTTTTAGAATGGAGATGAAAAGTACTGATAAAAGATTTATGTTGAGACAGTTTTTATCAATGCATACATGAACTCTTATATAAATCCTAGTATAAGAACTAATCCTAAGGTATTTTAGGAAAAAGATTCTTATGCACATCGGTAGACTATGTCAGAACATGTCTTAAAGGAATGTACTCGAATAGTTCCCTATAAAATTCAGTGGTTGTTGTATTGTTTAAAAAAACATTTACGGCTTCTTAAATTCTGGAATAAAAAGCTTTTAAAACATCAATTTTGGCAGAAATAAAAGTGGACACTTCTGTGTATATTTATGAAATATTGACTTAACATTTATTCACTAAACTTTGAGGAGATAGCATCATTTGTGAGTTTAGATAGAAAAAACATCAATATTAAATTTTGAAACTTCTTTAGAAAACTGCTATATTAAGTAATATATAAGACTACAGTGTATACAAATGCTTAGTAAAATAAAGTTCTTTTCAAAATATGTACTTTTGAAAATAGTACGAAATGTTGTATTGAGTCATCCATTTAAGCAATTGTCAAAAATGTTGTTTGACAGTTGACATTTTTAGAAAGTCGCTTGACAGATTTGATGGTTGATGGTTTCGTTAAAATATTGTTCCATTTCTTTTTATCTAGATGTATTTTTAGAATTATGTCATTCCAATTGCAAGATATACCATTTATTTTTAATAAAATAACACAGTTTTGACATTTATTGATACAGTTTAGACTATGCAAAGTTTAAAAAAAAGTTTTTAGAATAAAAATATCAAAAGTAACAGATACAGACTGATTTTATTCAGTTGTTAATAAGGTTTATCAAAATAATATATTTAGAAATAATTTTGATATTAAAATAGTTAAAAATAGTTTCTACATTTTAGAAAACTATGTAAAAGATGTTCCTGTATTTTTAGCATCATAAAAAAATAAGTAGTATGTACTCTTTTTCAGCATTTTAATCTTTTCTTTTCACAGTGATTCGTGTAAGTTGAGGCATAGACCCTCAAGGAAGGCTCTCCCTGCTAAACTAGGGTGACCACCCGTCATGATTTTAGTTCTTGTACTTGACAAAAACGTATATTTATGAGAAAGTTCTATAAACCGAAAAATTTAGATTCAAATGGCAAAATTATAAATAAGAAAATATATTCATATTTTTGCGCAATTATTTATAGAGTTGCCATCCATTTTCACTAAAGAAATATATTTCCAAGAAATCGTGACATTTTATTTACTATTTTTCTACCATCGCTAAGAAAAGACGGTAAGTTAAAACAGCTTTATTTATTTTTCAATCATATTTAAAAAATTTAATCTCATTCTTTATTCTATAAATAAGCAAAATATGTTCATAAGTTTCATAGGTCTAACAATTGTATTATTGTGAGCTAAAAAATCTTGAAAATTGTCTGTCAATCTGTAGCACTAGCGATGGTCCAATAAATAAACTCCATTTTCTTTTTAAATGTATCACAAAATTTTCTAGAATTTCGAACAATTTAGTAAAAAGGAATAAGGAAAAAATATCGTCTATCAAAAGCTTACATAGGGAGAAAACATTTCCTCAAATCGTACCACGTGATCTCAGAATATATACCCATCAGAGACATCTATTGCCTACATGCTCCAACTCCTATTGCATATCACCTACTTTAAAACTTTCTAAATCCCTCCTTTTAGAATGGAGATGAAAAGTACTGATAAAAGATTTATGTTGAGACAGTTTTTATCAATGCATACATGAACTCTTATATAAATCCTAGTATCGGAACTAATCCTGAGGTATTTTAGGAAAAAGATTTTTATGCACATGGGTACACTATGTCAGACCATGTCTTAAAGGAATGTATTCGAATAGTTCCATAAAAAAGTCAGTGGTCGTTGTATTGTTTAAAAAAACATTTACTGCTACTTAAATTCTGGAATAAAAAGCTTTTATAACATCAATTTTGGCAGAAATAAAAGTAAACGTTTCTGTGTATATTTATGAAATATTGACTTAGTACTTTTTTACTATACTTTGACATCAGTTGTGAGTTTAGATGTAAAAAATATCAATATTAAGTTTTGAAACTACTTTAGAAATTTGCTATATATTAAGTAATACTTAAGCCTACAGTGTATACTAAAGCTCGGTAAAGAGAAAGTTCTTTTCAAAATATGTACTTTTGAAAATAGCACGAAATGTTATATTAAGTCATCCATTTAAGCAAATGTCAAAAAAGTTGTTTGACAGTTGACATTTTTAAAAAGTCTCTTGACAGATTTGATGGTTGATGGTTTCGTTAAAATATTGTTCGATTTCTTTTTATCTAGAAGTATTCTCAGAATTATGTCATTCCAATTGCAAGATATACGATTTGTTTTTAATAAAATAACACAGTTCTTGACATTTATTCTTTCATGATACACTGTAGACGAAGCAAATTTTAAAAAAAGTTTTAAAAATAAATAATTCAATACAAATAGATACTAACTGATTTTATTCAGCTGTTATTAATATTTATCAAGCCAACATATTTAGAAATAATTTAGGTATTAAAATAGTTACAAACGGTTCCTACATTTTAGAACTATGTAACATTTATACTATGTAAAAAGTGTTCTTGAATTTTCAGCAAAATAATCAAATAAGTTCTATTTGCCCTTTCTCCTCATTTTAATGTTCAATTATTACCTTTTCCACTTGATAAAGATATCAAGAATAAAATGAATTATTTCTATTAGGAATTTTGCTTTATCATTAATAACGCATTGGTCTATTACTATGTATTTATTTTAAATATGCACTATGTACCCGTTCAACGCTTTTTAATGTTCAATTATTACCTTTCCACCTGATAGAGATAAGAAGAATTTATGTGAGTTACATTTATTACAAATTTAGTTTTACCATTAATAACTCATGGATTTATTACTATGTATTTATTTCAAATAAGTACTATGTACCCTTTCCCAGCATTTTAATGTTCAATTATTACTTTTCCACTTGATAGAAATATAAAGAATTTAAATGAGTTATTTTTATTGCGATTTTTGTATCATTAATAACTCATTGATTTATTACTGTGTATTTATTTTAAATATGTACTATATACCATTACCCGTCATTTTAATGTTCATTTATTGCCCTTCTACTTGATAAATATATGAAGAATTTAAATGAATTATTTTTATAACGAAATTTATTTTATCATTAATAACTCATTGATTTATTACTATGCATTTATTTAAAATAAGTTCTATGTACCCTTTCCCTGCATTTTACTGCTCAATTATTACCTTTCCGCTTGATAAAGATATCAAGATTTTAAATGAGTTTTTTTATTAAGAATTTTGTTTTATCATTAATAACTCATTGATTTATTACTATGTATTTATTTTAAATAAATACTATGTACCCTTTCCACTCATTTTAATGTTCAATTATTACATTTACACTTGATAAATATATCAAGATTTTAAATTTGTTATTTTTATTACTAATTTTATTTTATCATTAATAACTCATTGATTTATTACTGTGTATTTATTTTAAATATGTACTATGTACCCCTTCCCCACATTTTAAATTTCAATTATTACCTTTTCTCTTGATACAGATATGAAGGATTTAAATGAGTCATTTTATTAAGAGTTTTGTTTTATCATGAATAACTCATTGATTTATTTTTGTTTAATAGTTTATTGGATTCTATTTCTATACATATTCAATTATAACTTTCAGAACATCACTTTAAAATCTAATAAAATCAATATTCGTTATAGTTTGGAGAACTGTGGTAAACTATTTTACAGCTGATTCCGATTTGCCATGAACGTTTATGCCCATAGAGGGATTCGAATCTAAGAACTCCAGTATCTAAACCTACATTTTGGCTGTCGTTTGCCCTTAAAAGCCAGAATGATTAATTTTAGATATTATAAAGCAATCAGTTATATATTTATGATTATATCAGGTATATTAAAGTTATATATGGATACAAAATTTTTGGTTTATAAGATATAATTTAAGTTAAGACATGAATTGAATTATAAGTAAGAATAGTTTAATATTAGATAGTAGTAGTAATTCAATGAAATATTGCTATTTAATTATTCATTCTATTAAATATTTATAAATGTAACACATCCTGATATAACATTATGTGATATTGACAGATTTGACATACTTCAGTGTTTTGTAGACCATTGCAGCTAATTTTTTCCTCGTGGAACAGGCTCGGAGTTGTTTCTTGATACATGAAAACAAATCAGCTTCCTCTTTGCCTTCCACCTTTTGTCTGTCTGTTCTTTTAAAAGCTTTATTTTTCTCGTTGTCCATCATCATATTCCGGCCTAACAAACATTTCTTGCGATTTTTGAGGAAAATATATCTTACCGACGTTCCAGGCGTTTCTATCGATACATTTTTATTTTTATTCAGTTTCACAGACTTCCAAACACTTACAACAGTTTTTATGTAGAGCAAAATAGCAATGTCTAAGTAATTTCTTTGGGATGAATCTGAAGTTTGTCTCAAACAAAAATTAAAAACTTTCAACAATATCACTGCATGTTGATCACAGAATTAAAATTTTCTCTCTAAAATTGGTAGAAGTACATGAAAGACAGACATACTATATGTTTTAAGTATATCAAATATTTAAAAACTTAAATTTCGGAAAACATACTTCAAGGTATTCTGTATGACAGCGGTTCTTAACCTATGGGTCGCGACCCAAAATTGGGTCGCGAAGCATATTTCTTGGGTCGCGCTGAGTCGAACCAAAAAAGTTAGTAATACACCAAATGATAAGTAATAACAACACCTCCTAGAAGAGTTATTCCCTAATACAATGCTCCGGTAGTGACACCTTTTGGTGAAAATTGAAAGCGCTACCGATCAGCTACTTTTACTTTCACTTCTAAGAAACCAGGGATTCCCCGTTGTTTGTAAACATGTAAACAGAGAATAACAGATTTTACTCGTGTGAATAAAGAGGTAATAACGAAAAGCTTTTTTGTCTTATTATTAATAGTGGAGTGATCAAGCTGCAGTGCGTATTGTAAAATTGTAATCACCCTAATAATGACTTGCATTTAAAATTTAAAAGACTTAACATATGTATTGATATTTCGTTTTTTTTAGGAATAAGTTAAAATGTCAATTATTTTCAAAAAGTTATAAATATATTTTAATTTGGTCAATAAAAATTATTAAAAACACTTGATTATTAATTAAATTTTCCTTGGATCGAAAAGTACTTTTGTTTATCTTTATTAGTAAAAAAAATAAATAAAAAATTTGTAAGTTAAAAAAATCATCATCGTAGGATTGAAGATTTTTTAAAAATACGCTCTAAAATAAAGCAATGAAAAAATTTTGACTTTTGGGTCGCGACATGAACATATTTCTCAAATTTGGGTCGTGGCTTAAAAAGGTTAAGAACCACTGCTGTATGACTTTACTACAAATTTTATTAATACAAACAGTATTTAACAAATGTCAACCAAAACAGGAGTAACCGTTTTGCTAGGTATTTAACACAACGGTATTTAACGCCATTTATAAACAGTAATCAAAATGATAATAGTGGCATTACCAAATAAAAAAAATATGAAAGCCGAATTGTTCTTTAGACGTGTTAATGCAAAAATCTGAGTGCCTCTAGTAATTCAGCCACACAAATTAGTTTTGAAAAGCAAAGCTAAAATTATTTTCGTTACTATCCAAAGATATTTTAGATCATTTTAAGTATTTCTTCTCAATGTCATGCGTAACAAAATATTTGGTATTATCCTATTCAAAATTGGCCTCCTTGGAATAACTTATTCAAATATTTTTCCAATAGAAAATATATTTGAATGTTTTCCTCGGACTTAGATAGTACTTAGATTTTATTTATGAATATATAGGTAAAATCATGCATTTTCTTAGTCAAAAACTGGGTCGCTACACCAGAAAACATGTTTCTTTTAAAACTGTATTTAATAAAATCAGGAAAATGTATCAGTCTGCATTTTACAACAAGATATTTTGGAAAAATTATAATAAGGAAGCAATTATTAATTATACTAATAATATTGATAAGGTCAATAAAGGTTGCAACAATATCTAGAAAATTTATCACAGAAGTTAAATAGTATTATACCAATACAATCTTTACAAAATAATCAAATTCGTTTTATTTTTTGTTCACATATATAACTCTGTGTTAACCCTCCGAGTGGAACGCACCGATTAAAAAAAGTCTCCGAAAAATACGCTAAAGATTTACTGTGTCAATGTCCAAAGCATTCTATGATTTTTTACTTCACCCTTTGTCGACTAGAATGGAATACGGGAAACCCACCCTCGTTACTGTCCCTTTACTTCCGGTTATAAATAGATATACACGTAATCATAAAGTTATTTACATCAAATTGCACAATAGTTGACAATGCATGATATTGCGTAACATTTTCAAAGCAAAAAGATTGTTTTCGGTCTATTATTTACAATGAAGTCATTGACATGACATGTCCCAGTCTATTTTATACTCTTATTTGAAAGTTATAATATTGAAATACATAAAGATATTTAAAAAAGTTTAAAGATTCTAAGATATTTTATTAAAAAATGTAACAGAAAAGAATGCACTCAAGAATAAGGATTATAATATTTTAAAATATCCGTGTTTTTTAAGGAGAAGATTTTCAAAGTTCTGAGTTTTAAAACATTTCATTAAAAGTTAAATTTTCTTTCCTTTAAACATAACTTACGTTTTACTCTCTTAACTTATTCAATGCCATAAAGTACGGTTATAAGAAGTATACTTTTAAAAATAATCTGGAAATGTAATATTTCAATAAGTTCATTTTTAAGATAAGAGTAAATTGTATTGTAATATTTATAGTTGAGTTTCAGTAAATTTGGATATTATATATTGAAATACTTGAAACGTAAAGCATAGGAATTTATCGTGGTGTATTAAGTTTTCATACGTTCGAAGATAATACATATCGCATATCAATCTTTTCATTAATTTAAACTTCAAAATAAATATTTAATATAATATGAAATCACATCATTATATGTATTGATGCTAGAGTACATATATCAGTTATGCAGGACTTTAAATGCAACTTGAATACAGATGGAAACGAACTTAGTCGTAAATAAATTAAAATCTCTAATCTTATCTAGAGAGTGGAATACTGAGCGAAATTTAAATGAACAGCATGGGTTTTGAATTACTTTAAAACTCTAAATTGTTCGATGTGATGAATTTTGAAATTTTCTCGCAACTTCGGATTACAAATTAAATTCTCTATATTGTTAAGTGTATATGAAAATGAAATTTACAAGGGAATGCATTAGAAATTCAGAAAATGTTAACTATTACTAAGATAATATTGTTGTACATTTCGAGATATGACATTTCATGATAACTAGATCTAATAATACATTTGACATTTCTAGATTAAAATAACGAAACGATTCTGGTTCAATAACTTTGAGAAAGATGTGTTGAAGTTTTCATATAATGTTATTGTTTTAAATATTTTGTTGTATATTGTTCTATATTGTTAATTGTATATAAAATTGAAATTTACAAGGGAATACATTAGAAATTCAGAAAATGTTAACTATTACTAAGATAATATTGTTGTACATTTCGAAATATGACATTTCATGATAAGTAGATCTAATAATACATTTGACGTTTCTAGATTAAAATAACGGAAACATTCTGGTTCAATAACTTTGACAAAGATGTGTTGACAATTTCATATCATGTTATTGTTTTAAATATTTTGTTGTATATTTTTCTATATTGTTAATTGTATATAAAATTGAAATTTACAAGGGAATACATTAGAAATTCAGAAAATGTTAACTATTACTAAGATAATATTTTTTTTACATTTCGAGATATGACATTTCATGATAGCTAGATCTAATAATACATTTGACATTTCTAGATTAAAATAATGCAACAATTCTGGTTCAATAACTTTGAGAAAGATGTGTTGACAATTTCATATCATGTTATTGTCTTAAAAATTTTGTATATTATTCTGTATTGTTAAGTGTATATGAAAATGAAATTTTAGAAGGGAATGCATTAGAAATTCAGAAAATGTTAACTATTACTAAGATAATATTGTTGTACATTTCGAGATATGACATTTCATGATAGCTAGATCTAATAATACATTTGACATTTCTAGATTAAAATAACGAAACGATTCTGGTTTAATAACTTTGAGAAAGATGTGTTGAAGTTTTCATAAATAATGTTATTGTCTTAAAAATTTTGTATATTATTCTGTATTGTTAAGTGTATATGAAAATGAAATTTACAAGTGAATGCATTAGAAATTCAGAAAATGTTAACTATTACTAAGATAATATTGTTGTACATTTCGAGATATGACATTTCATGATAGCTAGATCTAATAATACATTTGACATTTCTAGATTAAAATAATGCAACAATTCTGGTTCAATAACTTTGAGAAAGATGTGTTGACGATTTCATATCATGTTATTGTTTTAAATATGTTGTTGTATATTGTTCTGTATTGTTAAGTGTATATGAAAATGAAATTTTAGAAGGGAATGCATTAGAAATTCAGAAAATGTTAACTATTACTAAGATAATATTGTTGTACATTTCGAGATAGGACATTTCATGATAACTAGATCTAATAATACATTTGACATTTTGAGATTAAAATAACACAACAATTCTGGTTCAATAACTTTGAGAAAGATGTGTTGCAGTTTTTATATAATATTATTATTCAAAATATGTTGTTGTATATTGTTCTGTATTGTTAAGTGTATATGAAAATGAAATTTTAGAAGGGAATGCATTAGAAATTCAGAAAATGTTAACTATTACTAAGATAATATTGTTGTACATTTCGAGATATGACATTTCATGATAACTGGAACTAATAATACATTCGACATTTCTAGATTAAAATAATGCAACAATTCTGGTTCAATAACTTTGAGAAAGATGTGTTGAAGTTTGTATATAATATTATTGTTCAAAATATGTTGTTGTATATATTTCTGTATTGTTAAGTGTATATGAAAATGAAATTTCAGAAGGGAATGCATTAGAAATTCAGAAAATGTTAACTATTACTAAGATAATATTGCTGTACATTTAGAGATATGACATTTCATGATAACTAGATCTAATAATACATTTGACATTTTGAGATTAAAATAACACAACAATTCTGGTTCAATAACTTTGAGAAAGATGTGTTGACGATTTCATATCATGTTATTTTTTTAAATATGTTGTTGTATATATTTCTGTATTGTTAAGTGTATATGAAAATGAAATTTCAGAAGGGAATGCATTAGAAATTCAGAAAAATTAACTATTACTAAGATAATATTGCTGTACATTTAGAGATATGACATTTCATGATAACTAGATCTAATAATACATTTGACATTTTGAGATTAAAATAACACAACAATTCTGGTTCAATAACTTTGAGAAAGATGTGTTGAAGTTTTTATATAATATTATTGTTCAAAATATGTTGTTGCATTATTTTATGAACAAAACGAAAGATATTAAGTTTAAATAGATTATTCATGTTTATTTTACAGTAGTCTACTTTTTATGAAATGTGTATTAAGAGAGCAAAGTACATATCGAGGCTTAAAACCTTTATTATCTCAACTTTTATTTTATTTATTATAAAATAGTAATTTCTACTGCTTTTAGAAGGAATATTTCAAAAGTTATTAATTAAGCTGTAGCTTTTAAAAATTATCTCATTTTCTCATTTCAAGTCATATTTTGTTTTCATAACATAGGATATGTATACCAAATGAAGAAAATAATACTCACTTATCCGCAAGATAACTTTTGAAACTTATCTATTATAAATTTAATGTTTATAAATAATTGAAGAAAAGTGTCCTTTTTTCCTTTGTAAATCAAAAATTTAAAAGGTGTTTGGATTTTAAAAAATTAAACAACTTTTATTTCATTTATCATAAAATAGAAATTTTGCTACTCTTAGAATGAATCTTTCAAAAGTTTTTTAATTGAGCTGTAGCTTTTAAAAATTATCTGCATTTGTCATTTCAAGTCGTATTTTGTTTTAATAACATTGGAAATGTACACCAAATGAAGAAAATAATACTCACTTATCAGCAAGATAACTTGTGAAACTTATCTATTATAAACTTAATTTTTATAATTAGTTTTTTTAATCAAATGAAAAGTTAATGTTGTATTTTGTAAATAAAAAATTTGAAAGGTGTTCGGATGTTAAAAATTTAAAATTCTGAAATCTGTTAAGAAATTGATAGATTTTTAAAAATATATAAAAAAAATTATATTTTGCTCATATTTATGTAACTGACGTTTACAAAATGAATAAAAAATTATTAGTATCTATTTGATATAATTTTTTTTCTAATTCACACATATCAAAACTTTTTTTACAGATAAATGAAATTTGTATTTTATTTACTTAGTATAGATTGTATGTTTTTGATATCTTGTTTCATATAACAAAACTAAATTATTTTTCATAAAGTTGAAGCCATATTTATGATCTAGAAAACATTTTATTCTATACAGAGCATAGTTGTTTATTTTATATTATATCCAAATTAGACTATTATAATGAAAATTTTTCGTGAAACTTTATGTGTTGAAAAATATTTAATACGTTTCATCTTTACTTGTTTTCTCAAGTTTATAGCAATATCCAAGTCATTAAGTGCAAATGTAGCATCTTTGTAAATGCTTTTACTATTTCAAAATATTCGGCCAAGCTAATCTTTAAGGAAATATATTATATCCTTTTACATTTGGATAAACAAATTATTATTTTTATTTCGGAAACAATATAATTATTTGGTTATCACACAATGTATATATATATATAATATATATATATAAATAATATATATAATATATATATATAAATAATATAGTATATATATATATATATATATATACAAATATATATAAATATATATTATATATATAATATATAAAATATATATAATATATAAAATATATTATATATATATATTATATATATATATGTATATATATATACATTATGTCTATACATATAATATATATATATATATATATAATATGTATATATATATATAATATATTATATATATATAAATATATATATATATATATATATATATTTATATATATATATATATATATATATATATATATAAATATATATATATATTATATATATTATATATATATATATATATATATGGATATATATGTATATATATGTATATATATATATATATGTATACAAGCAGTACCAAATAAGAAACCAGGAATACTCAGGTAAAACTACAAAACTTTATTAAAGATACAAGTGAGAATACATCAACTGAAAAAGATTTTCAATGTCTTTGTAATTAAGGGTAGCATTAAAAATGAAAACAATGAATAAATGTTGTTGCGTTAGGTAAAAGGAAAACATGCACTATACAAAGATCAACAAAAACGAGAAAATTAGTATACTAATATAAAAATACGTGTATAAGGATTTTACATAGCGTTTATAATATTTTTAAGCTAATAATACAATTATTTTTCTCTATGAAATTACTTTTGTATTTGCATTTGCATTTGCTAAATAAACTGGCTTGCTTCAAACTTATTCTTTTGTATAATAAAAAATAAAAAAAAATCTTATTATTTTTAATCTATAAAATGAGATAATATTAAAAGTATTTATGTGATAACTTATATTTATAAAAATCTATCTGCATTAAATAGATAAATAATTAAGTAAAAAAAAAAAAAGGAAAATTCTCATTCGAAAAGATACATACATCAATCTAAAATGTTACACACGAGTATTTGTTAAATATTTATTACATTATCTATTAGATTGTAAACTACTAAATTATTTAAATTTAACAAATTTGACAAGTTTAATATGTGTTTTTACTAAGTATATCTATTAAAGATATAACAATATTCTTAAATGTATCAGAAACCGAATTTAGCATGTATAATACACACAAAATAAATAAAATATATATATATATATATATATATGTTTGTTGTAATATATATTTATATATTTTATATATGTATAATAAATATATGTTATATATATTAAATTATATAATGTATATATATATATAATATATATATAGAAATATATAGTTTTTATAATATATATATAAAATAAATATATAAAATATATAAAAATATATATATATAAAATATATATATAATATATATATATATATATAATATATATATATATATATAATATATATATATATTAGTTATATATAATATATGTATGTATATATGTATATATATGTATATATATATATAATATGTAATGTATATATATATATATATATATATAATATATATATATATATATATGTAAATATAATTTGTATATATATAAATAATATTATATTATATATATATATATATATATATATATTATATATATATATATACATATATATATTATACATACATACATATATATACATATAATAATATATAAATATATATACAACATATATATATATATATATATATATATATATATATATATATATATATATATATATATATATATATTATATATATATATATATATATATATATATATATATATATATATATATATATATATATATATATATATATATATATATATATATATATATATATATATATATATATATATATAATATATATATATATATATATATATATATATAAATATATATGCTATAATATATATATATATAAATAATATATATATATCTTATATAATATATATAATATAAAAAATAATATATAGTATATATATATATATAAAATTATATATAATATATAATATATATAATGGTAAAAAATATATAATAAAGAATAATTTATACCTAATATATAATATATAAATATTTATATATATAAAGTATAATATATATATAAATATTTACTGTAATACTTTGATGTATATATGTGTGTCATGTAGTCAGGTTGGACGCTCTTGGTGAATCGATGTAGACATTTGCGGCTATTCTCGATTGGTGAGATGAAAATGTTGACTCCAGTCTCACCACTGGCCTGGGGTCTTCTAAAATAATTGAGGTAATTCTGAAATGCGGATAAGCTTGAACACTTCTGGTCATCGCAATATGTCGGAGTCGTTTTTTTCTCTCTTGGACCTAACTCTTCCTTTGGTTCTCGAAATTTGTCCTCGATTCCTGAAACCTTACTGTCGAAAACTTTCCCTCGACCCCGAACTCTGACTCCTTCTTGACTTTTCTTTTTTTATATTATTTTCATCATTGTCCTTTCTTAGTTCTCCTAGTCCAATCAGCAGAGCTGTATATATCTATTGGTCTCCTTTTCCCTGCCTTGAAACCGCAAACATGGGGAAAACCTTACCCCTTCAAATTGGGAACTGTCCCTTAGGGATTCACAAATAACTCCACAAAGGTATATTCTTATTTAGTGTCATGTACGGAGACGTGATTCTAGTCTGGGAAGGGAATCAGAAAACCTCCCGGAAATCTCGCACCCTACGAAAAAATCCGTTAATTAATTTTTATCGATCCTCTCTCCCTAAAAAAAGATATGATGAGGTCAGATTTAGATCCCAAGCATTTCACTTCTTATTTTATTTATACCAATTATATTACTGATATAAATCCTCTCACCACAGTTATACATGTCCTCACATACTCATTCAAGATGGATTCCTCTTCCACGTAATTTTCCAGCTTCTATCTTATGTTCGAATCTAAAAGGAAAGCAAAAGATACAAACGATATGATATTACGATATGATCTTACAAAAGATATGATGAGGTTAGATTTAGATCCCAAGCATTTCACTTCTCATTTTATTTATATCCATTATATTATTTAAATCAATTATATTAAATATCAATTATATTACTGGTCTAAATCGCCTCACCACAGTTATACATATCCTCACATACTCATTCACGATGGATTCCTCTTCCACGTAATTTTCCAGCGTCTATCTTACGTTCATATCTAAAAGGAAAGCCACTTCCATTAATATGATTTAATATTACAAAGAAGTTTTCTACTATTTAAGCATATTCGCTATATGAACTTTATATAATATTGAATGCAATTTTTATTTTGATAAGCATTCATATTTGTCATTCAGAGATAGTTGGTTGAGAAAGAAAATCCAAATTGTAAGTGAAAATTAATTGGATGTTTATATCCTTATTATAGAAAAAACTATATATGTGTTTTCAGCTAAAGAAAATTTTAAGCAAAAATCATAATTAGAAAATGTTGAGATATATTTGTAAATGGTACCATTTATTTCTACTCTTAAAGTTTGGTATTTTATAATTTATATTCTTTTTATGAATAAAGGTAATATAATTTCATATTCTTTGATTTATAAGAAATATCAAAGAATAGAATTACTCTCAACTTGAAATATATTCTATAGTTAAGATATTGCTATCCAACAAGATAAATCATTTTATTTGTAGTAACAACAGAATAAGAAAAAGAATGCTTCATGAAAAGAAGAAAAAACACTCTTAGAAGTAGCGAAACGAAAAAAATGATAGGTTAGATTTCATATAAATAAGATAAAGAATACATCATAAAAAACAAATCTCTTACAATTGCAAAAAACACGCTTTTTTTCTAAATTTGATTACATTACGAAAGAAAATAAGGAACTGGAGAAGATAAGGCTATGGGGAAAAACAAATTACTTTTTTTTTACTATTCCATGATGAATTTGGTACAATTGAAGAAACATTTTTAGATAGTACATGATATCCATTTCTTGTAGAATAACTTAATTGACATTTCTAATTTTTGAAAGTGGTGCTATAAACTTTGTGCACTGTGCATTCTCGTTAATGAAGAATATTATGCTTTTTTTTTAAATTTGATTACAATACGAAAAAAATAAGGAACTGGAGAAGATAAGGCTACGGAGAAAAACAAATTGCTTTTTTTTTACTATTCCATGATGAATTTGGTACAATTGACGAAACATTTTTAGATAGTACATGATATCCATTTCGTGTAGAATAACTTAATTGACATTTCTAATTTTTGAAAGTGGTGCTATAAACTTTGTGCACTGTGCATTCTCGTTAATGAAGAATATTATGGTTTTTTTTCTAAATTTGAGTACATTACGAAAGAAAATAAGGAATTCAAGAAGATAAGGCTATGGCTAAAACAAATTACTTTTTCTTACTATTTCATGATGAATTTGGTACATTTGACGAACCAATTTTAGACTGTACAGGATATCCATTCCATGTAGAATAACTTAATTGACATTTCTAATTTTTGAAAGTTGTGCTATAAACTTTGCGCACTGTACATCCTCGTTAATGAAGAATATTCTGTTTTTTGTTTTCTAAATTTGAATACATTAGGAAATAAAATAAGTAACTCGAGAAGATAAGGCCATGAGGAAAATCAAATTATTTTTTTATTATTCAATGATGAATTTGGTACAATTAACGAACTATTTTAAATAGTACATGATATCCGTTTCTTGTAGAATTATTTAATGAATATTTCTAATTTTTGAAAGTTGTGCTATAAACTTTGCGCACTGTACATTCTCGTTAAAGAAGAATATTCTGTTTTTTGTTTTCTAAATTTGAATACATTAAGAAATAAAATAAGGAACTCGAGAAGATATGGGTATGAGGAAACACAAATTATTTTTTTTACTATTCAATGATGAATTTGGTACAATTAACGAACTATTTTAGATAGTACATGATATCCGTTTCTTGTAGAATAATTTTATTGATATTTCTAAAATTTGAAAGTGGTGCTATAAACTTTGAGCACTGTGCATTCTCGTTAAGGAAGAATATTATGGTTTTTTTCTAAATTTGAGTACATTACGAAAGAAAATACAGAACTCAAGAAGATACACTCAAGAAGACTATATTGATAAACAAATTTACTTTTTTTTACTATTCCATGATGAATTTGGTACAATTGTCGAAGCATTTTTAGATAGTACATGATACCCATTTCGTGTAGAATAACTTAATCGACATTTCTAATTTTTGAAAGTTGTGCTATAAACTTTACACATTGTTAATTCTCGTTAATGAAGAATATTAAGATTTTTCTTTCTAAATTTGATTATTTTACGAAAAAAATAAGGATATGGGGAAAACAAATTACTTTTTTTTTTACTATTCCACGATGAATTTGGTACAATTGACGAAACATTTTTAGATAGTACATGATATCCATTTCATGTAGAATAACTTAATTGGCATTTCTAATTTTTGAAAGTGGTGCTATAAACTTTGCACACTGTACATTCTCGTTAATGAAGAATATGTTTTGTTTTCTAAATTTGAGTACATTATGGAAGGAAATAAGGAACTCAAGAAGATAAGGCTATGGAAAAAAATTACTTTTTTTTCACTATTCCATAAGGAATTTGGTACAATTGACAAAACATTTTTAGAGAGTGCAGGATATCCATTTCGTGTAGAATAACTTAATTGACATTTCTAATTTTGGAAAGTGCTGCTATAAACTTTGCTCACTGTACATTCTCGTTAATGAAGAATATTATTTTCCTTTCAGATGCATGAAGTCAAAGTAATATCTAGTGAAAGTGCGTAACGCAGAACAAAATTAAATATTCATATTTCTGAAAGGCTAAAGTTAACTGATATGAGGTAGTCCCTATATATTTTAAATTCAAATATACGACATCGGAACACTTTAGATTCTATACTTGGTTAAATATAACTTTAGATTCTACTCTAAGTTAAATACAGCGCTTAAATCCTTAATTACAACTGTAAAAGAAATTTTTAGTAGAAATTCTAAAAGAATTTTTTATATAAAAATTACAATTATATTCTTAGTATAATTTTCCTATTTAAATGACATATAACAAACAAATACGTATATTTCATTAAAATTGCATCATAATTTGTAACGCCGTAGTTCAGATATACTAATTTTAGGAAAATGATAAACTTTTAGGGAAAAAAGGAGTTTTCGGACTTTCTCTTTAAATATATATAAGTAATTTTCAAGATTTAAATTTGAGAAATCAATAAATCTATCTAGAATCAGGATTAATATAAGGGAATTATATTCTGTGATTGATAATTTTATCCTTTGTGTAAATGAAATGTATTTATGGCAATTATTTATATTCTTTTCCTTTTTGTCGAGTTATTTTTCAATTCCTTTTCTATTCTAACTCAAATATAGAAATATATTTTTAATTACAAGTTTTACTTTATAATTATTTTTGATATCAAATAAATCTTAGTGATAAATTATCAAAAGCCAAAGAAAAGCCAACCAGATGCAGAAAAAAGCTAAGAAGAAATAATAAACTTTTAGAAGACTTTTTAAGAATTTGATAAACTTTTAGGGAAAAAGGGAGTTTTCAGAATTTCTGTTTAAATATATGTAAGCAATTTTTCAAGAATTAAATTTGAGAAATCAATAAATCTATCGAGAGTCAGACTTAATATAAGGGAATTATATTCTGCGATTGATAATTTATCCTTGGTGTAAATGAAATATATTTATGGCAATTATTTTACCCTTTATTGTCGATATCCCCATTTTGTCGATTTATTTTTCAATTTCTTTTCTAGTCTATCTCAAATATAGGAAATATAATTTTAAATACAAGTTTTACTCTAAAATTATTTTTGATATCAAATAAATCTTAGTCATGTGTTATCAAAAGTCAAACAGAAGCCAACCAGATGCAGAAACAGGCTAAGAAGAAATAATAAACTTTTAGAAAACTTTTTAAGAATCTGATAAACTTTTAGAGAAAAAGGGAGTTTTCAGAATTTCTGTTTAACCCCTTGCCTATTTTGAACATATACCGTGCGGATGCGGTTAACGTGCCTTTAATGATTTGCCCTTATACCGTACGGGCGATCTGATTTTTTTGTCGTTCTCACTGTTTTGGCAGTATCTTTTGTATTTTTAATGTCAAATTAGTCGTATAGATATCCACACGATGTTAGTTTTACAATTGTGTTATGTTTGGTTTAAAAACTCGGGTTTTCTGATACTTTTGCATTATTCAGCGAGTTTTTAACTTTGTTTTGATATAATAAGTTTTCTGTTCATCTACAGACAAAGCACTAGTTCAAACTAGTGCTATGTGTATAGAAGAAAAAGAACTTATAGAATTAGAAAAGAGACCTATTTTTAAAGAAGGTGATACTTTCTGTTTCAAGATATATGTTACTAAATCTGATCTTTAAAAAACAGGTTAAGTAAATGTACTTGTAGTATTTGTATTCGAAAATAATTGTGTAGTATTGTAATCGAAAATATTATATTTTATATGAATGTAATTGAAATTCCTTGTCTGGCATACATATAAAAGGCAATTAGGGAACTTTATTTTAATTTTTTGTAAAAAATTTGTTATACATGCTTAAAATAAAATTACTTTTAAATATACATTTTCACTTACAAATTTTAAAATGAAAATGTGCAATAAAAAATGTGACAATTCATTCGTGAAAAAATGAAATTGTTAAGGGGTTAAATATATGTCAGTAATTTTGCAAGATTTAAATTGGTGAAATCAACAAATTTATAGAGAATCAGGCTTAATATAAGAGAATTATATTCTATGATTGATATTTTTATTCTTTGTATAAATGAAATATATTTATGGCAATTATTTACACGCTTTTCCATTTTGTCGATTTATTTTTCAATTCCTATTCTATTCTTACAAATATAGGAATAGTTTTAAATACAAGTTTTACTCTAGAATTACTTTTAATATCAAATGAATCTTAGCTATGTGTTATCAAAATCCAAACAGAAACCAACTAGATGCAAATACAGGCTAAGAAGAAATAATAAAGTTTTATAATACTTATTAAGAATTTGATAAACTTTTAGGGAAAAAGGGACTTTTCAGAATTTCTATTTAAAGTAATTTTTCAAGATTTAAATTTGAGAAATCCATAAATCTATCGAGAGTTAGGCTTAATATAAGGGAATTATATTCTATGATTCATAATTTTATCCTTTGAGTAAATGAAATATATTTATGGCAATTATTTACACACTTTTCCATTTTGTCGATTTATTTTTCACTTCTTTTTCTATTCTATCTCAAATGTAGGAAATATGCTTTTAAATAAAGTTTTACTCTAGAAATATTTTTGATATCAAATAAATTTTCTTAGTCATTTGTTACAAAAGCTAACCAGATGTAAGAATAGGCTAAAAAGAAATAATAAACTTTTAGAAGATTTCTTAAGAATCTGAAAAACTTTTAGGAAAAAAGGGACTTTTCAGAATTTTTGTTTAAATATATGTAAGTAATATTTCAAGATTTAAATTTGTGAAATCAACAAATTTATCTAGAATCAGGCTTAATATAAAGGAATTATATTCCATGATTGATAATTTTATCCTTTATGTAAATGAAATATATATATGTCAATTATTTACATTATTTTCCATTTTGTCGATTTATTTTTCAATTCCTATTCTATTCTATCTCAAATATAGGAAATATGTTGTTAAATACCAGGTTTACTCTAGAATTATTTTTGATATCAAATAAATCTTAGCTATGTGTTATCAAAAGCCACACAGAAACCAACTAGATGCAAAAACAGGCTAAGAAGAAATAATAAAGTTTTATAATACTTATTAAGAATTTGATAAACTTTTAGGGAAAAGGGGACTTTTCATAATTTCTATTTAAATATATAAGAAATTTTTCAAGATTTAAATTTGAGAAATCAATAAATCTATCGAGAATCAGGCTTAATATAAGGGAATTATATTCTGTGATTTATAATTTTATCCTTTGTGTAAATGAAATATATTTATGGCAATTATTTACACACTTTTCCATTTTGTCGATTTATTTTTCACTTCTTTTTCTATTCTATCTCAAATATAGGAAATATGCTTTTAAATAAAGTTTTACTCTAGAAATATTTTTGATATCAAATAAATTTTCTTAGTCATTTGTTACAAAAAGCCAAGCAGAGGCTAACCAGATGCAAGAATAGGCTAAAAAGAAATAATAAACTTTTAGAAGACTTTTTAAGAATCTGAAAAACTTTTAGGAAAAAAGGGACTTTTCAGAATTTTTGTTTAAATATATGTAAGTAATATTTCAAGATTTAAATTTGAGAAATCAATAAATCTATCGAGAATGAGGCTTAATATAAGGGAATTATATTCTGTGATTGATAATTTTATCCTTTGTGTAAATGAAATGCAATTATTTACACTCTTTTCCATTTTGTTGATTTATTTTTCAATTCCTATTCTATTCTATCTCAAATATAGGAAATATGCTTTTAAATACAAGTTTTACTCTAGAATTATTTTTGATATCAAATAAATCTTAGCCATGTGTTATCAAAAGCCACACAGAAGCCAACCAGATGCAAAAACAGGCTTACGCAATCAGTCCAGGGATTATTTAAGTAAATAACGTATATATCTGCATCATTATTCTTCGCTGTAACTTTAGCAGGAAATCCTAAATGAAATATTCAGTTCGTCATCTTCTATACATTTAATACCTTGAAATAAAATTCCATATTTATTTTCTTGTTAGCTGATATATATATATATATATATATATATATATATATATATATATATATATATATATATATATATGTATATATCATTCATTTATATCTGAAATATAGATTTTGATCTTCAGAAATAAATTTATCAATCGAAAGAGGAAAGTGGTCTTACAAAATCATTTATATAGAAATGGAATGACTGCCTTGAAACGTGAATGCTTTTGAAATAGAACCCAAATGTAGCTAATGTACCACAAATGAAAGACACTTAATTTAAATAAAGAACTAGTATTTGTTATGGACCCAGCAAATTTCCCTTGAGACGGAGAAGATGAATATCGATTGATAAAAGCGAGATTCGAAAGACTAAAATTTTAACCGTTGTTTGAAAATGGAAGAGCTGAACCAATATGCTTTAGTAAACGTCAGATGTCTGGAAAATATATGCTTGTAAGTACAATACTTCTCCGATGGAAGCTTGTTAAAATTTTAAATAAAGTGATCAAAGGCATAAAGTTTTCTTGGTGATGAAATCAATATTTGACGGAGGTATCAAAGCAGTGTTGAGATAAATACCGAGATATCCCAATAATTAAAAGTACTAAGTACCTAATAAATATTAAAATATGCTTGGTTAAAGCTTCTGCGTATCTGAAACACTACCCATTATCATAGTTCAGTACCATAACTCAAATAGTGGAAATTAAAATTTTTTTATTGATATTAACCAAAAGGTATCTATTTATCTATCAAACAGAAGAATGTTTTACACAATAAGGTATAAGTGTAAGGGAAGGGATTCAAATGAAATGGGAAGATAACTAAATTCAAAATTTCTTGAATAAAAACTTTCTTTGGATAAAATCCTACTGTTTCACTACCTGATTGCTTAGAGATTTACCACGCACGTATCACATATATACAAGAACATTGTTAATGAAAACTACTAAATATGTAAAATTTTAACTTAATAAGTTTCTGAAAAAATGACAAAGCGATATATTATATTGTAAACTAATGTATACTGTTATATATTATTCTGTATTTAATTCTATGAATTTATGGAAACGAAGTAAAATGCCATTTGACTATAATTAAATATCTTATTAACGCATATAATAAACTTTAATTTTAAAATATTTTCCAATTTAGGTAGAAATAATAGTTGCTCTTATAATAAATAATAAGTCTAGAAATTATAGTTAATTGGCAATTTTTGAAAACAAGTTTAAAATTCTCAATTTATTAAAATGAAATGAAAGGGATTGAAATAAATTGCGAATATAAATAGATTCAAATTTTCTTAAATAAAAACCTTCTTTGGATAAAATGCTACAGGTTTCACTACTTGATTGTTTAGATGTTCACCATGAACGTATCACATATATACAAGAACATTGTTAATGAAATCGTAAATATATAAATTTTTGCCTAATGTTTCTGAAAAAATGACAAAGCGATATATTATATTGTAAACTAATGTATAGTGTTATATATTATTCTGTATTTAATTCTATGAATTTATGGAAACGAAGTAAATTGACATTTGACTATATTATCTTATCAACGCATATTAAAAACTTTAATTTAAAACATTTTCCAATTTAGGTAGAAATAATAGTTGCTCTTATAATAAATAATAAGTCTAGAAATTATAGTTAATTGGCAAAATTAAAAAAAAAATCGTTTAAAATTCTCAATTTATTAAAATAAAATGAAAGGGATTCAAATAGAATGGGAAGATACTAAATTTTCTTAAATAAAAACCTTCTTTGGATAAAATGCTACAGTTTTCACTACTTGATTGTTTAGATGTTCACCATGAACGTATCACATATATACAAGAACATTTATAACGAAAACTATTATAAATATATAAATATATAAAATTTTTATCTAGTAAGTTTCAGAAAAAAATGACAAAACAATATATTATATTGTAAACTAATTTATAGTGTTATATATTATCCTGTATTTTAATCTAACAATTTATGAAAACGAAGTCAATTGACATGTGATTATAATTAAATATCTTATCAACGTATATTAAAAACTTTAATTTTAAATAATTTTCCAATTTAGGTAGAAATAATAATTGCTCTTATAATGAAAAATAAGTCATTATAGTTAACTAAAAATAAAAAAGAATTTTAAAATTCTCATTATTAAATGAATTTCAGGGAAAATCTAAAGATAAAACAATATTGCCCAAAAATATTGATAAAGTTTTTTTTTTAAAGAGTATTTTTTTTGTTTACATATTTAAGATTTAAAAATATCTTTACTTATAGATACATTGACATTTGACGATAATTAAACATCTTATCAATGCATATTATAAACTTTAATTTTAAAATATTTTCAAATTTAGGTAGAAATAATAATTGCTCTTATAATGAAAAATAAGTCTACAAATTATAGTTAACTGGTAAAAATTAAAAGAAATATTTAAATTCTCAATTTATTAAAATAAATTTTCAGGGAAAATAAAGTTAATAATATTCTCCGAGGATATTGATTGATTTAAAAAAGTTTCTTTTTTAAAACAGTATTTTTATTTTGTTTATAGATCTAAGATTAAATATCTTTACTTTCTTATAGATACATTAAATTTGACTATAATTAAACATTTATGCATAATAATAAACTTTAATTTTTAAAATATTTTCCAATTTAGGTAGAAATAATAGTTGCTCTTATAATAAATAATAAGTCTAGAAATTATAGTTAATTGGCAAAATTAAAAAAAAAATCGTTTAAAATTCTCAAAATGAAAGGGATTCAAATAGAATGGGAAGATACTAAATTTTCTTAAATAAAAACCTTCTTTGGATAAAATGCTACAGTTTTCACTACTTGATTGTTTAGATGTTCACCATGAACGTATCACATATATACAAGAACATTGTTAATGAAAACTACTAAATATGTAAAATTTTAACTTAATAAGTTTCTGAAAAAATGACAAAGCGATATATTATATTGTAAACTAATGTATACTGTTATATATTATTCTGTATTTAATTCTATGAATTTATGGAAACGAAGTAAAATGCCATTTGACTATAATTAAATATCTTATTAACGCATATAATAAACTTTAATTTTAAAATATTTTCCAATTTAGGTAGAAATAATAGTTGCTCTTATAATAAATAATAAGTCTAGAAATTATAGTTAATTGGCAAAATTAAAACAAAAAATCGTTTAAAATTCTCAATTTATTAAAATAAAATGAAAGGGATTCAAATAGAAATGGGAAGATACTAAATTTTCTTGAATAAAAACCTTCTTTGGATAAAATGCTTCTGTTTTCACTTCTTGATTGTTTAAATGTTCACCATGAACGTATCACATATATACAAGAACATTTTTAACGAAAACTATTATAAATATATAAATATATAAAATTTTTATCTAATAAGTTTCTGAAAAAAATACAAAGTGTTATATTATATTGTGAACTAATTTATAAAGTTATATATTATCCTGTAGTTAAATCTAACAATTTATGAAAAGGAAATCAATTGACTTGTGATTATAATTAAATATCTTATCAACGTATATTAAAATCTTTAATTTTAAATAATTTTCCAATTTAGGTAGAAATAATTCTCGCAATTATAATAAAGAAGTAATATCTAGAAATTATAGTTAATTAGTAATTTAAAAAAATCGTTTAAAATTCTGAATTTATTAAAATAAAATGAAAGGGATTCAAATAAAATGGAAAGATAATTAAATTCAAATTTTCTTCAATAAAAACTTTCTTTAGATATAATCCTACTGTTTTTCAGTACTTGCTTAGAGATTCACGATGTACGTATCACATATATACAACAACATTGTTAATGAAAACTACTAAATATGTAAAATTTTAACTTAATAAGTTTCTGAAAAAATGACAAAGCGATATATTATATTGTAAACTAATGTATAGTGTTATATATTATTCTGTATTTAATTCTATGAATTTATGGAAACGAAGTAAAAGTACATTTGACTATAATTAAATATATTATCAACGCATATTAAAAACTTTAATTTTAAAACATTTTCCCATTTAATAGAAATAATACTTGCTCTTATAATAAAAATAAGTCTCTTATAAATAAATAATGCTCTTATAATAAATAATAAATTAAAACAAAAAATCGTTTAAAATTCTCAATTTATTAAAATAAAATGAAAGGGATTCAAATAGAAATGGGAAGATACTAAATTTTCTTGAATAAAAACCTTCTTTGGATAAAATGCTTCTGTTTTCACTTCTTGATTGTTTAAATGTTCACCATGAACGTATCACATATATACAAGAACATTTTTAACGAAAACTATTATAAATATATAAATATATAAAATTTTTATCTAATAAGTTTCTGAAAAAAATACAAAGTGTTATATTATATTGTGAACTAATTTATAAAGTTATATATTATCCTGTAGTTAAATCTAACAATTTATGAAAAGGAAATCAATTGACTTGTGATTATAATTAAATATCTTATCAACGTATATTAAAATCTTTAATTTTAAATAATTTTCCAATTTAGGTAAAAATAATAATTGCTCTTATAATGAAAAATAAGTCTACAAATTATAAATTGGCAAAAATATTTAAAAAAAATCTTTTAAAATTCTCAATTTATTAAAATAAAATTTCCAGCGAAAATCTAAAGTTAAAACAATATTCCCCTAGGAAATTTTTTGATTTAAAAACTTTATTTTTAAAAGAGTACATTTGTTTGTTTATAGATCTAAGATTAAAAATATCTTAACTTTCTTATAGATACATTGACATTTGACTATAATTAAACATCTTATCAATGCATATTAAAAACTTTAATTTTAAAATATTTTCCACTTTAATTAGAAATAATACTTGCTCTTATAATAAAAAATAAGTCCAGAAATTATAGTTAATTGGCAAAAAATTTAAAAAAGCTTTTAAAATTCTCAATTTATTAAAAAAAATGAAAGGGATTCAAATAAAATAGGAAGATAACTAAGTTCAAATTTCCTTGAATAAAAACCTTCTTTGGTTAAAATGCTACTGTTTTCACTACTTGATTTTTTAGAGAACCACCATGACCGTATTACATATATACAAGAACATTGTTAAAGAAAACTATTATAAATATATAAATATAAGTTTCTGAAAAAATGTCAAAGCTATATATTATATTGCAAACTAATTTATAGTGTTATATATTATCATGTATTTAAATATAACAATTTATGAAAACGAAGTCAATTTGACATGTAATTATAATTTAATGTCTTATCAACGTATATTAAAAACTTTAATTTAAATAATTTTCCAATTTAGGTAAAAAAAATATTTGCTTTTATAATAAAAAGTAAGTCTAGAAATTATAGTTAATAGGGAAAAAATTAAAAAAATTAAAAATTCTCAATTTATTAAATAAAATTTCAGGGAAAAACTAAAGTTAAAACAATATTCCCCTAGGAAATTTTTTGATTTAAAAAGTTTATTTTTAAAAGCGTATTTTTTTCTTTATAGATATAAGATAAAAAATATCTTTACTTTCTTATAGATACATTGACATTTGACTATAATTAAACATCTTATCAATGCATATTAAAAACTTTAATCTTAAAACATTTTCCAATTTAGGTAGAAATAATACTTGCTCTTAAAATAAGTTTAGAAATTATAGTTAATTGACAAAAAATTTAAAAATATATTTTTGAATTCTCAATTTATTAAAATAAAACATTCAGCGAAAAACTAAAGTTAAAACAATATTCCCCGAGGAAATTTATTGATATAAAAAGTTTCTTTTTATAAGCGTATTTTTTTTTTGGTTTATACATCTAAAATTAAAAATATCTTTACTTTCTTATAGATACATTAGAGTGAAATAATAGCAAGGGATATAATTGATCTCGCTAGGAGACTACAAATCTTGTTTAAATTACTGACTCTAAAAACTATATCCGAGGGCAAATATAGTCATTATAGAAGCTTTTTTTGATTTCACAACTGATTGCAGGAATCTCAAAAGTTTACTTTAAATATCATAAAATTTTGTTCTTTCCTTTATTCACTGAGAGCCAGTATATCTGGCCAGTGCTTGTTTAATAAAATATCGATTCTCTCATGTTAAAGTGGATTTGTTATTTCTTGAAATAAATTGCATCCATAAGATATGAAGAATTTTGCTTCTAATGTAAAGATATTTTAAAAGCAAATATTAACATTATACTACAAAATTATTAAAGCCGAACCAACTAAAATTTTGAAGCCAATACAAGTTGAGAAAGAAAATTATTAACTGAAAATATTTCTTGATAAAAATGTTTTAAGTTATATAAATGAAAACTAACTAATAGTAAATTTTTAAAAAATACTCGAGTTCTTCCATAATTTGATTACTAACCGAAAAGATGAGGGCAGACGTACAAAAATTTTAGAATATTTTGCAGAGATTTTAGAAAAAAAAGCAGATACATTTTCCTTTCTAATCAATCTTCCGATGGCTTGTTTTAATGTTAATCAACTTTAGAATAGTTTTTTAATAATATTCTACAGACTAGCCCTACCCCCTAAAAATACGATGTGGAATAATTTCCTTCTCTATTCTTTATTTTCACCTTTTTTTTGTTTTGAATAATAGGACATTACAATTACCAATTGCTTTTTATTTTCAAAGTATACATTTATTTCGTTTCCCAAGTGTAAAAATATTGTTACGTTAGCCTAGTGTTTGAGAAAGAAAAAATTAAAACTCATTAAAAAACACCTGGACAAATATGTCTTGATTAAATAATTTTATACAATTAAATGCCTAAAGAATACAACTGGAATACAACTTATCATTTGTAGATAGGGGAGATAAATCTCGACTGGGCGTTGGCCCTGTAAAAACATGTCGTCTTTTTTTCTTTTTCTCGTGTAACTCAAAATGTTTAACCCGCAAGCAAAGGATGCCAACAGCATTCATCCTCTTCTATCCTCTGGTAACAACTTTGTCCTCTAAAAAAATCAGACTGCCCCGCGGTAAAACAGGGGTCCACTCAGAACGGAAGGATTATAATCCTGCCAAACCAATAGGCCCTTCTATTGGTTGGGAGAAGTCTGAAGTTTCTTCTAGTTCAAACCAGTCTTGTTCTGTATATCTTTGACGATGGCTCACGGAAAGAGGTAAAAAATGCTGAACAGAATGTAACTTATTGTTACAACAAGGTAACAGGGGAAGCTACTTCTATTTCGAGTACTATTTCGCACTGACCCGCAGCATTAATATTCAATATACATAACCATTTTTTTCCAATTGCATAATGGAATGTATGAATATGTCTATATTTATGTTCTATTTTTGTAGCTCAGTTGTGGTGATTTATATTAGAGTCAAATAGTGTAGGAATTGCAATGAAAATACTTTGCAATAAATGTGCACTACTAAATATTATAAAAGGGTCTAAATTCAAAATGTCAAATATGTTTTGGCTAATCACTATTGAATTATGCATTGTAACGTTAATAGGAGTTGCATTGAAAATTTTCGATTTATAGTTCGTAGATTTATAGTCCATTGCACTTTACAATAGAGTGGAACAACTAAATATTAGAACAGTTCTTAATACACAATTTCAACTTTCCACAGACGAACGGTGGCCGAGTGGTTAGGGCACTAATCTTCGTAACCGGAGTTCATGGGTTTAAGTGCCACTTTGGTAGTCACTTTGGTTCGTAGTCGTTTGAAATCGGCTTTAAGCAGTAGTTGCCAGTCTCATTATCCCTCATGTTGCAAAAAGTAGACCGTAGTGCTCCCAAACATTATAACAAACCATCAACTTTCCACGAAAAATCCCTTTTCAGGTATGGGAGACACAAATATAGACGTGCAGGCCTACAAACTGACATAAAAAAGAAACCAGTCAAAAAGTGCTCAAGAACGATAAAAATTAGAATTTAAAAGTTCAAAATTATAGTTTCCCACTTTGTACATACAGATGTAGTACTTAAGCTTATAAAAAGTGCATCAAGGAATGCTCCAAATATTTATTTCCGTTGAAATCTGGGCACTAGGATTTTGTGGAATAAGAGTACTTTACTTTTTACAAAAAATTATGAAATGTCAGCTAATAAAATTTGAAAATTTTTCTTCAGGAGTTTCGTGAAATAATACATATAATTAATATAGGCTGCTGAATTAAAGCCACTAAAGAGAACCTAATTTCAATAAGCCACTAATTCTAATTTCAATCTCAAAGCTTATTTTGACAAAATAGTTGATTTTGGAAACAATTTAAAAAAAGACTATTTGTAAATGTACAAATGTCTTCTGAGTAAAGAAATATGCATAATATTTGTTCTTATTTTAAATACTTTTTGTGTAAAAGAATGTCAAATGTTAGTCTGCATACGACGGTTCTTCAACCCTTGGTTAACTTTAGGACATTTTATTAGGACATACGATAAAAAAGGAGCCCTAATCAGCGAAGTATTATGAAGCAACCATTTCTCATAACTCTCTTTCCCAATCTTTACGCGTTAAGTGATTTTATATTGGGTTAAAGATTAATGCGCCTGCCTTAAATGAGTGCACTGCTTCTTTTTAATCTCAAATCCCTAAAATAGTCATTTTACCTTTTCAAACCTGACAAACACACACACACACACACACACACACACACACACACACACACACACACATATATATATATATATATATATATATATATATATATATATATATATATATATATATATATATATATATATATATATATATATATATATATATATATATATATATATATATATATAAATATATATATATATATATATATATAAATATACATATATATATATATATATATATATATATATATATATATATATATATATATATATATATATATATATATATATATATATATATATATATAAATGTAATCCAATAATTATAAAAGTACTGGACAATGTATCCCCTATTATTTTTACTTGCAAGGGCTACTGGACAAGGAGAAGCCTATCAGCTAGCAGTAATAACGAACGATACAGTCTACTCACATTGAAGAGTACAGCACAAGTCTAATCTAGACTTTATTATAGAGCTGCTAAAACCGACATCTTTATTAGTCAACTACCGGGAAGAGATAAAACAATCAATCTGCTCGAACAGAGGTGCACCCAAGAGTGTTGAACAGACAGAAAATTTACATCTATAGAATAGAAAGATTTGGGAATCGTATCGAAAGAGTTTTAAGTCGAAGACATTCCTTTGATTAAGACATATACAGGCTGTTAAAAAGATTTTAAGGAATTAGAATGGGAGAAAGGAGGTTTTAAGGAATTATTAAAGTTAGATAATTTTGATATAGTACACACACATATAATATATATATATATATTATATCTGTGTATATATATATGTACATATATATATGTGTATATATATATGTACATATATATATATATATATATGTATATATATATATATATATATATATATATATATATATATATATATATATATATATATATATATATAAATATATATATATATATATATATATATATATATATATATATTTTATATATACATATATATATATATATATATATATATATATATATATATATTGTTTTCTACATTTGGAAGTTTAGTAATAACACATATCTTAAGTATTTTTTGCATACTCACAGATTGTTCAATAATATATGTTCATAGTAGAAGACTATACCACTCCAAACTACACCAAACCTATATTTTGTATAGATTTTTATGGGTATAAAATTCATTCAACAAGTTTATTTCAATTTCGTTTGTAACTTCTTAAGAAAATTGGACACAAAATAGCTTTTGGTACAAAATGACCCATTTTCTGGTTCTAGAATTAGAGAAACCTCTCCTAAATCGTTGTGTTTTGAGTTATTGTTTTGTTATATGCATAAAAGTATATGCGATGAATTAATTCTGTAATTATTCTTCACGCCATGGATTAGAACAGAGAGTTCATCAAATCCAGAATTCATCATAATCTCAATCCGCATTTTTACGATGATTGAGATGATTCATACTGTGTATAGAAGTTGATAACGATATTTCCTGAACACTGATGAATCTACAAAAGACTACAAAAGCTATAAAATACTAATTATATATAAAAACAAATAAATCCAGATAAATGGCAAAACATTGCTGTGAGATAGCATTATCAACAAGTACTGAAGTAATTTAAGTAAATAATTCGTTGTTGATTAAGATAATTATATTATAGTGTAACATCTTCTTATAATACACATTGGTCTTCTACAGCGATATTTTAAAACTGCTTCCCTCACAAACACATAATGAATATGGTAATTAAGGGAATTCATTTTTCTTAAATTAATATGCTGTATAAACATCTGCTATAATTACTTCGCATTTCATATGGGACAGAATGCTTTAGGTATTTGGCATTTGAATATACATAGTTGATCCAATTAGTTTTATCAAAATGTCTGACAGGTGATTAAGTACGGTAAACATGTAGAAAGTAACATTAAATTATTTTAATTTCACAATAGATTAAGGTTACAAACACCACTTTGCATTTAATTAAAATTGATTTTCTTGATTGGATAAAGGGAATTCTTTAAGTGATTTTTCGGCAATTAAAGCGAATTCATTTAATTGAAAACATTTGACAATTTTACCCCAAATTTTAAGAATGCTAAAATTAATTTAAAATTTCGTTCGCTTCAAATTAAAAATATTTGTTACCAGGCTGTAAAACTGTGAATATGGTAAATTAATATGTGGGAAATTGACTTCTGAATTTAAAGAAAAAAAAAGCTAATTTCATAATTGCCCAGTGCTATAAAATAACAGTGCTAAGTTTAAAATTACTTTTAAAAAGGAATTCTATTTAAAATAGGTGGAGATTGCTTCTTTATTAAGTGATCGAGTTTTATAATATATAATATAAATTGTGCGTGGGGGGGATATAAACCATCTAGATATTCGAAATTTTTTTTAAGGGATTGTAATATGTTGTATTCCAGAAATCAGTATACATTACAGATGAATAACCTTGCTGATATATTTTAGTTTATTTGACTCTAAAACATTTTCCAGTTCTTTATAAAAGAAACTACAAAATGGAAACTAGAAAATAGATAACTGTATGACATTTAAAGAACATGTTAGCGAGGTTTCGGTTGTTGTATGAAGATGATTTTCATTTATTTCCTTTATTATATAAAAAAAAAATCAATCCATCATTCGAGTCAATATTTTTGTTTAGATGTTTGCATTTTATATTTAGAATCTTGAATATTATCTCCCTAATTCAACAAAATATGGTAAATTCTATAAGTAAGTAAAATTTTTTTGTATCGGAAGAAGTTGAGTAAAGTCTGACAACCTGAAAGTTAGATTTTTGTCCCGAGGTCACTAATTGGACAAAGAGGCATAAGTTGTTTTTATCTTTTATAAATACTTGATAGCATTTCAAAGAGAATCTTTTAGGTGCCAAACTAATAGAATTAAATACATGTAAGAAGGTACTAAACGTACTTAAATGGAAGTGAATTATGAAAGCTCATGAAATGGACAAAGAAACAAGAGGAACACGTGTCTGATTGTACAAAGAACAGTGAAAATCCCGATGCCATTTAAATTGATATTATTATTCATAACAGATCATTAAATAAAAAGATCAAACTATTACCTGGATCCTAGATTCGCTTCTACGTCCCGAGTTGTCGTTCTTATATTCTGATGTAATAATACCTAAAGGGTAATTACCTATTTAGAATCACGAGGAACACGTGTCCGGTTGTACAAAGAACAGTGAAAATCCCGATTAAATTTTAATCTATTTTATTATTCACAACGGTGCATTAAAAGATCAAACGATTACCTGGATCCTAGATTCGCTTCTACTTTCCGAGTTGCCGCTCTTACATTCTGATGGTATAATACCTCAAGGACAATTAACTATTCAGAATCATAAACACGAATACGTATTTTTAGTTATATTTAGTAGAACAATTAAGAACACCTTTATTATATGGGTAAAAATAATTAGAGGCAGTGTCAACTATCCAACAGAGGTTTGTAAAAAAGCGTGAGTCATTACAGTATGATTGCTCCATTTAGTATAATTTTTCAATATATACATATATATATGTGTGTGTGTGTATATATATATATATATATGTGTGTGTGTATATATGTATATATATATATATGTATATATATTTACATATATATATATATAATTATATATATATATATATATATATATATATACATGTATATATATATATATATATTTATATATATATATATTTATATATATATGTATATATATTATATATATATATATATATATATATATATATATATATATATATATATATATATATATATATATATATATATATATATATATATATATATTATATATATATATATATATATATATATATATATATATATATATATATATATATATATATATATATATATATATATATATATATATATATATATATATATATATATATATATATATACAAATTTAAGCAGTAAACATGTGAGCAGTAGTACAAATAAAATTAGAGAATTCTGCTTCACAAAATTCATAATTTATTTCAGTTTAAACAATAGAAAGACGGATTTAAAGATTGCAATGTAAATCCACCAACTTAAATAAAACAATGTTTTATGCACTAATCTAACTTTAATATATTTTAATAAATTACAGTTAAAAAAATATGATACTTTTACTAGTTAACGTAGCGTTACAACAAATTCTTATTAATAAGCATGCTACAAGAGATAGTAACAGAGTGTTATGGGCTTGAATGAAAAGAATGTAATTAGAAAGCTCAAATATTTTATTTAGAATATAGAACCAAGAATTAAGCGAAATGAAGTGAATAAGCTATTGATATTAATCGTATATTTATGTTTAAATGACTGCAGAACTTTTCAATATTATAAATGCAGTACATTAATTGAAAACGTTTGAAAGATTTATAACTTAGAAGATCAGGATTTTTTTTATGGTAGAAATCATTAGTACTGAGTATTATTGCAACATGATTTCTTTAGGTGTAACGGAGAATGAGGAAGGGGCTTGTTTTTATTGTAAAGGAATCTTCGACGAATATTATCCTGAGAACACTAATGACCCTAACTTTGATACTGAAATCGATGCCTTAACCCTTTAAAGGTTACTATTATAAATTCTTTGGGATTTAATGAAATTAGTTCATAAATGGTATCTATGAACTTTATAAATGTAAATGCATATTTTTTTAATAATTTTGAGGGGTGGTTAAAATGCAAAATCTAGCCTTGTGTACGGTGTGAAAATGATGCTTTTTTAAAGGTTTAATTATGCTGCGGGAACAATGATTATTATCTAAAATTTTATGATAAAGAAAAACTAACCAATTTACAGTCGAATGATGGCTATTTTGTACAGCTCTGTTTTTAGGTATCGGAATTTATAGGTTAAAATCCCACTGCAGGTATGGATGTTCATAGCAATGGGGAATCGATCTTAAGCTTTAGGTCTCGGTCTTATTACCCTCGTGTTGAAAGACAGTAAGTAGACCGTACCAAACATAAACAATTTAGAAGTTTAGTTTGGATAGACATT
>CM063504.1:112433081-112508081 GCA_032207245.1 Pardosa pseudoannulata | reverse complement strand
ATTTAGTAGTAAACAAAAAATATAAAAGAAACAGGAAGGAACTATATTGTTCTTCTTTTCTTTAGAAGCAGAATTCCATTTCAGGTGAAAAACTGAAATGGCAGTTCATTCCATGATGACATCCAATCCCAATATAAGATTTTAAACTACACCCGCTAGGATGACAATCCAATAACCAATATGTGTTAACTCCCTTTTCAATACTGAGGAACCTTATTTGGAACCACAGCTTTTAGTTTTCCAGCCAGCTTGGTCTTTATTCTATCTACACACTTAAGGGATAAAAGGCTAAGTCAACCGTATCCAGCCCGAGGATCGAAGCTCAGACTTATGGCTTAAGAGTACTAATCCTTACTTCAATACTACGAACTTTAAGTGTATATCTATATTAGTTTAAAATAGCTTAATGTTCTGGTCATCTAGACCTTTTTTTATCCCCAGTACTAGAAAAGTTTATCGAAGGAACATTTAAGCTAGACTAAAAACCAATAATGCTATATTAACCACATTGTATAATGACACAAGATTTGATTTGAAGTAACACTTATTTGAAAGTTTTTTAAACCTGTTTTTTCACCATTAAAAAACAAGCATAAGTATTAGTCTGAAAATATCAAGCATATTTGTATACATCTAAATAATCAGAATTATTAATTATTCTATTAGTAGAATTCCATCTCAGGTGAAAAACTGAAATGGGAGTTTATCTTATGGCGACAACGTAAACCAGTATGAGATTTAAAACCATGCCTCTAGCATGACCAGTAAATAACCACTATATCTTGACTCCCTTTTCAATATTGAGGAATGCGAAGCGTATGTTCCGGTTAGATAGTCCACATTATTTGGAAACCTAGCGTTTAGTTTTCAAGCATGATTGGTCTTTATTCTATCTACATACTTAAATGATAAATGACTAAGTCAATCGTATCCATCCTAAGGATCGAAGCTCAGACTTGTGGCTTAAGAGGATACATCCTCATTTCAATACCTACGTGCTTCAAGTGTATATCTATATTTCTTTAAAATAGCTTAATGTTCTAGTAATTTAGACCTTTGTTATCCCCAGTACTAGAAAAGTGTACTGATGGAACATTTAACCTAGACTACAAACCGAGATTGTTATATTAACAACATTGTATAACGACACAAGATTTTATTTGAAATAACAATTTGGATGTTAAACCTGTTTTTTCACCATTAACAAACAAGTATTATTCTGAATATATCAAGCATATTTGTATACATCTATATAACCAGAGTTATTAATTATAAATAATACAAAAATGAATCAGAGTGAAACGGAGAAATGTTTGTAGAGACAGAAAACTATCATGGTGCTATTTGTAGATGATGACATAAACAACTGAAAAAAATGTTTAGAGGGAAAAAATCTAGAAATGTGTATAGAAGGAACCTTTAAACTAGACTACAAACCAATAATGTTATATTAACCACATTGTATAACGACACAAGATTTAACTTGATGTAATAATTATTTGAAAGTTTCTTAAACCTATTATTTCATCATTAATAAACAAGTGTGAGTATTAGTCTGAATATATAAATCATATTTGTAAACATCTAAATAATCAGAGATATTAATTGTAAATAATACAAAAATGTATCACAGTGAAACGGAGAAATATTTGTACAAACAGAAAACTATCATGGTGCTATTTGTAGATGATGACATAAACAACTGGAAAAAGTGTTTAGAGGGGGAAAAGTCTAGAAAAGTGTATAGAAGTAGCATTTAACCTAGACTACAAACCGATAATGTTATATTAACAACATTGTATAATGACACAAGATTTGATTTGAAGTAACAAATATTTGAAAGTTTCTTAAAACTGTTTTTTCACCATTAACAAACAAGAGTAAATATTAGTGTGTATATATCAAGCATATTTGTATACATCTAAATAACGAGTTATTAATTATAAATAATACAAAAATGAATCAGAGTGAAATGGAGAAATGTTTGTAGAGACATAACGCTATCATGGTGCTATTTGTAGATGATGACATAAACAACTGGAAAAAATGTTTAGAGTGGAAAAGTCTAGAATAACTCCATTACAGGAAATTTATTGCTTTTTCTGTCTCAGGGTACTGCCATAATCATCTTTCTACGATGCCTCTGATAATGGCTAAAAAAAACTTGTATTTATTAAGAGGCAGAACCATTTCTCATTGTGAAATTTTAGAAAATAAAGAAGAAACTTTTTTCTCTGTAGTAAGAAGCAGAGATATTCAAAGTGATGCACTGATTTGGAACTTCTTTCAGAACGAATCGTATAATGGGATATTTTAATAAAACAAGAAATGCATTTTCTTTCTTTACTTTCAGAAACTTTATAAATACAAAACAATACGATTTAGAATACATGAAAGAAAAAGAATCGATAGAAATATACTTATTTTATATTGTATTTTTTTCAAAAGATAGAAATACTTATTTATTGCAATTTTCTTTATCATCACGATAGAATCAAGCAAAGAAATTTAAATTATCTTTGAAAATGAAAATATTTTCTATGATTATAGCTTCCTTTGGTTTGGTTCATGTCATTTCAAAATTTTAGGGTGATAATAAAAAATATAAGGTAATGGAGATTATGTGTTAGATATAATGAAAATATTTATTCAAAAATGATATTATTAAAAGTTTAAAATTTGAAAATATTTCTTTTGTAAACTGAAGAAAGTTTTGCAAGGTGGAGAATATTATAATGTACAACGAAGAAAACAAACTAAATCTACTTTTATCTTTGCAGTATGCTTTTTAATAACTGCAATCTGATAAATGATTATCATTTCTCAATTGGACTCTCTATTGAGCTACTTTTTACTGACTTCTTTCTTTACCTATTATATTTCAGGTTTAAACATCTATTGTTAAAAAGATTTTAATAGATTAGTACGTTTTCAAATGAATTTCAAAATCTGAATTATCTTTATTCAATAATTCAGATGGATTTTTAGTCAAAATATTTCTTTGTATTGATAACTTAACACACATTTCAAGATGAAATAAATATTTTCTTAATTATCGTTAATGTCTGGAAAATTATGTTTATATTAATAATTTATAGTGGAAATTTGGGAATATATATAAATTATTTTTAAATTCCAGTTTTAAGTATTTTTTTCTATTTTTTCTACTAGTATCTATGTATATAAGATTTTATCCTGTTTTGTGTTATTCTGTTTATGAACCAATACATCCCATTTTAGTATGCTTGGGTTTGGAACACAATTCTCTACCTTTTTTTTCTCGAAGAGGACTAGAAATACCTAGGTCTACTGGTTAAAGATGATTCCAGCAACAAATAACCCTATAGCAGAAGTTAAACTTGCAGATTCCAGCATTGTAAAGCATCTGAACTAGAGAGACCAAGATCTACTAGTTAACGATGACATTTAAAACCACTGGCTAGCCTTTTTGGCAACAGCTACAAACAACATTATAGTGGAACTTGTAGATTCCGGCACTGTAAAACATCGCTCTCCTGATTTAGTTATAATTCGGCACATCTGAGCTAGAGAGACCAGGATCTTCTAGTTAAAGTAGACTCCGAACAGCTACAAATAACATTATAATGGGATTAAAACTTGTAGATTCTGGTACTGCAAAGCACCGCTCTCCTGATTTAGTTAGAAATCAGCAAATCTGAGCTAGAGAGACCAGGATCTACTAATTAAAGGCGACTCCAAACAGCTACAAAGAAAACTGTTGTGGGATTAAAACTGGCAGATTCCGGCACTGTAAAGCATCACTTTCCTGATTTAGTTATAACTCGGCTCATCTGAACTAGAGAGACCAAGATCTACTTGTTAAACATGACTCTTGGTACAAATAGCGCTATAATGGGATTAAAACATCTATGGGGTTCTATAATGGGATTAAAGCACATCTGAGCTAGAGAGACCAGGATCTACTAGTTAAAGGCGACTCCAAACAGCTCCAAAGAACACTGTAGTGGGATTAAAACTGGCAGATTCCGGCACTATAAAGCATCACTTTCCTGATTTAGTTATAATTCGGAAAATATGAACTAGAGAAACCAAGATCTAGTAGTTAAAGACGACTCCAAACAGCTACAAACAACACTATAAAAGAATTAAAAGTTGCAGATTATATCTATGTAAAGAATCGCGTTCCTCATTTAGTTATAATTAGACCCATCTGTTCTGGAATTGTTGTCTGTTGTTCAATCCGAGATTATACAATATATATATATATATATATATATATATATATATATATATATATATATATATATATATATATATATATTATATATATATATATATATATGTATATATATATATATATATATATATATATATATATATATATATATATATATATATATATATATATATATATATATATATATATATATATATATATATATATATATATATATATATATTTGGTATCTATATTACGTAGCATCGCAGCAATGTTCGCGTTTGACTAGTTTTGATTTTGGATGAATTTTAAAGATATTCCGTTCATACTGAAATTGATAAATATAGGCAAAAAGTGGTGGTAAATTTTAATCGCTATTAAACAGATAAAGATTAATTATCTAATATATATAAACTTTGACTCTAACACTATGCATTATTGAGCAAATAGCCTTACATATTTTAGATTTTGCAGTTTGTTTGGTTTAACAGCCTGGTATTATTTTCCGCATTAATCTATGTAAAAAGAAAACCAAACTACAGTTTCGCATGTGTAATCGCAAAGGTTTTACGTGCATAACATTAATGATCTAGCACATGAAAACAGGTTCATATATGCGAGTTATATTCTTTAAAGAATTGAGGAACAGGGGTTATTATTGATTAATAAACCTTACTATTTTTTATCCTCTAGTTTTAACTTTTTATCTTTCTGTTTCATTTAGCAATACCTGGAAGTTTCTTCCTTGTTGTTGTTTTTATCACAGTTGATCTCTAACAGTCCAGTTTTACTTTTGTCATACACATATATTTTTACTTGCGTAGCAGAGGAGTGGTTTTACATAATAAGATTCTAATAAGTTTGAAATCTTTCTATAATGAAGTAATAAATAAATCTGCTTTAAAAATATTAAACGATAGCGCAATTTATTAAAAGCGGAATTTATATTATATGAGAAACGATCTCACCATGCTGTGCAACACTCAAAAACATTTTCTTCTAATAAAAAGGATGATGACAGTCAGTCTCGGTAGCAGTACATTTAACAGCCATTACGTGATAACTAGTACTATAACACACTTTCCTCCTTTCTGCAACCAATATAATGGATATTTTGTAACGTTAGTTAATGTCTGTTAAGCACCTCTATGTAATTTTGGTATATTTTTTTCCTGTGAATCCCCAAAAGGGGACCTTGGAATGTACTAATAAGGAAATAAATATATTGTTACCAATTTATGAAGCGTAGCGTTCGTGGATTGAGTAGACTTTGAATTAAGACAGCAAAAATAACAGCACTTTATTCGTAATGCAGGGAAAACACGAAATACAGCAGCCAACACCGCGAGAACTGGCTAGCACAGGCGATAGTTCACTCAAATACTTAGCGCCAAACAACGTAGGTCTTTACCTCTACAAATTTCTCAGCTAACTGAACTTCGACCAGGATCGGCCCCCGGTATTTATATCCTCGGGAGAAACTGGAATATTCTAGAAAGTACTAGGTACAAACGGTCGCCAAGAAAGTCGCCAAGTCGCCAAATTTGGCGATAAATCGCCAAACTTGGCGCCAAAAATTAGTTGCCAAAAACATCGCCTACGAGCCAAAATCTCGCTAAATACACGATTTACCATTATTATACACAATAGACGGCAAAAATACATTGCAACTTGTGAAATTCGTAACAATAGGAAGATAACCGGAGGATTATAGTTAGGCTCTGTTAATTTTTACGACTATTTATAAGGAAAGTAATTAAATTTAAAATAAATAAAGAAAACATTCTCAGTTGTCATACATTATAAAGAAATAATTTTTTACAACTATAAATGAGGAAAGTTTTAAAGTTTTGGTCAAATTAAGAAATTGGTGTTTTAAAGTGTATTTACTCTTTAATAGATTTTGGTACAATTGAATGTACATAAAATTCAAGATTAAAAGTTCCTTACAAAACTTTCTTTTATAAAATGAACCCTTATTAAAATTCAGAAATTTAAATTTGTAAAACAAAATTCTTACTGGAGTATTAAGGAAATCAGAATTAGAAATCACTAACTTTGTTTCATATTTATTAAAATGTCGTGGAGAATCTCATTTGATAGTTCACTATTTATAAAATTATTTACAATATTATTTGCCTACATCTATTTTAAGAATATAAATATCTTACTAAAATATTTAAGAAATTAGAAATTGAAATACCTAACTTTGTTTCATATATATGAAAAAGTCATAGATGATCCCATTTGATAGTTCAATATTTTTAAAGTTATTTACACAATTATTTGCATACATATTTAAGAATATACACATCTTACTAAATTATTTAGGAAATTAGAATTTTGAAATCCCTAGTTTATATTTGTTTCATCATTATAAAAAAGTCACAGAGAATCCCATTTGATATTTCATTATTTTTAAAATTATTTACACTATTATTTGTATACATCTACTTTAAAAATACAAATATTTTACTGTAATATTTAAGAAATTAGAATTTTGAAATCGTTAATTTTGTTCATTTTTATAAAAAAATGTCAGAGAATCCCATTTGATAGTTCATTATTTTTAAAATTATTTACACAATTATTTCCATACATATAATTTAAGAATATACACATCTTACTGAAATATTTAGGAAATTAGAATTTTGAAATCACTAATTGGGTTTCATATTTATAAAAATGTCATAGAGAATCTTATTTGATAATTCATTATTTTTTAAAATTATTTATATTATTATTTGCTTACATCTACTTTAAGAATATACACATGCTACAGAAGTATTTAGGAAATTAGAATTTTGAAATCACTAATTTTGTTTCAGCATATTAAAAGAGTCATAGACAATTCCATTTGATAGTTCATTATTTTTAAAATTATTTACACCATTATTTGCATACATCTACTTTAAGCAAAGGCTATTTTCTAAGTATCACACCTTATGGAATATTTAAGAAATTAGAATTTTGAAATCATTAATTTTGTTCATCTTTATAAAAAATGTCACAGAGAATCCCATTTGATAGTTCATTATTTTTAAAATTATTTACTCTATTATTTGCATACATCTATTTTAAGAATATACACATCTTACTGAAATATTTAGGAAATTAGAATTTTGAAATCACTAATTAATTATCATATTTATAAAAATGTCATAGATAATCTCATTTGATAGTTCATTATTTTTTAAAATTATTTACACTATTATTTGCTTACATCTACTTTAAGAATATACACATCTTACAGAAGTATTTAGGAAATTAGAATTTTGAAATCACTAATTTTGTTTCATCATTATAAAAGAGTCACAGATAATCCCATTTGATAGTTCATTATTTTTCAAATTATTTACACCATTATTTGCATATATCTACTTTAAGCAAAGGATATTTTTTAAATATCACACCTTGTGGATTATATAAAATTAAGTAAGGGTTTTAAAAAATTTAAAAAAATAAAGGTATGGTGCCCTATATAAATATCAACTATCTGTCTCTTTAGATACTTTATTCTTTCAGAAATACACAAAGCTTACACAAAAGATATATAGCTTCTTTTTGAAGAATCTATCAATTCTTAATCTTCAGAATGTGTATTTTTTTTTGCAGATCTTTCCATTAAGAATACGAAAGAAAAGTCTTAGTATCTAAAATAAGCATTTCTTTCTTTTTTTTCAAACAGATTTAAAGAGATAAGTTGAATAATAATGATGCTGTGTAAGTGTTACCCCTAAGATATTTCTCCTCCATTGCACTTAAGGAAATAGTTTCGCCTGTTAGGAGAAACACAAAGATTTTTAAATCCCATTATAGTAGATTCCTCCGAGTTACGCTAGAAACAACGCCCCGGGGCATGGCAACATAATGAGAGAACCAGCTTTGTTCGAAAATACATTGTTATTTTGCTTTCTTATCGCACATCTTTTTCTAATTCGTCTCCGTCAACTTTAGAATTCTTGCTTTGCTTTGCTTAACATAAATAAGATAGACTTGTTCTCATTTATGTCAGTAGGAAAGAACTATATACATAAAATAGTGTGTTTTATTTCTATTTGTTTTACTGCGTGATTACATAAAAATATAAAAGATATATGAATCAATATTATATAAATTATATATAGTTATATAAATTATTATAGATATTTTAATTAATAGCTTTTTTATATTTGTGAGTTAACGGTATATTCTTTATATATTGTCAGATTACACCTAATTCAGTTTTTTAATAGCAAACACCAGACATTTTAAGAACGGGAATTTTTTACACTGTCAGTACGATGGAAAAAGGTCATTGACAAGAACGGGCAATATCTAATTGAATAAAGTTTTATTTTTAACAGAAATTCTAAATTTTCCTTTTTATTTGAAATCTTCTTATTGTTATATTTGAATCTTATTTGCCATCCCAATATTTTTGCTGCAAAATGCAGTGAATACCTGTACACATCAATACATTTGGAAGTGATACTGCAGACCTTGGCCGAAGAATCTAGACAAATAAACATAAAATAGTCTATTATTTCTATTTGTGTTATTGCTTGTGGATTGCACAAAAATATAAAAGTTATATGAATAATTATACTATATAAATTATTATAGTTATATAAAGTAATAGCTTTTTATATTTTTGAGTTAACGGTATATTCTTTATATATTTTTGCTGCAAAATGCAGTGGATACCTGTACACATCAATACATTTGGAAGTGATACTGCAGATCTTGGCCGAAGAATCTAGACAAATAAACATAAAATAGTCTATTAGTTAATTGGTTTTATTGCGTATGTATAACCCAAAAATATAAAAGATATATGAATCAATATTATATAAATTATATATAGTTATATAAATTATTATAGATATTTTAATTAATAGCTTTTTTATATTTGTGAGTTAACGGTATATTCTTTATATATTTTTGCTGCAAAATGCAGTGAATACCTGTACACATCAATACATTTGGAAGTGATACTGCAGACCTTGGCCGAAGAATCTAGACAAATAAACATAAAATAGTGTATTATTTCTATTTGTGTTATTGCTTGTGGATTGCACAAAAATATAAAAGTTATATGAATAATTATACTTATATAAATTATTATAGTTATATAAAGTAATAGCTTTTTTATATTTGTGAGTTAACGGTATATTACTTTTATATATTTGCTGAAACTTGCAGTAGATATCAGTACACGTCAGCGAAAATGACACTGCAGACCTTGGCCGAAAGATCAAGATAACTAAATGAACAATGTTCACATCCTGTCTTGCTTTGTAACATAAATTCCGCTTGGTAAATAAAATTCAAAAATTGTCACCAATTGCCTGAAATGTCAGATCTGTAAACATACTACGAACTGAAAATGATAGAAAGTCCTTGAAAGACAGTGAGCTTGACACTTTAGAGAGATGAAGATTAGACTAAATGGAAAGAGGACCTACAATCTCTTCACCAACTTTGTCGAAACCGAGCATGAACCAAATTATATATTCTCTTAGACTGCTATAAATACTGCAATGCAACAGATTACCGATTTTCCTCTACAAACTGCTTATTTTCCTAACATATAATTGCTTACTCTAAGCACAAATATAAGTGAAATATCAGTTCTGAAAAATAGACTTTGAACAGAAAATGATAGAAAGACCTTGAAAGACAGTGATTCGACACTTTAGGAGGATGAAGCTTAGACCAAATGGAAAGAGGATCTACACTCTCTGCACCAACTTCATCGAAACTGAGCAAAAACCAAATCATATATTCTGTTGCCCTGCTATAAATACTGCAATGCAGTAGATTACCTATTTTCCTCTACAAACTGCTTACTTTCCTAACAAATAATTACTTACTCTATGCACAAATAATTACTTCCTGATAGCTTAAGCTATGTGTGCTGCACATGGTGCACTTTAGCTAGAATATCAATGAATTCAAGAATTAACTTCCAGCAAATAAATTTTAGGACTGTTCTCACTAAAGTCAATAATGGCTAATCACGACTAATCCATGGAGCCAACCAATGGTGGGGTACAATTCACCGTTTAAATACAGATTAATCGTGGTTAGCAGTTAAAGAACATTAGTGGGATCAGCATTTAATATTGTCTGCAATCTAGTTAGTTTTTCTTTGACGCTTGAGTCATAGAAATATGGAAAGAAATATATAAGTAACTAATATAACTATAATTTAAAAGTATTACTTTTTAATATTTTAAATCTATAAACATTAATTAAGGCCAGTCATATAAATAAATACAAACCAATCGAAAATATAGCTATTCTAGTAAATTACTCTTATTCTATTTCTAGGGGTATCACATGTATTATTATACTAAATATTTTAAATTTTAACATGATAAATGTTAGAATCATGGAAGAAATGCATTATTATTTTGCTTTTCTATCTCACTACTATTTTTAATTTGTCCCCGTATTATTTAGAATACTTTCTTTGTTTTGAATAATACAAATAAGATGGGATTGTCTATAATTATACTAATGGAAAATAACGGGGCTTTATCTAACACGCAGAAAATGTTGATTAAATTATTTTATTATATATATATATATATATATATATATATATATATATATATATATATATATATATATATATATATATATACATATATATATATATATATATATATATATATTATATATATATATATATATATATATATATATATACATATATATATATATATATATATATATATATATATATATATATATATATATATATATATATATATATATATATATATATATATATATATATATATATATATATAGTATAATGATATAGTTAGATATAAACATTTATGGATAAAATTTTGAAAAAAGAACTTAGTAACTCAAAATATCGTTTCTATTTTAGAAAAGAATATGAAAATAAGCAAATTTTCTCTAAATACCCATAGAAATACTTATTTTAGCGGTTAAAAGTGTTTAATATTCATTAGAGCTATTCATATAAATAAATATATGTTAGCTGAAAATGAAACCTTTTCAATGAACCACTATAACTCTACACCTGAGGGTATCATGTGTATTATTATACTAAATATTTTAATTTTGAACATGAGAACAAATCAGTTCCTAGTAAATAAGGGAAGTACTTTGAAAATAAATTGTGACTTATTTTCTTATCACAATCCTTTTTCTCCTTCGTCCCTGCTAACTTTATAAATCTAGTTTTGCTTTGCTCAACATAAATAAGATAGACATATTTTCATAAATGTCAGTTGTAATAGACGTGCTAGCATCGTATTTATGTCTAAAATGAAGAGAATGTTGCTTTATGCATTGACTGCTATCCCATGTGTATTGCAAAAAAATGTAAAAGAAACATGGTGACTAAAAATATGTTTTTTCATTCCAATAAATAATGAAAAATAATTTTTTAATATTATTTTGCTTATAGGAATAAGTGATTGTATTATTATCAATTCGAGGGCAAATAAGTGACCTTATAATAAATTACATTTTTACTCTTAAAACTAAAAAATAAGTATAAAATGTCGAGACTCTTGTCTCACTGGTGTAACAATACAGTGTTTTAATAATTGAACGTGCGTTGTCTTCATTTTTTATAGCGACATTTTTTATAGAAAATGCAGTCAAATTTATCTATGCATTCCTACATTTATATATCTATTCACACACGGGATCCCGATACCACACACATATACACACATGCAAATATATTTTAGAATGAAGTTATAATTAAGTTAGTTTTGGTTTACTATATCATTACAAATATTTAAAATCTTCGATACATCTCTCTTATTGTAAATAAATAAATAAATAAATAAATATATACATACACATACATATATACATATATACATACATATATATATATATATATATATATATATATATATATATATATATATATATATATATATATATACATATATATATATATATATATATATATATACATATATATATATATATATATATATATATATATATATATATATATATATATATATATATATATATATATATATATATATATATATATATATATATACATATATATATATATATATATATATATATATATATATATATATATATATATATATATATATATATATATATATATATATATATATATATATATATACATATATATATATATATATATATATACATATATATATATATATATATATATATATATATATATATATATATATATATATATATATATATATATATATATATATTATATATATATTGGTAAATATATTTCAAATACGAGTTCAAATAAATTAAATATATATACTTTATAACACCATATATCTCTATTCTGCTATTTCACCAGATTTATATTAAAAAGCTCTTGAAAACTTTCAAACCATCATGTGTAAATGAAATTAGTATCTTTTTTTCGGAGAAAAAAAACCAAACTTTTATAGCTTTGGGTACATAAAATCTCAAATTACTGTTTCTCTTAAATTATATAGTTTTCCAATTGAAATACAGTCAGAGTATGAGTCTTCTCACATAGATAGAAATTGTTGTACAATTATACTTGAGAGTTTTTAAAATCATCACTATATAGGGCTCATATCTGAGATAATTGCATTCCTTAGCATATCATTCAAAATTATTTGGAAAATGAGTTCATTTCAGTCAATTTTAATTTTAAGGGTATTTGTTAATTAAATGTGTCTGTTAATAGAATTCTGCAACAATTCGCAATTCATAGATTTTTAAAATTTATTGCAGGATTTTACTATAGAATTTTACGCAAATATTTCCAGGTCTGTTTCGAAGTCAGTGATTTTTGGCCTTGCTGTAAATATCTGAAACTATTTGCCCGAGTTGAAAATGGAGAAATAGATGGCTCTCCTCATATTAACTATTTACAAATGAAAGTTTTAAGTACTAGATTTATAATCAATAAAATGTATTAGCTATGTAACTATGTAAGCAATTAACTAAAGCAATGCATTGAAATATAAGGATATTAAATCTTGCGATAATGCGATTCAGCCCTTAGCTACATTAATACGATCACTAAGTATTACACTCAAACCTGTTTTTGTGCGGTGGATAGGGACCGCATAAAAAAAGCATAAAAAATTGCACAAAACTTCACGAATAGCTATAAAATATAGTTTTCGGAACACAATTAAAATTTTTTTTATGCGGTGAATAGGGACCGCATAAAAAAAGTCTCACATTTAAAATAACTCAAAACCTTACGAAATAACTAGTACATACCTGGAATTTCGCCAAACGTTTTGGAATCTGATTTAAAAAATACACTTACGAACATTTTTAAATATTTTATTTACATATTATGTGATTATTTTACATATACAAAACTTTTCAAAACGTATAAGCATTATCTTTCGCAGTCTGACAATACGCAAACTTTCCTGTGATAAACTGTTTCAAAATCGCTTTCGTCACTTGAAGATACTATCTCGCACTCGTTTAGAGTTGACTCTTTTTCAGGTACCATATAGTCAGTGATTAGTTTTTGCGAAGACTGTTGTTTCACTAGACGCTTGTATATGTCCCGGTAACCAGATATGCATGACTGAAGCTCCTTTTGGAATTTTGAAGTTCTTTCAGAATTGGAATCTATTGCAAGAAAATGACATTCTAATTTATGACAGAGTTGGAGTCCTGCATAGATTTTATCTGCTGTCATATAATCGGGTTCTTCTTGCCCATAAGTAACATCTGTTACGTAATTTATAATTTCATCTTCCCTTACGGTGTCGTCCTGAATCATTTCTACAAGATCATTTTCACTAAAACTATTAAATCCATCTCCGCCGATGTCGTTATTGATAACTTCGATAGCTTCATCAATTTTATTCAATTTGATTGAAATTTTTATTTACCGCACACACACAAAAAAAAATCGCACAAAAAAAGACCGCACAAAAACAGGTTTGAGTGTATTTGAATTTTTTTTTTTGTATTTTGTAATACTTTTGGGTATTAAACTTTTAGGAATGAGTACAAATTATTATTTTATTTATAAACTAGTTACCTTACAATAAATTAATAATCAATATATTTTTAGAGCCACAATTCTGTACTTCTTCAACTCTATTTTTCAAAACTAATTTGAAGAAACTCACTTCATTGATTACTACTCTGACTTATAGTATATGCTAGCAGTGATGTTTAATTCGCAAGTACACGGGCTTCCGGAGTTACACGAGGTAAATTTTCTTAACTGAATACAAATAAAATTGCTTTTGATAATGAACAGATAGTTTGTATGATCAAAAATACTTTATTGAAACTTCAAAAGTATAAAATATTAATTTTTAAAAGTATATTGGACATCAAATTTTTTTATTAGCATTCTGAAAACACAAATATAAGACACAGTAGTCCATAAATTTACACAGCGAATGCCTAAGATATTTTTTTTTCAAGCCATTTGACTTCTGGAAAGTTCTCAGACAAAAACAAAACACATCGTAGGAGAACCGTCGAAAACGTTATATAAAATCTCGTTATGAAAACAGCCCTTCAAGTTCGCAACTTGACACCACGGAGACTTAACCGTACCATGCTACAAAATACCTTTTCTTAAACCCTTTAGACATCATGGATCCATTTTTATTTTCTTGTACAAAGCATAGGAAGGATTTTAAAGAAAGAAAATTTCGGTTTGCAGATTTAAACATAACTGTTCCTTTTAATAATGCTTGAATTCCTTTTGACAATTTATAGTTTTACATTTGTAGGTATTTAAAGGTAAAATTTGAAAGTTTAAATATCCGTTTTAACAATCTCGGAATTAATTTTGTTTAGTTTTGGAGGGATAATTAGCATTATGTGCCATAGCTGAAAATAAATATCCATAAATTAATGTAATATTTCGTTCATGACCATTGTAAAATTGACCAAATAAATTAAAAGTATCGCTTTCTGAGAAAAAATTCACAAAAAATTGCTAAAATGTATATCAGTGGAATATAGAAAACCTATAACCCAGCTGCTGAAAATTTCGGAATATTATTTCTCTTGGGTGATTTTGTGTGGAATGTTTTTTATAATTCTCGGGCTTCAGAGCACCGTCGTGTGTCCTTGAGGGTTAAAGCATTTTTCTTAAGGTTATTATTATTATTCCATAATTTATTTTCGATTAAAGTAGTTTTTGTTGGTATATCTCTCCTTTGATTTTTGATTATTTGTATAATTTGTGATCAATTCAGAAGATCATAAATATTTTCAAATGAATTCAAATCTGAGGATTCAATTGATTAATATAGTAAGGAATAGTCCTTTTCCCGAAAGATCACAAGTATTTTCATATAAATTCAAATCCTAGGACTTAATAGATAAATGTGGTAAGGAATAGTCCTTTTGTCGAAAGATCATAAGTATTTGTGTATAAATTCAAATCCTAGGATTTAATCAATAAATTTAGTAAGGAATAGTTCTTTTCCCGAAAAATCACAAGTATTTTAATATGAATTCAAATTCTAGGATGTAATCAACAAGTGTAGTAAGGAATAGTCCTTTTCCCAAAATATCCCAAGTATTTTCATATAAATTCAAATCCTAGGATTTAATCAGTAAATATAGTAAGGAGCAATCCTTTTCTTGAAAGATCACAAGTATTTTCATGTAAATTCAAATCCTAGGATTTAATCGATATATATAGTAAGGAATAGTCCTTTTCCCGAAAGATCACAAGTATTTTCATATAAATTCTAATCGTAGGATTTAATCAATAAATATAGTAAGGAGTAGTCCTTTTCCCGAAATATCCCAAGTATTTTCATATAAATTGAAATCCTAAGATTTAATCAATAAATATAGTTAGAAATAGTCCTTTTCCTGAAAGATTCCAAATATTTTCATATAAATTCAAATCCTAGGATTTATTCAATAAATATAGTAAGGAATAGTCCTTTTCCCAAAAGATTAGAAGCATTTTCATATGTATTCAAATCCTAGGACTTAATCGATAAATATAGTAAGGAATAGTCCTTTTCCCGGAAGATCACAAGTATTTTCATATAAATTCAAATCCTACTATTTAATCAATAAATAAAGTAAGGAATAGTCCTTTTTCCTGAAACAAGTTCATATTCTATGCATGTCATCATGTTATATCCTATGACTTCAGTGTAGACATGTTTGATTTTGGATTTTAATAGATGTGAGAGCTCGAATTCAAAATAGTTTTTCTTTCAAAATGTTGTGAGTGAAACATAAATAGATTTTCGAGACGCCTAGATTAAACTCAAATACATCCGTTTCTCAGACAGAACTAATAATTTTCTTTCGACGAAGTCTGAAACTAAAACTCACAGTGGTTTAGTTTCAATATAGAGACATTTCTTAGTTTATCAGTCTTTACACAGAATTTGAATTCGAATCCCTTTTCGGGAATATGATTGCCCAAATCAATGTACAAGGAAAGAAGTCTTTATAAAAAATAAAACGCAAAAGTAGGAAAATTTAATCAAAATACTACTCTACCGAAAATGAAAATTGTGCTGATTCAATCTTTAAGATTCCAGTAAATGCTACAGAAACTTTCTGTATGAGACTCGTGTAGTCATGGTTACTTACCGTATCAGGGTTACAGTCTTTTCCTAGAATGTTAGTTATCAAGATAATGTATGAAAAAAATTAAGAAATATAATCAAAAACTTTAAAAAATGAGCATTTTTTTCTAAATTAAAATAAACCATCAAATATAAAATACTAAAAGCACTAAACAAATACAAAAGTTAATAGAATAATTATATTAAATTCAAAGAGTAATTCGAACATAATTAAACAAATTTCAACAAATTACCACTAGAAAAATTCCTCTGCTTTCTTTATTTATTATAAAATGTTAATGAATGCTAATTATCGTGCGTTGACTAGAACCATTTTACTTCACTCCGAGAAAGGAATCCAAATTCTATACACAATCAATATTGCACTCCTGCAACTAAAATTGTTTTTTGGAAGACGAAATTTAAATCTTAACCGTGCTTAATTTTACTGTCTCTTTTATTAATCTAATTTGCGTTTGCAAATGATAAATTTAAGCATGAAAAGATTTTTTTTTATGAAAAAAGATAAAAGTCAGTTTGTTTCAAGAAAGGGATTCTTCTTGTAATTATTTCCGTTTCCTTTTCTACGAGCATAGTTTGGTTTCCGGTTTCAAATTTTGCAAGCGGTGTAGGAATCAAAAAGATTTAAACTGTCTTTTACGGTTTAAATGAAACTATTTGTTTCTTTGCTGAAATTTTGCTTTAATAATTCCAAAACTTTCTTAATCAAGCATGAATGCTTAGAACGTGTTATATATATATATATATATATATATATATATATATATATATATATATATATATATATATATATATATATATATATATATATATATATATATATATATATATATATATATATATATATATATATATATATATATATATATAAATATATTATATATATATATATATATATATATATATATTATATATATATATATATGTATATATGTATATATATATGTATATATATATATATGTATATATATATGTATATATATATGTATATATATATATATTTCTTATATATATATATATGTTATATATGTATATATATATATATATATATATATATATATATATATATATATATATGTATATATATGTATATATATATATATATATATATATATATATATATATATATATATATATATATATATATATATATATATATATATATATATATATATATATATATATATATATATATATATATATATATATATATATATATATATATATATATATATATATATATATATATGTATATATATATGTATATATGTATATATATATATATATATATATATATATATATATGTATATATATATATATGTATATATATATATATATATATATATATATATATATATATATATATATATGTATATATATATGTATATATATGTATATATATGTATATATATGTATATATATGTATATATATGTATATATATATATATATATATGTATATATATATGTATATGTATATATATATATATATATATATATATATATATATATATATATATATATATATATATATATATGTATATATGTATATATATATGTATATATGTATATATGTATATATATATATATATATATATATATATATATATATATATATATATATATATATATATATATATATATATATATATATATATATATATATATATATATATATATATATATATATATATATATATATATATATATATATATATATATATATATATAGTTCCAAATTAATTTAAATAAAATGTCTATTATAAAACAAATTCAAGGAAAACATATTTTACATGTAAAATCTGTTTTTGAAACCCTTTTTTAAAACTTTTCTATTATATTCAGCACAATGGTTTCTACATCTGTTTTATTTGCATGATTGTTGAACTTGACAATTCTTCCATACGTCATTAGCAATAGTTTCTGTCATTGGAATGGAAGTGTCCTCAACTTCTCTATATTTACTTTATACTTTATATTTATACTTTATTATTATTACTTCTGTGGATAGAAAAAAGTTTAAGAAAATATTACTGAAGGGAAACAAAAATTCTTTTTCAATGAAAATCGCAGGATTTTGTGTAAAATAGCACATATTTGAATGTTTCTGGCTTAATTTTATAATAAAGATAATTTATCTTTATTGAGTATGTGGATTACTAAACAAAGATTCGTCATATATAATAAATGCCAGTTTCAAAACTGCATAACACTTTAGGCTTGTTATTTTCGAATCGTATTCATAATTATTTTACTGGCTGTTTAATCTTTTTACTCAAATTTACATTTATTGAATTTTTTTTTGAAATTTATTTTGGTTGCCGGAAATATTTTAAGGTATTTGAGTTAACCAAAAAAAAGGTCTGAGTAACAATCCAATCAAAGTTACTGAGAAACATATCAAGAAATTTGTACATAGTATGATTCAAGCAAGATTTTCATGATTTTTTCAACACTTTCTTGAATTACTACCGAACTTTTCTTATCACGTTAAGTCAAGTGATTTTTAAGCACAATTTTAATTTCAAATATCACATACTTATTTAACTTTTTCTACAAAATACATATATTTAAGTGTATCATATTTGCATGATATACAGAACTGATATATTGTACTTAAAATCATTAAGTGCATTTAGGATCTTTTCACTTCCCGCTATTCTTTCTTTTCTGTTTACCTTTTGTTTTGACAAACCGAACGTTTTGTCAAGAATTTTTTTTTTAAAGTTCTGTGTAGAGCATAATGAATTTGCACATATTATGATTAAAAATATCTTTTTATGATTTATGCAACACGTTCTTGAATTAGTAGCGAACTTTTCTTATGAGATTAAAACAACTGATTTTTAAACACACTATTAATTTCAGATATCCCATATTTATTTAACTTTTTCTACAAAATACATATATCTAAGTGTATCATATTTACATGATATATATAGCACTGATAAATTGTACTTAAAATCATTAAGTGCAATTATGATCTTTTCACTTCCCACTATTTTTTTCTTTTATGTTTTTCTTTTATTTTGACAAATCGAAAGTTTTGTCAAGAACTTTTTTAAAGTCTTGTTTAGAGTGAAATAAGTTTGCACATAGTATGATTCAAAATAGTTTTTTATGATTTCTGCAACACGTTCTTGAATTAGTAGCGAACTTTTCTTATCACGTTAAAACAATTGATTTTTAAACACATTATTAATTTTAGATATCCCATATTTATTTAACTTTTCTACAAAATACATGTATTTAAGTGTATCATATTTACACGATGTACATCACTGATAAATTGTACTTAAAATCAAAGTGCAATTAGGATCTTTTCACTTCCCGCTATTTTCTTCTGTTTTCCTTTTGTTTTTACAAATTGAACGTTTTGTCAAGAATTTTTTTTAAAGTTCTGTCTAGAGCAAAATTACACCTGTCAAATATCTGATTGAAATGTAATGGTAGCCGTCTTTTGTGTCATTCCGAAATATATCAGTTTTAATGGTTGTATGTTCCGGTTATAGATTTCATTGTATCTAATCTTTTTTCTTGTTAGCTAATTACCAAACTATTGCTTTAGTTAATGAGGTTCATTAACTGCGATTTAGCCATTAATGTTCACTGTGAGGCTTGCATATCTAGCGATTAGTATAGTTGTTTTTACGAAGATAATCAGCACTGCCTTGTTACACATACTTACCTTATTAGAGCTAAAATGATAAAAAAATGACATGTTTTATTATTATTAGTTGACGTTAAGTGCCTAATTTTAGTCTGCTCCTAATTTTAGTAATGCTTTCAGTTGTTATTACATGAATACACAACTTTTCACACACACACACATCCTAAAAGTTCACAGATGTTCCAGTGGACATCCGAGAGACGTCTGAATGATATTCTGAATATATCTCTTATGATGACTAATAAAGTCTTTGTTTTTGGCTGTTACTATGTATAAATGACTGTAAGTTTTATGTTTATTGCATTAGGAAAAGTTTTAATGGTATTTTGGCCATTGCCGTATTACTATTCCCGTTGTTTAAAATAGTATAGCAAAACCTGACTGAACGACTAAAAGCAATCATATTTTTGGTAATACTTTCAGTCGTTATTACAAAAATACACAACTTTCACACACACACATACTAAAAGTTTACTTATGCTCCAATGGACATCCTGTAGAGGCCTGAAAGTTATTCTGAATATATCTCCTTTGATGACAAATAAAGTCTTTGTTTTCGGCTGTTACTATATACTAATGACTGTAAGTTTTACGTTAACTGCATTAGGAAAAGTTTTAATGTTATTTTTGTTACTACCTTATTACTATTACTGTTGTTTAAAATAGCACTGTAAAACCTGATTGAACGACTGAAAGTATTCCTAATTTTAGTAATGCTTTCAGTCGTTATTACAAAAATACACAACCTTCACACACACAAACACACACATCCTAAAAGTTCACAGATGTTCCAGGAGACATCCGATAGACTTTTGAATGATATTCTGAATATATCTCCTATGATGACTAATAAAGCCTTTGTTTTCGGCTGTTACTGCATATTAATGACTGTAAGTTTTATGTTTACTGCATTAGGATAAATTTTAATGGTATTTTTGCCATTGTCTTATTACTATTACTGCTGTTTAAAATAGCATTGCAAAACCTGACTGAACGACTGAAAGTATTCCTAATTTTAGCAATGCCTTCAGTAGTTATTACATGAATACTTAACTTGCACATACACACACATCCTAAAAGTTCACAGATGCTCCAATGGACATCCGGTAGACGTATGAATGATATTCTGAATATATATCCTATAATGACTCATAAAGTCTTTGTTTTCGGCTGTTACTACATATTAATGACATTATGTTTTATGTTTACTGCATTAGGAAAAATTTTTAATGATATTTTTGACATTGTCTTACTACTATTACCGTTGTTTAAAATAACATTTCCATTTAAAAAACATTTTTTGTAAAGAGTATAAAATACCATGGAGGGGTGCAGTATACATTAAGGACTTCGGAATTTGTTAGGAAAATTGCGTAACAAAAATATGTGTAACAGAAGTTAATGTCCTTTGAAGAAACATTCGCACTAAATAACATCGCTAAAACAGCTTCCAAATTGCCAAATTTCGTGACATAATTTAGGTATGAAATTGGAAATTCTGTTAATGTAATAAAAGTAATGAAATATCTCTCTTAACAACCATATATGTAAAATTAATTAAGTAGCTTACTTTTTTTTAAAAAAATAACTTGCTTAATAGTTTTCCTAACGCCTTAATATCTAGTCATTTCTGGCGAGTATGTAGTGATGAACACCTTAAAAACGTTTTTATACACTGCAAAGAAGAATAGAAATATGAAATTTAAACAAGTTTGAATGTTACAGCTATTTTATTTATAAGTATATATCCTTTTAAACGTATGGAGACGCTATTTTTAAATATAAATTTCAAGAAAAGAGATTTTTTTGGTATCACATGTAAACACAATACTGTAAAGTGAAGAAAGATATACTAGAAAATTATTTTTGATTTCAATCGATGTACCTAAAAGGAATATACAGAGATGGAAATTCAACATAAGTTTGGTGGAAGAAATCAGGAATTTAAGTAGCCTATTTTCAAATCCCTGCAAAATTAAATAAAATAAATTCGCAAAAAAAGGTACAAATTAAATTAGTAGCAAATTTACTATACATGTTAACACAAAGTTACAAATAATATTTTACAATAATAAATCATCTTTTAAGCATAATTTTCATGAGATTTATTATCATTAATTATTTGACACTGATGACCAATAAAAAATGCAATAGCTTTAAGTGGCTTAACACATTTTTCATACTGATATGATCACTTTCCATAATGTGCTTACAGTCATGAAAAAATTCTGTCCTTAATTATACATTTTTATTATTTAGATAAAAAGAGTAACGCTTGATTATTTGTTGATTTTTAGGGAAATTCCCAGATAACTGGTATTGGGAGTAGTCCATAAGTTTACACAGTAAAATGCCGAAGATAATTTTTTCAATCCACTTGACTTCTGGAATTTTCATTCCACTGTGGTGTGGATGTTCGTAGTTCGCTTTAAGCAGTAGGTTCCGATCACATTAGCACTCGTGTTGCAAAACTTAAACCGTAGCGCTCCAAACCAAACCAAACCAAACCAATCTGAAATTTTCTTATACAAAAAACAAAACACACTGTAGGAGATCTGTCAAAAATTTTCCTTCCCGTTATATAAAATCTGGTTATAAAAATAGCGCTAGAGAACTTGACACCGCCGAGATTTTACCCTACCATACTACAAAATACATTTGCTTAAACCCTTTAGACAGCTTGGATCCGTTTTTACTTTCTTGTACAAAATACAGAAAGAATTTTAAAAATATTTGGTTTGAAGTTTTAAAAATAATTGTTCGTTATAATAAAGCTTTAATCCATTTAACACTTTATTGTGTTACATCAGTAGGCAACTAAAGGTAACTTTAAATTGGAAAGTTTAAATATCCGTTTTAACAATCTTGGAATTAATTTTGATTAGTTTTGGAGCTATAATTAGTATTATCTAGCATAACACAAAATACTTATCCGTAGAATAATAAAATTTTTCATTCATGACTATTGTAACATTTTCTTGTTCTTCTTATCTTCTAAATAGAAACCACACACGATTTAGTAATAAACACTGCCTGCTAGTATGAAAGAATCCATTTAACACGTTATAGTGTTACATCAGTAAGTACCTAATGGTAACTTTAAATTGGAAAGTTTAAATGTCCGTTTTAAAAATCTTGGAAATAATTTTGATTAGTTTTGGAGTTATAATTAGTATTAGCTAGCACAACTCAAAATAATTATCAGAAGAATAATAAAATAAAATTCTTCATTTATAACTATTGTAACATTTTCTTGTGCTTCTCATCTTCTGATTAGAAACGACACACGATTTAGTGATAAACACTGCCTGTTAGCACTTAAAGAATCCGTTAAACATTTTATAGTGTTACATCAGTAGGTACCAAAAGGTAACTTTAAATTGGAAAGTTTAAATATACGTTTTAACAATATCAGAATTAATTTTGATTAGTTTTGGGGCTATAATTAGTATTATCTAGCATAACTCAAAATAATTATCTGTAGAATAATAAAATTCTTCATTCATGACTATTGTAACATCTTCTCGTGCTTGTCATCTTCTGATTAAAAATCACACACGATTTCGTGATAAACATTGCTTGTTAGCACTATGGATTAGTATATGACTTTTTACAACTAATGTACAGAAAGGTATTGATGTTATTCTATGCAATTTAAGCATTGTTATTTTAACTTTAAAAAATCTGCTAACAAGAATTATTTTGAATTTTACTAATCTGTTACTACCTAGACCTGAATAAAAAAAGGAACTGCAATTGGAAAAAATACAGTTCAAAACAAAATATCAGCTTTAACGTCTGATAAAAAAAACCCATTGTAACTGATATGACACTGCCTGTATTTGAATGCTACTCACACATTTTCGTTACCCTGAGAAGCGAACCTGATTTTGAATCTTCAAAGAGAAGATATTAAATGATTATATTTAAGACAAATCTTACTATCGAAGTATAAAAAAAATGCATATTTTTTAATAGGAAGTGATATGGTGTTCACATCAGATTTTTACTTAAATTAATTCTTAAGAAAAGTGATGTAATTTATTCCTTCAATACTTTTCGTTAGAAATTTAAGAAATTTAGTTATACATTTAAAACAATAGCGGAGACGTTAATAGTTTTCTGTTGTCTTACAGATGTCACAGTGACATATTGTGTGATTTGTGTAGTAAATCAGATAAATGATATCTGAATACAATATCCCAACTGGATCAGTATAAATCCCATTTATGTCTACTGGATGTTAAGAATATCTCGTGAAAATAATTGAATAGTGACACGATGGAAATTACAGTACAATGCTCTCAAATAATCAGACAGGTCAGAGTTAAAATGTGTAAAAAAATATTATTTACTTTGGAATATGAAGAGAAAAAAATACGTTTCTACGAGGGGGGGCAAACATTAAGCCTATTAGATTATTTCTTTTTCTAATTTAAAAAAAAATCAAAAATAGTTTAATATATATGTTAAAAAGTACTTTTTAACATTAACCCGAAAATGTTGTCATTTCTGAAGAAGTATTGACGATTAGCATAAAACTAAATAACTATGACAACAGAGTAAAAAAAAATTATACAACTTATGTTAGAGATTGTCTTCATTAATATTTACCTGTTATTTTAAATACAAGATGCTATTCATAAAAAGAAACTTCATGAAAAGAGCTTTGCTTAATATCTCATATAAACTCAGTACAATAGAAGTAAAGCTTTGTAGTAGATGAGGGTGGGGATTTACCTACAAAAAAGGTGAATTTATGTATGTGGCTCGAAAAGTTATAAAATATCGCTCTAAATATCAAAGTTATAAATAATAGCATATACACAAAAATAGGAAATTAATAAGGAAATTAAGGAAATTATTTGCCACATAGTTTCGCTGAAAAAGAAAACATACCCCGAGAAAAACAAAAATTTTTCGGAATATTTAACTTCGCCTAAAGTGAGACATTTGGCATTAATGGGTTGAGTTAAATTCTACAAATTTAATAACATAATTGTATAATTGTGGAGGGCAGGAATAAATATTTGTACATTTTGTAAAACTAAATAAAACATACACAGTTATTTGAGATGATGCTGAAAAATAGTTGGCTGGTTACAGCGCTGATCTTCGGTACCGAAGTTTATGTGTTTGATTCCACTGTTGCCATGACTTTTGTAGCCATTAGGAGTTAAGTAGTAACTTTTTTAAGTAATAACTGCCGGTCTTAATAGCCCTAGTGTAGTAAACCTGTAGACTTCCTTGCTCTAAATCAATTTATCAGAGCTGCGGTAGCTCAGTCTGCAAAGGCAACGTTCTCATAACTGGAAGGTTTAGGGCTTGGTGCTTAAATAGTCCTAAGAACCCCGTGTTCCTTAAAGAAGACTGGAGCACGTAATATATGTTAATAGTCACAATGCCCTCCAAGGTTTCGATCAATACGTCTGAGGGTGTCAGGCCAAGCGCGTATAGGTCTTCTGTTTGGTCCCTGCTTTAAAATTCCAAGGATTCACCTGAGCAAAAGTAGTACTTTCACCTTTGAGGCACTCTTTAAAACGAAAGGCGAATCCCTTTGCCTCAGTGGGAGTAACATATGGCTCAATCATTCTTCGTTTAACCAAATGGCATTTAGAAACAACAACAAATTAATTGACAAACCTTGAGATACATTTTTTACTAATACATTAGAATAATATAAATTGTAATTCAACAAATTATTAGCACTAAACAGACAAAATACAGACACAGGCAAAAGTCTATCCGTAACTTTACAATGAAGGGATTTCAACTGTTACCGAGAAGGAAAATTTGACGCCACCAATTAGTATAGACATACAAGACATGCCATTATACATATTTGTCGGAAAACTACTTAGAATCATTTTCTATTGTCATGTTGATTCTCAAATATGACATATAATTTAAATTTCAAACCAATTTCAGACAGAAAAATTCTGTAAACTAATTCTTAGCTGACATTAAAATGGGATACTAGACTTTAATGGGTTAATATATTCTTTAGTTATAACTTGTAGGGGGTATGGCAGGTTGCAGTAAAATGTGACAACTTTTAAAATTCTATGGTTATATTTAAATGCTCAAGATCAACTAGAAGAACACCAGGTTATACGCTCTAATTAAAACCCCAATAGATTTTCTAAATAAACAGATGTCATTCTGTTATTTAAATTTTCCTTCTTGTAATACTGAAGCTGTTAAAGCATTCGAAAACTTTTTTCGAATTAAAACCAAAGTAAAGATAAAGGATTTATTTTGAGACAGTTTTTTATCATTGTATACGTGATCAGGTATCTCAATGTTTCACACACAAACACACATACAAAAAAAAAAATTACTTCTGAAAGGAAAGCTTAATATTTTTTTTTCTCACGAGTTGAACATACCTGATTCTACCTCAAAGGAATACGAAACCAATCCAATAAGTATTTTTTCTAAACATGAAATATCCGTTTTTTATGCCTTTATCGAAAGTTTTTTTTATGAGTAACAAACCTCAAATATAAAAAGCCTTTGTAGAGTCGGCTTTTGAGGAAATTTACGTGACTGTTTGCTTCAATCCAAGTATGTTTGGAAATCATAATCTCTGAAAGAATTTCCTACTCTGTCGGAAATTCTCGTCGTTTCACCATTCAGAGTGAATCTCACGATGTATCCGAGATTAAATACTGTATACCTGTTTTTTTGCTTTTATAGAACAAGACCGGATGTTTAGGATTTAGAATTAAAATGAGTTTTTCTTCTGAAGAATTCAAAGATTTGTTATTTGTAATTAGAAGAAAGAATTCTTTCTTGCTATCAAATATTCAAAAATACTTTTTTTACAAACCTTGTTAGAAACCAAACCTAATGTAAGATACCGGAATAGTGCATTACTGTATCGTTTATTTATGTACATTACAAAGCATGATATGCTTGTTTGTAAGTTTAAATTTACGTAGGCATGTAAATTTCAAGCAGTGTAATTCAAACATTTCCAATGCATAAAGCAGTAGGAACAATGAAGGACCATCCGGCTAGCTTGTGCAACTTAAAGAATGCTACTGCATTTGATCTTGAAGGATATTGTGACTACAAACGCGTCTCATGTTGTGTATAAGTGTGTTTGTAACTGGGTACTTCTGTTTTAATTGTAATTGTAACTTTGTGTTAGTACGTAAATAAAGATACCAGATATAACATGGCATAGTCGGCAGGATTTTTACTTTGGTTTTCGCGAGTCTCTATAGTCCTTTTTGACGTTAAAGCCGTTGCTTCCGGTTTGCACTGCAATAATTCAGCTTGCTTTCTACTCATATCTGAAGCTCTACAGATATGGTAGAGTGTAACAATAAGTTACATTCGGTTCAGCTTTTTTTACCTCTTCCCGTGAGCCATCGTCAATGAGATATATAACAGGACTCGATTAAACTAGAAGAAACTTCAGATTTCTCACTACCAATAGAAGGGCCCGTTGGTTTTTCGACATTCTTACCCCTCCATTCTGGAAGGGACCCTTCCAGAGCTGGACAGTCTAATTTTTTAGAGGACAACGTTGTTCCAGAGGAAAAAAAAAGGTGAACGCTGCTGGTATCCCTGCCGGGATTCGAACCAGGGACCTTCGGATTAGAAGTATAAAGCGCTATCGCCAGCGGTACAGGGGCTTCTAATCCAAAGGTCCAGGGTTCGAATCCCGGCAGGGATGCCTGCAGCGTTCACTTTTTCCTTTCATCTGGTAACATAGAGGAATTAAAAGTCCAAAAAGATTAAGTTTTGCATCGACGTAAGAAATTTTTGTAAAAGTTAAGGTGTTGTATATAATTGTGTTTGTAACTGTGTACTTCTGTTTTCATTGTAACTGTAACCTTGTACGTTAATAAAGATACCAGATATAAAATCCCCCTGACATTATTAAAAAACGGATTTTGGGCGACTGGAGCCCCTACACTTGATCTAGAAGCTTGGCGCCTTTGGACAATGAGCTGCCCTCTCATTGTAAATGTTCGTATGCATCAAAGTGTCGTACGTTTGATTGTATGTCTGAATTTACTCAGGCATGTAAATGTCAAGCAGTGTAATTCAAACATTTGTTTCCAATGCATAACGTAGAATTAACAATGAAGCCCCATCCGGTTAGCTGATACCACTTAAGGGATGCTACTGTATTTGACCTTGAAAGACATTGTGGCTATGAACGTGTCCCAAACTCATTAGTGATAAACAGACTTTGGGCGACTGGACCCCTACGCTTCAGCTGGAATTAACTTCTAGCTGAAGAGTATTGGGGAGCTTTTGCCCAATGAGCTGCCATCTGAATGTAAATTTTCGTATGTATCAAAGTATCGTACGTTTGATTGTATGTCTGAATTTACGCAGACATGTAAATTTCAAGCAGTGTAATTCAAACATTGGTTTCCAATGCATAAAGCTGAATGAACAATGAAGTACCATCTGGTTAGCTAGTGCAACTTTAGGAGTGATACAGCTTTTGAGCTTGAAGGACATTGCGAACATCAACGTGCATTAGTGAATAAAGACTTTTGGGTGACTGAAGATTCTACCCTTCAGTTTGAAGTTCAGCGCCTTTAATAAGTGAGCTGCTGCAGCATACTAAAATCTAAAAAAAAAAAAGAAACTATTTGTACTGAATTTATTAAAGTCTGCAATTACTACCGTGTCTTTTGACATTTTAACACAAATAGACATTTAGGAAAATATAACATACGTAATTTTTCCATATCTGAGGAGGTATTTTAACTTTCTACTGAGGAGTTTCACCTTTTGAGGTAGAAACCTTTTAACTTTCAAAAAATCTATATGTTTTTATAACTTTTAAATCCTGTAATTCATAGATTAATGCGCAATTATATTTGTAATTTCATATATATAATTATGGTTTTTTAATGTGTACTAATACTGTTTGTAGCAGTTGAAAGTCTTGTTAAATAAACTAATGTCTATTCTAAATTTTTTGAAGAATAAGGTTTTCATTTTTTACAGAATTCTGAGTAAAATAACTGTAGTAAAGTTTTTAAAATTAATCTGTAATTAGTGATTTTCGGTCTTGCTGTGGTGTAGTACATTGCATTGTTATTTCAAAGTCATTGATAACCCAAAGTTGCTTTATATTGCTTTTAATTATAGTATAATACCACTGATCTATATTACAATGTTCAAAATTAGAACAAACGACAAGAAAATATGAAAAAATATGTATATAAAAAATTAAAAAGTAAAAGAAGCACTCCACGTGCTACGCCTCAAAAAAAGAAAAAAATGCCAATGTCCAAGAGAACAATGCATTCTTTTCCTTCCTTCTTTCTCTCAGGCAACCCGATACATTCCATTATCCTGTACCGATGTGTTTGTTGTTCCATTGTCCTTTTTACAATGCGTCCTTTCCCGGTTCTGCCCAGAAGGACCGGGACTCCAAGGATGGTCCTGAATCGCCTCCTGGAGACCAATCACAATTCTCCAAAACTTGGTGTAGTTTAAGTGCAATTATTTTCACTGGCCACACCACACGCTTCCTGGAGTCGCGAAAAAAACTTGGGCATTCAACCCACAACGTGTGAATGCGGCGAACAAATCAGTTTCGCAAACCTTATGTCAAACATAGCTGCACTCTCAAAGGTCTGTTGATTTTAGTATACCAAAATAATCTTCATTTCTAATTGTGGCCAAATATTAAAGAGGCTGCTTTTATTATGCCAGATCTCTTAGTAGAAAAGAGGTACACAAACAAACATGGACGAATAATTTCTACTTTTAATATACACAAAATTATTAGTTATAGTTCAAGTAATCCTAAATCAGAAGTTTTTAAAATTCTTATTGATATGGGAATCTATCCCGTATAAAGTAGATAATATGCCAGGAAATTTTATTATCTGAGACAAAAGCAGTGTTATGGCATGGCATTAGAAAATAGTGTTTAGAAAATATAAATAAATTAATTTTTTTTTCAGTTTTCTTTAGGGTATTACATTTAACAATTTAGCAGTTTTTTTTTGTTAAAATTAGTATGAAATAGTATTTTATCGGCCTACTACTAAAGTTCAGTTATATAGATAATTCATGCATCACAGAAATAAATTAACGTTGCAGTTCAGAATTTATGAATACTTGATTAAATATCGGTCTTAACGAAGCGTTAATGAATAAATTTAGTAGAGGTATTCGACTGTTACTAAAAATAAAACAGATTAGAATGTGCTAAAATTAGCCTAAGATATTTTAATCTGGTATTTTAATAATTAATGCATTTTAACTTGCTTTCCTAATTAAAAGCAAGCGATGCAATCATTCCGTTTCCATAACACTGCAAACCTTCGGCGAAAAACCTAGTCCGACTTAAAACGAGCCTATTTGTTACAGATTTAAAACAATTTGCTGAGTAACTATCAGGGCCGTATCACGGGAAACCGTTATTTTGCATAAAGTCATGTAAAAGTTAGAAAAATTATGAAATAGATTAAATTAAAGGGCTTAAGGGAGTTGTTCCGAAAATTAATCCATTTCTATGCAGCTCATCTCTAGCGAGTTGAAACTTCATTATGTTCAAATTTTTATACTTATGGTGGATAAGTATGTTTTTTTTTTTGGAAAGATTATTTTTCCAAAAGCTATTATTAAGCAACTTTATTTATACAACAAGAAATAAATGAGTTTTTCTTTTATATACTAGAATCATTTTAGGAAAGCTCAACTAAGAATTTTTAATACATGCCCCAAGAAAATTCAAATCTTCTAATGTTTATGCTTCCTTATATTTTATGAATATCCTATTATTAACAAATGAGAACACTGTAGCTATTATCGCAAGAAAATAGATTCCATAACATCAATAGCTTTTCGACTTTCTTAATTTTGTTTCATAATTGCAATTTTCTTGTATTATGTTTTCACCAATAATACCTTATTGACTTGAAGCTTCAGTAACATTATGACTTCATTTTTTTCTTGTACTTTCACGAGACAGATTTTTTCCGTTAATAATAAATGAGAACACTGTTGTTATTATCGCAGAAAATCTGATTTCGTAAACATCAACATTTTTTTTTACCATTATTCATTTTGTTTTACTACTCAAATTTCTTATACACTAATAACACAAATGATGCGTCATTGACTCATTGTTTGAACCCGATTATGAATTAATTTCTTTTTGAGCTTTGGCGAATCAGATTTGTGATTAGAATTGAGTCAACGACAAATGTGACTGGTGAGACTGCGGTTAGAATTTTGGTTCAAACACTGATGTCACGTGTGTTACCTCCGGTATAATCCTTTAAATAAGTTTTCTACAAAAAAATTTATTTAGTTATATGAAGGAGTAAGATATATTCCACATGAATTTTCCACTATAAAACAATACTTTTCAGTTAAATATCTTTTACATTTTAAATATATTTATTTGTAAAAAAACAATCAAAACAGCACAGTAGTGTATCATGCTTTCATGGGCGGAAACATATATAATTCATATATACGAAATATTTCCTGTTAGAAATCGTATACGTGAGTTCCCGATATATCTATACTTTTCTTCTAATATGAGATTTTCTTTTAATTCAATGAGAAGGCGTTTGCCTTCAAAATCTTTGATTAGGGTTTTTATAGAACAGCATACACTGCATTTTTTCTTATACACTAATAACCCGAATACTGTTTTATTGACTCATCGTTTGAACCCGATTATAAATTAATTTCTACTTGTGCTTTGACGAATCAGATTTGTGATTACAATTGAGTCAAAGGCAAATGTGACTGGTGAGACTACTGTTGATTAGAATTTTGGTTCAAACACGGATGTCACGTGTGTGACCTCCGGTTTTATCCCTTTCGTAAATTTTCTACAAAAAATTTATTTAGTTATACGAAGAAGTAAAATATTTTCGACATCAATTCTCCACTCTAAACAATATTTTTCAGTTATTGTTAAATATCTTTTACATTTAAATTATATTTATTTATTAAACACCAGAAAAACAGCACAGTAGTGTATCATGCTTTCATGGGCGGAGACTAAAACTAAAAACTCATACTAAAACAGCTTTGTAACAAAAGAATGTCTAATAGAAAATTTATATTTTTATTATTTAGAATTTAAATTTATATTATCCTACTCTATTCATAACACTTATATATATATATATATATATATAATATATATATATATATATATATATATATATATATATATATATATGTATATGTGCAGTTTTGCAAATTTGAAATTAAATCATTTATTGAGAAAATGAATTTTTGGCTTTATGTCCTGCATAGCATTTGCATTCGATTACACAGTGCCATGAGGCCTTTATGGAATTGTGAGAGAATCATGTGTTAAGAGTTTTGTTCCATGGGGAATGTGCAAGCGAAACTAAGTTATGTAAAGATATGTAAGATTATTACAACTAAACGAAAATGAATTTGGTATTCTGGTGGTCGCCAAATTTTACCACAATGGTAAAAGAATCAGATATTTAGCGAAAAGTTGTAATTTTAAGCATAGAATATCCAGAAATCGATGACCTCCTCTAGAATCTCCCGCAAAAGTCCCACAATATCTCCATGAAGAATAGTGCAGCCTATAAGAATATTAAGAACTCATATTATTAATTTGCTTGCGAAATCATGCAGAATTTCCTACCAAAGTGGACCTAGTCCATATTAGTGCATGATTCCTTATAAATCTAAAGTGCTTTCATTATTTATAACCATGATAACCACCTGCATATATATATATATATATATATATATATATATATATATATATATATATATATATATATATATATACATATACATATATATCATATACATATATATATATATATATATATATATATATATATATATATATATATATATATATATATATATATATATATAATATATATATATATATATATATATATATATATATATTGTGTGTGAGTGTGTGTATATTACTAGTCACATTTTTAGAGTAATCTGAATTAGTAAAATGAGTGATCAATATGTGAAACGAAATCCTGTTCTAAAATTTTATCATATTAATTTTTCTATCACTTTTGGTTAAATAGTCGTAGATGTTAAAAATATTATTTTCAATACAGAGTTTAGAAAAAACAAGATCGGGGGATAGCTGTGATAATTACTTTTTGCCGAAGATAGCAGTACTAAGTATATATATTTATTTAGTAATCAAGCCTAGATATTGATACCGATTCAATTACATTGAACTTCAGTATAATGTCATCAGTATAATGTAATGCTCTTTTCCAAAACACCAATAGCTGACGATTACATATCATGACTTCAAGAACAACTATATTAAAGAACATATTTGGTTTCTAGAAATAAGAAATTGATAGAAGGTAATTAATTCCTTACATTAATCATCCAACTGTATATATTGGCACGCCATATGAGACAGGTATGAATGTAGTGTCCATACTCTAACTACATTTCCAAGATTCCAATCAGAGTAATCTAAAGAGAAAAAGTAGTAGTTGACAAGACTGATTAAACCAAACCCATATTTTATAAAATAAAATAGTTTATGTACATATGCTAGAATATATATTACTTGTTAAGCATTGTTTAAAATTAAAAATTTCTCAAAATTTACAAATTTTTCAAACTTGCTTAGAGTTCTAAGTCTTAAATCCCTCATATATTTATCTACATGTATTTTGTATCCAAATGTTCAATTTTTAGAACTGAATATATATACGAAGATGTCTTCTCTATTTTAAAACGTTACATGCATCAATCCAAAATACTCTAATATGGCTGTATCCCAGTGTACGGTACGCTATTTTGGCAATTTTTTGGCGTATTTTTGGCGCCATTTCTCGGGCGATACTTATTTTCTCCTTGTCAACTTCACCCTTTCTCTCCCGTTAAAAGATGGTAACCTCGTTCTCTCCTTTGGTTTGTGTGCGTTATTGGATCCTCTTTGGAGTAACTTGCGCAGATGACTTCATGATGATCTAATTCTTGTTTGATCCAATTATATTAAAAGTTGTAGGAGGTAAGTTTGAATTTCAACACTTTTTGCCGTTAATTAAATGGTTTTGCAGCTTGCTACATTTCATTCTGTTTTTCACCAGTGGAGTGGTTAAGTTCTGCATTCTCTTCAATCGTATTTATTTCAAAAATTTTATTTGTTCTAATTTTATAATATTTAAATTTCTTAATTAGTATTTGTTTTTTAAAATTTTAAGTATAATGGTTTTTTGTCCCGCTGCGTGTTAGGCTTAGGTACTTGGCGTGTGCTTCGCGGAGTCGTGTTTCGCCAATAGTCGCTAAAAACAAGATGGCGGACAAGGAGCGTACCGTTCACTGGAAATAAACCCTCTAATATAGTCTAGAAACCTAAATTGTTGTTGTCATAGTTGACTGTAAATTTTGTCTCTTTAATATTTATATAATTTTTTATATTTATAAAATCTTCCTTAACATTTACAGAAACTACATAGCACACAAAATTAAAAATGTGACTTAACAATTAACTTTATGTGAAGTTTGGTAATAACTGATTTTTAATACTTTAAATGAAATTTAAATGAGCAAAAGAGACAAATTATTTTTGAAAAATATATCTCTTAAAAGTAAAAAAAAATAACTTTCTATATTTTTATATTTATATATATCTAATATTTCAAAAATAGAACAATATTAATAAGTATTTTGATAAGTTCTTTATGTATGAATTAAAAAATATATTCCTCCATACTTGCATTTTATAGATATGTATTCAGAAAATTTTCGCAAGGTTATTTTTTCTTTATCCCTAAGGGTTCTACATCCTTGAATTTTTTATCGTTTCCCTTTCGAAATCCAATATTTTTTTTCAATTTCTTTCGGTCTTTACTCATATGTTTCACACCTGCGTGTTTTGGAATTTTAAATGCCGTGCAGAATCTCTAAAGGTCGAAGTAAGGCAAAGTAAAAAAAAAATTATATTTTTTAAATTCACATCAGAAAGATCACCGGCTTAAAGGTCAGACTAAAAAACAAATCTGACTAGAGAACCTTTCAGGGATTTAATTTTTAATTACTGTGTAGGACACTTTAAAATGCTTTGCTTTACGTGGTAAACATTAGGTTATAAATAATAAAAATCTTTGTTTTTATTAATTTGCTATGCAAGAAAAATTTGTTTCGTTGACTAATTAGAGTTCTCTGTATTAAAATATTTGTTATTTAAAATCTTTTTTTTTACATTTTCCAAAACCCAGTTGATTTTTTGTCTCTATACTTTTGAAGATTTAAGTTAATTTTTGGTTAATTATTTTTTAAAAATCTTATCCTTTCAGCTTAAGTTATTTTTTTATAAACACAGATTTGTAGAATGTAAAAAATGTTTGTGACATCACTTTTTCTAGTTGTTTATGGAAAATATAATTAAAACTAAATTTATTTACTCTCCCTTAAAATTAAATAAATTTCTTTTTGGATTCTGTTGTTAATAGATATTATAACGAATATGTATTACAAACAAGAGTCTTGTTTAAACGCAAAAAGAAGTTGGACATTTAAGTATCTAAAAAAATTAGTACTTAGAAAATATTAATTCTTTTTAAATTTGGAATTAATTTTTTAAACATAATTCACTGTTAGTCTTCATCATTTAACATACCAACTACTACCGAACCTACTTGCAAATATTTAAAAGAGTGTGTAGATACAGGTATTGTCTCTAGAACAATTTGCATTATAGAGATAAATTTTGTTTGCTGAGTGAGAAATGATATAAAATATTTTACTTTATACATCTATATTTTTACTATCTTTTAGTTATCATTAATTTCCTAGAAATGGAATATGGAAAATTTAACACTCCTTTAAAATTGAAACTAATGCATGTGTCCTAAGGTAGTAGTCATGTAAATGCTTACGTTTACACTACTTATTTTGTGATGCTTGGAAAAATTACATTTAGTAATTTTCTAAATAAAAAATAGTAAAATCTTTTAGAATTATTACTTCACTAACTTTTTTTATGTTGAAGACAATGTTTAATTTTTATAAAATGTTTTTCTTAAGATTAATTATGTGTTTTATAATAACAATGTATGCTGAAAATAGTAGGTTTTAAACTTAGCTATTGTAAAATATTACCAAAAAATTTTGTTTAATTTGGAGATAGTGGATAGAAAAATGAGAAAAGAGTCATGAGCAGTGAAAATAGTTTTTTTTTTAATTTTCTTTGGTTGTGAAGTTAGAAACCAAGATACAAGTTTGGTTTCCTAATGCGGGGTCCGTGTGTGGCAAAGTGATCGATGAAAGTCAGAAAATATTCTATTCCAATGTGCCAATGTGTAAGAAAGAATCTCCATATCATTACGGTGATTGAAACTTTTGTCTTTCGGAGATGCAAGAATATTAAAAAAACAAAAAATATAAGTTTCAGTATAGGCTAATACTATTTGCATTCCCACTTGTTCCTTATAGCGAATTCTTACCGACAGAAACTTCAAAATTAGATTAGAAAGATGAAAACATCATAGAGAAAGACACCGATAAAAACCCAAATATATCAATAGACACTTGTGACCTTGTTTAAATTCTAGAAATGTAAATGTAAACTCATTCTGTAAATGCTCTATAAATTAATTCAAGTAAGTGTTCTAAATAGTTTAAAGAGTGAACTATGTTATCTAAGTAAGCGGGACTTATGAAATTTATGGTTTCAAGAGTTAGGTGTTATTCAGTATAGAAGGTTGTCTTTGCGCTTGATTTGAAATATATATGGGTTAATAATGTAACTAGAAATTGAACACTAACGTTCAGAAAGGTGACTTTTTTTAATACTTTCAAGAAAGCATGACAAATATCTGCTTTTCACTGCTCATGTTAAGTGACACTTTTCTTATTTTACATCAATATGTTTGAATAAGGAAAATAACAAGCCATTTATACATCTTGTTTATTTAGTTGCAATGAAAGAAACGCATGTTAACATAGTAACTATACTAAATGCGATGTCTACAAACAGCTCAAATAGCTGAATATGGGGATTTAAAGGTCATATCAATGTTAATGGTACTCGTGTGTATTTAAAAAGATTTTTTATTGTGGTATATCAGAACTACCTCATATTAAATTTGGCTGATGAAAATATTTGGGAAAGCTATAGAGAAACAAAAATAGAAGATTAAAAGATGTAAAAGACTGTTTTGTTATGATGATAAAGATGTAAAAGACTGTTTTCATTTGATTGATGTTAAGATGTAAAAGACTGTTTTCATTTGATTGATGTTAAGATGCAAAAGACTGTTTTGTTGATGTTTTATATTGGATCTCAAATTAAAGAATTTTCAAAGTATGGTAAGGTTAGAGGGCATTGACAGCTTAAAGTCCTTTTTGAATGTGGTAAAATCATTTTTAGCAAAAAAGTGATGAATATTAGTGTAACAATGAGTAACACTACTGGACAACGCCAGCGAGGGAGACTGAGCAAAGGACAAAAGCGATGTCAATGACCCCCCTTTAACCCCAATGGACAAGAGGGGTTGCTAACGTGGGTCAGTCGTTTTTGGGCCTGCCAACAGTAGTGATTGGATTTGTTAGGTAGATTTGAATGCCTCTTCAGAAAAAAAGCAGGCCAAGACGGAGCGAACTGATAACTTCATCAGAGGCAGGGAGTTACTCCACCATTTTCATCTGAACAGACAGCATTATCAGAGGCAGAAAATTGCTCCAAAAATTTCATCAGTATATGGAGCCTCTATATTTATACTTTATATATATATATAAATATATATATATATATATATATATATCTATATATATATATATATATATATATATATATATATATATATATATATATATATATATATATATATATATATATATATATATATATATATATATATATACATAATATATATCTATATATAGATAGATAGATAGATAGATAGATAGATAGATAGATAGATAGATATAACGACCCGAGTCTCCACATTATCTATCCCACTATCCCACGGAATGTAGTCGTGTCCATTGGGAGTCTTCTAGGAAACAACTGGAGAGTGGCATACAGAGGCACCAACAGCAACAACAGTTTCGACTAACTTCGTTTATTCCTGTTTCACATGGTTACAATAAAAACACACAACTCGAACAGCCAGAATGACAACGAACAGCTACAACCATAATCACGAACAACAACCCTTGGCGCTCTCCTATTTAAAAACATTTCAAAACGGGAATAGACTTTATGATTAACGTCATGAGACAGCCAATCATGCTGCATAGAAAGTTCTCGTGAATTCTAAAAACCCAACCCCATTACAGAGTGACGTGTGCAAATCCCAAAACCAGAAAAACGCCTTCATTTTAAAAGAATTGACGTATAGAATTTTCAAAACCAAAACCGAAATATATTAAGCAACGAGCCCCATTATTACAAATATATCCATTGAAACTGGAACTCAGTAATTTTAATTTTAAGCATTTTGTTGAAATGTCTATGCTCTTTATTACGCAGCAAATAACAAAATATTTTATTGTTCCAATACAGCAAATAAAAATATAAAAAGGTAGAAATTATACTATTTAGTGGTAAACGATTATAAAAGAATGGTTTTTTATTGTGAAATTCATTTATCTCTGCTTTTCTCTTTTTCTGTATATATCAAAAAGTCATTTAACAACAAAAGAAAGTTCATTTGAATCCTATATGCATACTCTCTCCTTTTACAAAAAAAGTACGATCTAAAAGAAAAAAAAATACAAAAAAGCTGAAGGAAAGCAAAACATTAGGATTGCATTTGAATGGAGTTTAGATTTGGGGAAAGATTTATCTTCATTTTATGCGTTAATGTTTCCAAATATTTAGCTTAAATATCATAAATTATGTTAAACGTCAATACTCATTTTCCTAATTTTTTTTAAAAGGAGTGAGTTTTCTGCATGGGGTATGTTTCTGCAAACCAAAGAAAGGATATTGTCATCATAAAGTAAACTGTTTGACAAATAATGAGTGTATGTTCTTTAAAAACTGATTTTTTTATATTTTATTTTAAACAGTTAAGCCATTTTTTATAAAACCGTTTTTTGGATTTTATAGTGTAGTTTTAGAGATATCTTTTAAATCCTAATGTGTTCTTTGCCTGTACAATCTCTATTGAGTAGTATTTTTACCCGCCTGGATCCTATTTTAAAAAAGTGTATCAATTGTGTAAATTAGATTATAATTGATATTTACAACGTATGATATGAATTTCATATTTCCTTTGGAAATAAGCTAATTAGTTAGCTAATAAGTATAGACGCAGGGTTAAAATTACCGTTACGTTTATACATTTACTTTATTGGAAGGATTATTGAAATAAGAAGTTTAATATTTATACGTAAATGAAACACATACATGAAAAAATGTTTTATTGTTTATAGTAAAATTTGTAATTACTAAATAGTGTCGAGGTTAATTTAAAGGATTCGTTAATAAGTCGGTTCGGGAATTTTAAGTTAATTATTTTGATTTTTAGATTAAATCTGTTCAATATTTTCCTGTTTACATTTAATATACGTAAACTGAAAATAACTTTTGATAATGTAAGGTGGTTGATGGATTTATTGTTACTGTGGCAGTACAGTGATCCCTCGTTTTTTGCTGTTAATGGACACCAGAACCTTCCGTGAAGGCTGATAAACTGTAAAGAAGGATTTGCCCCAAGGAATTTTCGTGTTTACGTTTACATAAATATTTTAAATATATAAATAGTATTTATACTTTACCCATTTAAGACAAAAATTACAACAGTATAGAATTTACTTAAACGTGTCAGTACTAATAAGGTTGATTACAAAACCTTATAGAGTAATAAACATTAATCAACGTTGCTTTCTTGGAGAGGCGAAGAGTCTTGTGTTGGTGGCGGAGGAAAGACTCTCACTTGACTCGTAGAAGTTTAAGGCTCACTGAGACTCTTCTCATGCAGGCGCTGATGGTAGAGCCTTGGAAAGAAACATGGTGATGAGTAGGTGTTGTCTTTGCTTTTCCTTCTCCTTCAAACTTCCCCTGTATAAGGACATAACCCCGTCAACACGATTACTGAACTCGACAGCGTGAACCATATTGTCGTCAATGTCTTGTGGATATTCTTGCCATGTTGCACAATTGTTGCAGATTCTCCAGGGTAAGGCCATGCTTTTCACTTTGTTCTTCGTCTTCCTCTTCCTTTTCTTCCTCACTTGCAGACTTTGTCATCTCAAGAGCCTGTGGTATCTACTCTGAGTCAACTCATCTCTTTGTCTGACATGTGGGGATCTTTCTCTCTGGCGTATCAACATGCAACAACGCTCCTTTCCTCAACGTCGCTGCCGACATGGTTGTATTTTTTAGTTTTTAATTTTTGACGAATATTTTGGAAAAACCCGTGAAGCACTGAAGCAGTAAAAGATGAAGTTCGAAGTGGCAAGGGAACACTGTATTCAGTCATGGCTAAGCTGTAATTAAGATGACATAGTGAGATGAGGTATGGTAAGAATTAACTTTGATCCTCAATAAAAAAAAGAAAACAGGGAAGTTATTATATTAATCATAAATACTTGTTCCAATATGGACTGAAATAAAAGTAGGTGGGGTTAATCTTGTAACAAGCTGAGTAAAGGAGGCCCGATCCTCAAGTATCGATGACAGAGCTGTTGGTTGGTCAAGTAATCCGTATTATGAACAGAAAGAGGGACTTTTCATGTACTAAATCTAGATTCATTCACAGTCATATTATAACATTTTAAGACTTTTTTGAATAAGACTTCTTTACATACCATTGTAACTAACCATTGTAAGAACCATTGAAAAGTTTTGGAAATTTCCTGGTAACATAATTTCTAGGGTGATGCAAATGTTTCTAATATTTTTCTCCTGAATTATCTCTCTGGATGTTTAACGAACGTCTTTCAAGGTGATTTAAAGTTTGAGAAAGATACATTTTTTTCCGGGGATAGGTCATATAATAAGGTGCGTGAGACCGAACGGATGTCTGACGCTAGGTAACCATGGATATGGAGCGACGTGTGAACTTCAGTGTCTCAGTGAACATCTAAATATTGTTTTTCTACAATAGTGTCTTATACTTACCCAGAGAATGCCTAAAACACGATAAACAAATTTCCTGGAACAATTTCTTGTTTTCTATCTAATTACAGGATAGAAACTCATCATGGGTAATGCCTTTCCATTTAAATAAACACAAGCCATATTATCTTGATCTCTGATCGGGATTCACATTCATATATATGTAGTAATTTTTAAGCAAATATATTAACAGCACAGTATTCACCTGATAGAGTCCTCTCGTATTCTCTGTTTAGCATTTGAAATATCTCTGTAAAAGTTTAGTCAGTTTATTTTACCTTTCCCATAAAACACATGTATACGTTCTGATTTTAATCTCTATTGTTATCACTATTAGAATGAATAGCTTGTGAACTGCAGTTGTAATTAAGCAATTAATGTTTATAATGAATAAAAGAGTAGGTAACTTTATGATCTAAACTGGCTGGTACCAAAAAGCAATGGCATAATGATTCTAAATAAAAGAGAATTTACCTATCAATATCTATACTAATCCTATTTTGAATGAACTGTGCTGGAGAAAGAGAAAATAAACCTTCGTGGTTTTCTTAATTTTATATTTAAGTGATTTGTTGCATTTTTAACTTTTTGATACAAATTGCAAAAAATGGAAATCATTTTGCTGGAAATTGCAAGCAGATATATAAAAGTTATAAAACTAAGTAAATATCAGTTTTATAGAGTGAATTTAATGTATATTTTAGAAGTTTACACTTTTGTGAGAAACAAGATGAGAAAGTTGAGACCTAAGGGGAGTTTTAAGGGAAATTTATGATTATTGGACTGTCTTCTAAATTAGTAGCTTCTTTTTAATATTTGCCATCCTGCGCTTATATAAACAAGACATCAATTATTCACATACCTAACGAAATTGTTTAATTTTATGAACTTAAATATCTGAATGCAACTAATATATACATAAATACGTAAAGTCATTTTGAAGAATTTCCATTTTAAATTTCATAAAGTAATTAACTTATGCAAAACATGGATTACATTTAAAATCTGCCAATTGATTTCCTAAAATATAAGATAATATACAGAGGTAAAAAGAATGCAAACGACCAGAAGAAAATTTGGCTAAATCCCAGTTCAGGGGGCCCTCCGAACCAAGTTCAGTAGCACGCCAAGCTTGGGCGATGTCGCCAAATTCTAGAACCCAATTTTCTGGCAAACCTTGCTTTATTTTTTAAAATTTGTATTTATCTTAACAAAATTTCAAATCTTTTTTTGTTAAAAATATGCTTTGAAATGGGGTATAAACTTAATACAAAGCGAACCACAAATTGTAAACATCACTTGGCGACAATTTGGCTATCACTTGTACAAACATAGAGCCAAAAACTACCGAATTCAACCAAAAATGTTATTGAAATGAGGCCATTACCTAACGGTTTAACAATTTTTCTTCTAAAACTATTCTCAAATCAAATCAAAAATAACATTTTGCTTACATATAAACTTTTATTGAAAATTGATACCACACTTTAACTATCACATAACCATTTAACATACCAAATTGTTAATCGAAAGGGTAGAGTTTGAAAAATATCTTCTTTTTAATAAGGCAAATGATTGATTATTTTGGTTCAAGTCATTATTGTTTTCACCTGCAAGATACTGAAAATTTTAAATAAAAAATTGTCGAATGGGGAAAATATTATCTCAAACAGCTTTATTTCAAAGAAATATATATATATATATATATATATATATATATATATATATATATATATATATATATATATATATATATATATATATATATATATATATATATATATATATATATATATATATATATATATATATATATATATATATATATATATATAGGTTTAGAAACTATAAAATAGGAATAGAGCAGAAATACAATTATTAATATCCAATTTAAAATAAGGAAATAGTGATAGCTTTCTACAGATGCAGCAGTTCCTTTTTCCCCGAGAAATATATCAAATCAGGAATTGTATTGAATTGCTTATATATGGTTACCTCTGATGTTTAATTCATGTGTCTTTTCAAGCTTTGATCTATGGTAAAATTCTGGAGGAAGAATTATAATGAAATGGTTTATTTTATACTTGCGGATGAAAGTTCTAGGTTATTTAAAATATTGAGGTTATATTACTGTTCTTGGATTTATTTCGAGCACGAAAATGCATGAGTAATTTATTGGAAATGCTTAGAGGGAAATAAGTTTTTCTCTTGTAATAATTCAGCTGGTTGAGTATTTCTAAAAAATCTTTTGTGTTCTAAAAATCTTTCACAATTAATATTTAATTATTCATAATGGTTTTCTTTTCCGTATGACCGGAATATTTATTATTATGTGTTAAGGATTTTTATTCTGTATTTGCTGCATAATAAATATACATAAACTGGTTTGAGTAATGTATGAGGAAAAGATATACGCAATTTTAGTTTATTTGTATCGACAATAGTATCAAAATAAGTTTATGTCAAAGAAATATCTAATTTTTCATTGATATTACATAATTTTTCACATGAAGATGTTGTTTGATATTTGAACAATATTCATATTTTAATAAAATATATCAAAGAAGTTCAATAAATATTAACGGTAATACTGAAAAATAGGGTGCCCCTTGGCATTTTTGGCGTGATTATTGGCGATATTTACTGAAAAACAAAAGTACTCCATTCTAACATTGTATTCCTTGCTTTTTGGGCGACTTTAATTGATGAAGAGTGAGTGACTATTATAGAATTATATACTTTTACTTAATTATCCAAAACCATTTAGAAACCGGGCATTTATATTTATGGGCAATCAATCACTCTATAGTTTACAACTGCTCCAAATTATTAAAAATTAGTCAGAGTGGACCATTAATGGTTCATTATATCTATTTTTTTAAGCATTAGGAACATTTAATATATAAGAAAAGGATTGTACAAGGAGAGCTGGATACAAATATAATATAAATAAAAATATAGATTCGGATTGTTTGGATACGGCGAGATCAGGGAAAAAATATTAGGCTATCATGCTCAGAGGTTTATCGCCAAGTTGGCGGGGGCACCCTGTTCTTCAATCAAGCCAATATTAACTCCTTGGGTAGCCTCCAGATAATAGAACTCGAGCTAAAATAACACTGTTATCTTGAAAAAAGAATCTAAATTTGAATCTTGAAGAGAATAGACAAGTAATAGCTCTAATGATCTAAAATGAAAAACAAATATGCTTAATTTTGTAGGTGAACATGTCATATGGTTTTCAGTTGAGATTTTTTAATAACTTTATATAGAAATTTTACAAAACAAGGGTTTTCAACAGTTCGGATTTATTTACAGACATTATCAGTGACGTGTGTAAACAGGAAAAAATTTAACTTTAAAATAAAAATTTTAAAAATATTTTAAAATGTACGAAATTAGCTAAATCAATTTTTCTGATCTCTAATCGTCCAATTAAGCACGCCGAACGCTGGCCGATTGGTTAGGGCGCTGATCGTCGATACCAGAGTTCGTGGGTTCGAATCCCACTATGGCATGGATGTTCGTAGCCGTTCGGAATCGGCTTTAAACTGTAGGTCCCGGTCTCATTAGCCCTCGTGTGCAAAACAGTAGACCGTAGCGCTCCAAACCAAACCAAACCAATTAAGCATCTTTAATTAAGCATCTTTACTATAGTATTAGAACGTTTTTGTTACCTTATTATACCGTCACAAATTTAAAAAAAAACTACTGTTTTGAAATGCTCTCAACATGTTATATGTTTTTAATGGTAATTTGACTTTCATAAAAAAAATTACTATAGCACATAAATAATGAGTTTCAAAATAAGTTCTTTAAAAGGGCTAACATTGAATTGTGCCTGACATTGCACTTGCCCACCCAGCAATTATTGCAATAAACGATCTCTAAAACTTTTTAAGTATCTCTTATCATTATGATTTTTTCAAGTCTTTGAAGTGAAACTTTTTCAGCAGTTACTAACTAAAATCCTGCCAAAGAGCTATATTTACTAAAAATTTCATTATGCAGTACTATGTTTACATATGATGGCAAATAAGTCCTATCAAGAAAGTTCCCTTCTTTGTAAGTTGCATCCTATGATTCAAAGTAAAACTCACCATGCAACAAGCTGCATTATTGGAAGTTGTTTTTAATTTATACATATTTTACTGTAAGGAGTCAAAAATTTTTTAGATTTAAGATATCCATTAATATCCATACATATTCAGCAGATATATGTGTTTATGTTACACTTAAAGAAAATTTAAATTAAAAAAAATTAAAAAATTAAACTTATGATTGTTTTAATACATGAATGTCGTGTACACAAAATAATAAACATCTTTCTGTACTAAGCTCAGATATTCAATAAGGTGATAGTATTGAAAATTTGCTAAGCCTTTCAAAATATCCCTTTATTGTAGTTATTGCAATGCTATAGTTATAACTGTGTGTTATTAAACGTTTGCTGTCAATTTATTTAATTCCTAAAAAGCACTTGTAGTTAAAAGATTTTGGGCTCTCACTAAAATGTAAGGTTTAACATTTCCTATTTGTTAAGAGAAAATCTACTTAAAACTCTTTAACATGAATAAATGACCTGTTCATAAATAAGATATTTTTTTGCAAACTAAACATTATTTATGAGAGAGAATTATAAAGAACACCAAAATCCTTTTTTACTTGACAGGTTTGCAGGACGTATATATCTTAACTGTTAGCTTCAAAACACAAGTATTCTTTAACATTAATAAGCATGTTTTATTGACACCACATGCCCGTCTAGCACTCTGAATATCTATTTGCGGAGGGTAAGGAAACTTGTCATTTCCAATGTGATAAAAAAGGGTAACGGGCATTTACTGCTGAAGTGTATAAAGGCCGATTAAACACGGCGAGTTTCCAAAAATACTTTCGCAGAAAGTATTTTTGGAAGAAGTTCCGACGGTTGGACCCAATCTAGAAGACTCCAATTACTGGGACTTTTAGAGGGAATGAGTTTGAAAGATGACCCACATTTGCGGCAGTTCCAGAGATACAGCTATAAATAAGATTTAAGAACCTCTTGTCGATTTTAAAGACAAATGGAGATAAAAGAAAGATGGCGAGTAATTTGGAGAGTCTGGAGGTTAATTTGGCTGATCGTAATGATAAGCAGACAGAGGCAGAAATTATATCTAAGAAACTTTTAAGCCAATGCTGTTGTAATTAAACTATTATCAAGATATAAAATAAGGCAAAAAATCGTAAGTAGCCCTATTATGCAGAATGATATATGCATATCTCAGAACTTATACCATCATATTCAAATCTGAAGACTTAGAAAAAATTTTAAAAGTTCAGTTAATATATTACTGACAGCAATAAAATGTTATTACTGTCAAATTCCTCACTACGGTTAAAAATAATTTTAACCAGGAAAATGTATTTGACAAGGAACTTCTGATTAGAGGGATTCCCAATGGGTACCTAAATCGATGTCATCAATGCGACCGACTGACTACGGTTCGCACACCATCCAACCCATTTATTTATTAACTTATTCTTGTTTCTATCAAGCTTTATTTTATTAAAACTTTTAAGCTTACTTCGCAGTTGTTGAAGTTGAAATGAAAAGCGCTTGAAGCATTTTTCCTGCTCCCTCAATCACCATTCATAAATTCTATCGGGTAGTTATGAAAGATACTACAAACAAAAGCTACTAAACCATCCCTAAGAGAAATATTAATGTATAATAAAAAAGTGTAAAAATTGTTTTTCCTATATACAAAACTGAAAAATATTATTAAATGTAACGGATATCTCACCAAATATTAATTAAAATTTATCCATTTTGCTCCTTTGCTAAAATGTCAAATCCATTTTAAATTCATACTATGGAATATTAGAAACTGTTATTGTTATAACTATTTATATCGGTAAAAATGAATCTAAATTATTTGTGATATCATGGTTTTTGAAAAACCACGCTGTAGTTTAGTTTGCTTCATTCTGCTTCATGCCGTATAGTTTTGGTTAATGCACCTTCTTGTAGATAACTGTCTCATCTCAGATGGTATCTTAGATGATGTTTTCTTTTGCTTTCTAGCCGAACTTCAAAACTTTTCTGTCTCTATCAGTTAAATTCGACTTGCGTCCACTGTTGTATTTGACAGACGACGTTTTCCCTTTTTGCTATAGATTTTCATTGCCATCGATAAAGTATACCTGTTGATACCAACAAGTTAGCTATGGCAAGATGTCAATTATGCGTCTTTAGAAAAATTTCAGTTGAGCTATAGAGAAGATATAATGCCTAAATATAATTTCACATTCTGAACGCTATCACTGGCCCGACTACACTGGTGTTTGCACATTTTCATCCTTTATGAGATAATCTTACCATACTAGACATATAGAATATACACAGCAGAGTCCCTCGAGTGTTGTTTTATTCACAGGTGTTCATACCATTTTGTACAACAAATGTATGTATAACTTGATAGGTCTAATTACTCGTATTTTAATTAAATATGAGCATTAACATTTTATATCATTAAAAATCTAGTTATTAAGCAGTGTTGGATTTGCAGTATAAATGAAATTCTTGAAATAAATCAATTATATCAAATTTTTAAATAGTTTAAGTTTAGGAGCTGAAGATTTTCTTACCTTGACAATAGAGTAATAAATATTAAAGAGATGTAAATTTTTTCAAAAATTAAATTTTCATGATTTAGTAAAAACCATAGATATGCTCTGTTACTTCTAAAGAAATATTTAAACACTTTTATTTTACAAAAGAAAAAAAAACCTTAAATTATCCTGAAAAGTTTTTTTATATTCCAAATGTGATTCAGAGTGAACACTTTTCAGAATCTGAAGAAAAAAATTCCACAGAAATATATATATATATATATATATATATATATATATATATATATATATATATATATATATATATATATATATATATATATATATATATATATAACACATCATGCTGAAAATGTATTCTAAAATACTTAAATTTTTTATTATATTTTCATTTTTTTTCTGTCAGATTTTATGTTTAAGTTTAAACAAAAGATTGAAGAAACATTCTCACCGTAAATTTACTCCGGAAAAATTCATCTCTTTTTCTGAGAGAAGGAAATGTTATATAACGGAAGCGTTTTGCACGAGTTCACAAATTTTACATAAGTTTATAGTTTTATGCTGAGTTGGGAGCCTTCTATTTTCACGGAGTTTATACTGTTATTTAAGGCGTTGAATATATTTAGAAATTTAAATACCTAAAGTAGAACGTACTGTGCTTGCACAGTGTTTTAATATTTTTACGCTGACAGTTTTCTACTTTACTACTTTTTTTCAGCATTAAAATTGAATAAAATAAAAGATTTTAAATAATGTAGTGTTCTGTGTAAATATGCTTGAATTAGATGGTTACTTTAGTAGAGGTATTCATATTATCGCATGTGAGATAAGCATAAAATGTGTTACCAAATAATGAATACTTAATCATCACAAGAGTTTATGATTTCAATACATTAGGCAATTAAGCAGAGGTGAAGTCTCATTTCGTACATGAACATTTGCATTTCAGTCTATTATCAACACTAATGTGGTTTAATGCTAAAGAGATGACTGAATGGATTAGGTGCTACCTTTCCCATAATAGTCCTATTTGCATGCTATTATATGTTGGGACTACATGTTTACCTTCCTGAATTCTCTTAATCCAAACGGCAGATTATCAGTACTGATGCTAAGTCTACTTTACATAGAGAAAAACTAGTAAAGCCTGTTTAGATCTAATTAAGTTATTATTGAGTAGATAAAAGACATATATGATGACTTTTAACACGGCTTTATGTAAGGTTATGGCCCATATTCTGTTCAAGGAATAAAATTAAAATGAGTTTTTATTGAAAGGATATGTTTTGAGACAATTTAAGTATTTAAGCAATATATTTAATCATAAGAAATATAAAAACACAGAACATATGCAAAGAATGGAAGCATTTCTCCTTCACTCTAAAGTACTCAATAATAACAAGACTTTATATAAGATGATGGCCCATATTTTGTGCAAGGAATAAAATGAAAATGAGTTTTATTGAAAGGATATGTTTTCAGAAAATTTAAGTATTTAAGAAATATATTTAATCATAAGAAATATAAAAACACAGAACATATGTAACCGCTGGAAACATTTCTACTTCACTTTATTGTGTTCAATAATCTTTCCAATCTTTATTTGTGTTCACAATTTACAACATCAAATTAGTAGACTTACATAAATGATTATCATAAATGACTATTTAAGTCAGTTAAACATACTTTTGTAATAGTCAGATTTTATAACAAAAAAAAAAAATCACAGCAACAAAATTTTTCTTTCAATAACTTTAAAGGAAAGACATGCAAAATGGAAGTGAAAACTTGAAAGAAATATAGTTAATTATAAACACTCAATTAGGGTGCGAAATTGCCACTTAGCTTAAAATTGTATTAAAAATATTTTAAGAAAAACTAACAAAAAATATTTATTCTTGACTGTTTAAAAACTTTCTTCTGTAAAACGAAGTTAAGAACATATACATTCTTTTAATATTTTTTGTGAAGTAATTATTAAGTATACTTGTAAACGGGTCATTTATTTTAGAAATACCTACAAATGAATGAAAATATTGCGAAATAAAAAGTATTTCTAAGAACAAGCTACTGACACGCTAATACAAATTCTACGATTTATAAACTGTAGGGTACGAAATTCCCACTTAGATTAAAATTGTATTAAAATATTTAAAGAAAAATTAACAAAAATAATTATTCTACACTGTTTGAAAACTTTCTTCTCTAAAACGAAGTTAATAGTATCTACATTCTTTTAATATTTTTTGTGAAGTAATCATTATATATGCTTGGAAACGGGTAATTTATTTTAGAGATACTTACAAATGAATGAAAATTTTGCGAAATAATACATATTTCTAAGAACCAGCTATTGATAAATTCTACGATACAAATTTTACGATTTAGAAATAGTACGGTACGAAGTTGCCATTTAGATTAAAATTTTATTAAAAACATTTAAAGAAAAATTAACAAAAATATTTATTTCAGACTGTTTGAAAACTTTATTCTCTATGACGAAGTTAATAGTATCTACATTCTTTTAATATTTTGTGTGAAGTAATCATTAAGTATACTTGAAAACGGGTCATTTATTTTACAGATACCTACAAGTGAATGAAAATTTTGCGAAATAGTAAATATTTCTAAGAACAAGCTATTGAAACTCTAATACCAATTCTACGATTTATAAATTGTAGGGTACGAAATTCCCACTTAGATTAAAATTGTATTAAACATATTTAAAGAAAAACTAACAAAAGTATTTATTCCAGACTATTTGAAAACTTTCATCTCTAAAACGAAGTTAAGAACTTATACATTCTTTTAATAGTTTTTGTGAAGTAACCATTAAGTATATTTGAAAACGGGTCATTTATTTTAGAGATAAATACAAATGAATAAAAATATAGCAAAATAATAAATATTTCTAAGAACAAGCTATTGACACGCTAATACAAATTGTACGATTTATAAATTGTAGGGTACGAAATTGGCACTTAGATTAAAACTGTATTAAAAATATTTAAAGAAAAATTAACAAAAATATTTATTCAAGACTGTTTGAAAATTTCTTTTCTAAAACGAAGTTAATAGTATTTAAATTTATTTAATATTTTTTGTGAAGTAATCATTAAGTATACTTGCAAACGGGTCATTTATTTTAGAGATACCTACAAATGAATGAAAATATTTTGCGAAATAATAAATATTTCTAAAAACAAGCTAATACAAATTCTACGATTTATAAATTGTAGGGTTCGAAATTGCCACTTAGATTAAAATTTTATTAAAAATGTTTAAAGAAAAATTAAGAAAAATATTTATTTCAGACTGTTTGAAAACTTTCTTCTCTAAAACGAAGTTAATAGTATCTATATTATTTTAATATTTTTTGAAGTAGTCATTAAGTATACTTGAAAATGGGTCATTTATTTCACAGATACCTACCTACAAATGAATGAATATTTAGTGAAATAATAAATATTTCTAAGAATAAGTTATTGACACGCTAATGCAAATTCTACGATTTATAAATTATAGGGTACGAAATTGCCACTTAGATTAAAATTGTATTAAAAATATTTAAAGAAAAACTAACAAAAAATATTTATTCCACACTGTTTTAAAACTTTCTTCTCTAAAACGAAGTTAATAGTAACTACAATCTTTTAATATTTTTTTGTGAAGTAACCATTAAGTATACTTGAAAACGGGTCATTTACTTTAGAGATACCTAGAAATGAATGAAAATTTTGAGAAATAATAAATATTTCTAAGAACAAGTTATTGACACGCTAATACAAATTCTACGATTTATAAATTGTAGAGTATGAAATTGTCACTTAGATTAAAATTGTATTAAAAATATTTACAGAAAAACTAACAAAAATATTTATTTCAGACTGTTTGAAAACTTTCTTCTCTAAAACGAAGTTAATAGTATCTATATTATTTTAATATTTTTTGTGAAGTAGTCATTAAGTATACTTGAAAACGGGTAATTTATTTTAGAGATACCTACAAATAAAAGAAAATTTTGAGAAATAATAAATATTTCTAAGAACAAGCTAATACAAATTCTACGATTTATAAATTGTAGGGTGCGAAATTGCAACTTAGATTAAAATTGTATTGAAAATATTTAAAGAAAAACTAACAAAAAATATTTATTCCACACTGTTTGAAAACTTTCTTCTCTAAAACGAAGTTAAGAACATCTACATTCTTTTAATATTTTTTTTGAAGTAATCATTAAGTATAGTTGAATACGGTCATTTATTTTAGAGATACCTTCAAATGAATGAAAATATTTTGAGAAATAATAAATATTTCTAAGAACAAGCTAATACAAATTCTACGATTTATAAATTGTAGGGTACGAAATTGCCACTTAGATTAAAATGTATTAAACATATTTAAAGAAAAACTAACAAAAAATATTTATTCCAAAATGGTTTTCTTTTTTAAATCGAAGTTAATAGTATATAAATTATTTTAATATTTTTTGTGAAGTAATCATTAAGTATACTTGAATACGGTCATTTATTTTAGAGATACCTACAAATGAATGAAAATTTTGCAAAATAATTAATATTTCTAATAACAAGCTACTGACAAGCTAATATAAATACTACGATTTATAAAGTGTAGAAACAAATCCAAATTATGATTGAGTTATACAAAGCTTAGTTATATAATTTCTCACATTACTAGGTAGTTTTAAGTCTTTATCATTCTCACCAAAACCCAATTAAATATTCAACTGCTATTCCAGGTACTACGAAAAATTGGCTGAGTTTGAGATAACTAACGAGTTATTTTTAAATATCTAGATTAGATTAATTAAGGCCGGTCACACCGCAGTTGGTCTCAGCTAATTGGTTATTGACTACCACATAATTATATGGTAGTTTATCTCGGAAATAGCTCTAATCGGTAATAGTGAGAGCAGACCTAATCAAGTCAAAAGATACATTAATTTAAAATTTTGTTCTTGATTTTTATCCTCTGAACGAGAAACCTATTATTCAAAGCAAAATTAATTCATTCATGCAAAAGACGTTAGGTCATTAATGTGTCTCTGTAAGTAGAGAATAATTGGAAATATATAGCTCAAATATTTTCAAAAGAAAGTTATTTTGAATTCAAAAACTCTTACTACAAGATTCTTGAATTCCAAATATAAATATTCCATTTTTACTTTGTTAAATCATATTTGATTACAGATACTTACAAACTATTCAATGACAGAACGATATTGTATACTTTTTTACATAAATGCTTCTATTTTCTTCTAAGTGAATAATTTATACACAAAATATTATCATATAAATGATTATGTAACATTTTAATGAGGAGAAATAAAAGTTGGAAATTTAAACTCTTTTAACTAAATATTTAATTATTCTCTCAATATCCCTCTAAGAGTTGAGCCAGTATTTACTTAAATTAAGAAAAAGAATCCTTCACAAAATTTATTTGAAAACAATTTTAGCACTAGATTTATGGATGTTGATCATATACCCATTTTTACTGAAGTGAGCCAATTAGACTCATACAATAGAACTTGAAGTTTTTTGCAAATAGTTTTAAATTAATTTAAATAAAATGTTCATTATCAAAAAATTCATGGGAAGTTTTTTTACATACAAAATCTCCTTTTGAAAATTATTTTCCGCAAACATTTCTATTACATTTAGCACAATGGTTTTTACATATGTTTCTTTTGCATGATTGTTGAACTTGACAATTCTTCCGTGCGTCAGTAGTATAAATTTCTGTCATTGGAATGGAAGCGTTCTCGACTTCTTCTCTATATTTACTTCTTAGCTCTTCAGCCAATTGGAAAATATCCCAGGCCTGATAGGACCAATCAATTTCCTGTTATTCTATTAACTGTTAAACCATTCTATGTATCAAATTGGCTCACGGCCGTGAAAATAGGTATACCACATTTGAAAATCCGAAATGAACGGGTCTGCGGGGAAGAGGAATGAAAGTTTACATATATTTTAAACCAATGCATGCTTTTGAAAAGTGATAAAGTTTTATATATACGAGGCATGTTTTTTAAGTAAGTACCGTTTTGCGATTCCGCAGCCGCAGCGCTACGGTCGGCGTTCCGCGCATGCGGGCTGGTTACCTACATCTCTTGTCTAAGCACTGACGCCATTACAGTCTGATTCTTCATTGTATACGTTGTCTACTGAGTGTTTAAGATGCCTCCGACAATCATGAGTCCCGCCGATTGTGAAGTACGGGCTGTTATACGATTTCTTAGTGCTAAAGGTGTAAAACCGATCGATATTCATCGTGAGATCTGTGAAGTTTACGGACAAAACATTATGAGTGATGGAATGGTAAGGAAATGGGCGAGAGCATTTAAAGATGGCAGCACAAATGTGCATGATGAAGAACGGAGTGGGCGTCCTTCATGTGGCTAATCGGACCAAAGATCTCATCAAATCTTTTAAATGGGAATTTCTAGATCATCCTCCATACAGCCCTGATCTGGCACCCAGCGACTACCATTTGTTCCTGCACTTGAAGAAACACCTGGGTGGTCAGCGTCTTCAAGACGATAACGAAGTCAAAACATTTGTGATACAGTGGTTAACAAGTCAGGCGGCAGAATTTCATGAGGAGGGTATTCAAAAACTGGTGCCACGTTATGACAAGTGCCTCAATATTCACGGAAATTATGTAGAAAAGTAGATTAAGGTACAGGCTTTCATGTAAAAATAAAATTATTGCGATATCTTTGCACGTCTTTTTTTAATTCCAAAACGGTACTTACTTAAAAAACATGCCTCGTATATAGTGATCAAATTTTTAATGAGTCAAATTGGCGCGGCCCGTAAATCTAGTGTTAAAATAAAAGATTCAAGCTCAATTAATTTAGGAAGTAAATTGTTTGATTCAAGTGTATTCAAAATACTTGAATATCTCCAAATTCTATAAAAATCCTAGTATATATATATTGAGTTATTTGTAACTCAAACATGTTTAATAAAACTTCAAAGGAAACTTGCATTCGTGTACACTAAAATTATTTCCTTTTTTATTTCGGCAGAATAAATATCGCGTCTCACTTCATTAAAACATTGCATCACTTTGAAAAATGGATAAAATTTGTCTGTGAAACTAATTTAAAAATACTACTGTTTAATATAAGAAAAACTAAACTCCATTTTGTCTACTAGGAATTATTTTTTCAATAAATAAGTTATGAGAGTCCATGACAAGCAGATATCGAAATATCTCAGTGCAAATAAATAAAGATTTCATGGGTGTTTACATTAGTAAATTTATGCATTAAAATGTATGAGAATCTCTTGGTGGAAAAAGTAAACAGTCAGGGAAAAGTTTGAATATATTGGTTCCGAAGTTAACCAAAAAGAAAAAAATATACTCCATCATTTGCAAAGGAGCTAATTATGACTTCCCCAATGAAATATTTTTTTTAAATCTAGTTAGCTTTATAAATGTGTTTACCTTTACGGTGATTATTTTTTTACTAAAATAATTAATTAATTACATTTAAAATAATTTTTGGTTAATTAAATAATTACTTTATCTTCTGTTTGAAATAATTGGTTTTAAAATTAAAAATATATTTTGTTAAATATAGGAAAAAAAAAGGATTTTTGAAAACATATCTATTTACTGTCTTCAATTGTTTAAAGTAACATTTTTATATATTCTTAATTTTTATGTATGATTATTACAATTTTTGAAAATTTAAAACGCAAGTCTAGCTTTTTCATTTAAACTTTATATCTAGTTGAAAAAATAGTGAATATTAATTTGAATAGTGACCATTTATTTTTACTGTAAATATCTAAGTACAAATCTTTGAAAGTTTTATGTGTAAATACATATTAATTTGAAGAGAAAGATAGAGAAATAAAAAGAAAGATAAAGAACACAAGAAGAAATTTAAAAATGCTCCATTAAATAAAAAAGTTAAATTTTTCCCAAATTTCCAGAGGTTTGGTTTGGAGAACTATTCTCTACAATTTTATACACAAGGACTAATAAGAGATTTAACTGTTTAAAGCAGATTTAGTATAGTTACGATCCATGGCAAACGTGGAATTCGAAATTTGAAAATTCTATTCGCTATGTAAACAAGAAGACGCCACCTGCCGTGCAAATATATTTTAAACTTAACGATAATTAACTGAAATCTAAAACGCCATATGTTTGTGAAAAACTAGTCTTTTAGTGAAGTAATAAATAATGTTTGTCAAACTTGTCCTCCAAATTCTATGTCTAAAAATTTTACCTAGATTGCCTAATGGTATCAATCCTCACCTATATAATAATTATAATAATAGCTTAAGCTATCTGTTCATCTGTCCTCGAATTTACGAAGCTGTTGGATCTGGAATTGATAGGTGTATCCATATTGGATTCTTGATGAGTGATCTAGCAAAATTCAAGTCTAGCAAGTCTTCAAAAAGTTTAACCCATATTGTACCACACCATCTAAATATTTCTGTAAGTTATTAAAACATCATCCATATCATTAATATGGTGTAACTAAGCATATAAAACCAAAATTTAGAAAAAATATTTTTGATTTTTCAAGTAATTAACTGTCCTAAAAAATAAGACAACGGTCCAATACACTACTAAAATTTAATAAATATCACTTACATTACATTAGGCTGATTCATAAGTGAAATTTGGAGAAACAATCAAAACAAAGTCCAACATTACATTTTAAGCACACTGTTGTTTGTTTTCTCTTGCAGTTCTTGAACTGGCATTTTTGGTAAGGAATAATAGAAAAAGGATATCCGTTGTCGGATGCAAAATAAATTTTACATTACAATATAATTTGATTTCTCAGCTTTTTTTTATTACTATGCTAAAGTGTGTCTATTTTAGAGGTGTTAAAATAAAATCCACTCAGAAAATATTTATAATTTTATTATTAAATGGAATTTTATTTGCTGTCCTATTTATAGGACAGCGGTATAATATGGGTTAAAATCTACCCCTTCTCCCCTTTACGGGTATTTAATGCCATTATTTCAAGACTTTTTTAAACGGTTAACAGCATTTAATTAATTTATCCGATAACAAGTAGATAAAAATAATTTTTTTCTAGCATTATGACGCCATTCATTTAAACATCTCATTTAATCATTTCTTATTTTAAATTATTTTAATATCGTCTTCATTATTTTAATACATTTTACCACAGAACTTAGATATTACGCAAATAATTTTGTTTTCTATTTGGCTTAAAAAATAGATAAGGTATACATGGGATAGTTTTAAATTTAATCATCGTTTATTTTTTGTTGCAATGAAAATTTTATCTTCGGTATTAACAACAAATTCTTTTTATAAAAGTCTGGGAGTCTGTTTTATGGACTAGCAAATATCTAGCATTTAAGTTATATATCTTTGAAAATTAAGAAGTTTGTTATTATACATAACCGTACCTTTTGAATAAATGAATTCAATGTGATTTTAATTGCATCCAGAGTATCGGAGAACTTTAGAGGAGTCTGAAAATAAACAAATTATTGAGCGTGTACCAGGTAATTATCAGCCAAAAAACAAACTATTTTTTACCTGCTACATAGGGTACTTTACAATTTTGGAAAATTAAAAATTGTACTGATATCGTCATATGACGGGCTATATGGTAGTTTTTATCAATAATTTTCCAAAGTAGATCACTCATCAGTAGATCAGTAAAACAGTAGGTCAGAAACATGTAATACTGGAAGTTGGATTACAAAAAAGATGTGCAACGTTCCTTGGACTACAGCTTACTGTTCCTAAAATCAAGGTTGCTCAGTCGAGAAAGGCGTTTTCCTCATAACCGGAGAATTCAAAGCTCGATACAGGCAAAAATCTATCCTCATTAACGACTTGCAAGGCACGTAATAATTCAAATAAAGCATTGGTGAATGTAATTATGTAGGTATAATATTTGAATAATTTTTAAAGATAACAGATAACATTTCCTCGTGAATGCGCACACGCATACACATATATATATATATATATATATATGTGTGTATATATATATATATATATATATATATATATATATATATATATATATATATATATATATATATATATATATATATATATATATATATATATATATATATATATATATATATACATATATATATATATATATGTATACATATATATGTATATATATGTATATATATATATGTATATATATATATATGTATATATATATATATATATATATATATATATATATATATATATATATATATATATATATTTATATATATATATATATGTATATATATATATATATATATATATATATATGTATATATATATATATATATATATATATATATATATATATATATATATATATATATATATATATATATATATATATATATATATATATATATATATATATATATATATATATATATATATATATATATATATATATTATATATGTAATTACGCGGACTTTACGATAGGTTGTTGCAGTCATTGCCCATAAAAATCATACCATTTTAGTCAAACACTTTAATTAGTATAATGTTGGAAAACCGGTTCCTACTTCATTATAGGGACAGGACAAACTGAGGGGTCAGCTAACATGAAGTTATAAGTAAAAGGCCCTTAACACCTCGGTGAATATCTCAGCCAAAATCTCTCTGTAAATCACAAGAAAATCTGCCTAAGTTATCATTCCTCTTTTTACCGTTCGGAAATTTCATAAATCGGCCTCTAGGGTAATATAGAATAATGATTAGTTAGACACATTCTCTGAAAACGTGAACTGTAGCGCCAGTGGACAATCTAGGTTAGGTGTTAAGAAGAGGAAAGCAAAGGAAGTGGATATTTTTGTCCTTGACTTAAGAGTTGAAAACCCGTGAGAATTTTCTCGGGAAGTATTTGGGGTTTTGAGGAAATACCTACATTAGTTTTCTGATCAAATTTACATTTCCTTGCATATTTATTATATATACATGTCATACATGTATGTGTATATGTATATATATATATATATATATATATATATATATATATATATATATATATATATATATATATATATATATATATATATATATATATATATATATATATATATATATATATATATATATATATATATATATATATATATATATATATATATATATATATATATATATATATATATATATATAATATATATATATATATATATATATATATATATATATATATATATATACATATATATGTATATATATATGTATATATATATATGTGTGTGTGTGTGTGTGGAGTGTGTGTGTGTGTGTATGTGTGTAGATTATTTTTGAAAGGTTTTGCTAGATGAAAATATAGGTTTACAGAAAATTATATATATCTAACTTTTAGCATTTAGTTTTTCTTTCAGTGTAAACAGACATTTTGTATTTTGAATATTGTGCTAAAAATACAACTGTTTAAGAGGTTAATTAGTTCTTTACCGATTTTCATTTTTTTCAAGAACAGTGCATTATCGTTCCTCTCGTTAAAGCTACCTTTCTAAAGCAAGGAAAAAAACACCCTTGTTTCATTGATGGAGTTAAAAATAGCACGAATCGGAAATTATGAGTCGTATGTTAACGAAGAGGTTAATACTTAAAGAATAGAAAAGGGTGAAGGTAATGGGAATTTAATTACCATCGATCACAGGTTATGTCGGAATAACTAAAATTAATTTAGCATCAGATAATGGACAAAACAGTAGTAAATAGAAATGGAAACAGAAAAAATTTAAATTAAAAAATATTTTTCTAAAGAATTTATTTATAATTTTTTTTCATAAGTCTCCATTAAAATAAATTTTTATGCTAAAAAGGAAAAATAAATATTTTTAGATTTTTTGAAGTAAATATCAACCTAGAAAATTATATTTATCAAAACTTCTCTATATCTTATTTTTTTATTTTTTTTAAATTCCAGCTTGTTAATGTAAACAGTCTGAGAAAAAAGGAATATTTTTCATAAAAGTACAACTTTTAGAAATTAAGCAGTTTATACAGTCTGCATGATTTGGCACTCTTTCTATTTTTAGACATTTTTTTAACACAAACTAACATAAAGTAATATCTTGAATAGGAAATTAGCTAAATACGAGGGAATTATGTACTAAGAAAATGCACTCAAAAATTCGGTATATATATATATATATATATATATATATATATATATATATATATATATATATATACATATATATACATATATACATATATATATATATATTTATTTATTTATTTATTTATATATATATACATATACATATATATATATATATGTATATGTATATTTATATATATATATATATATAATATATATATATATATATATATATATATATATATATATATATATATATATATATATATATATATATATATATATATATACTGTCGGGGTCCACTGAACGACACTAGAATCCTGAAGTCAGCTTCATATCTTTATTTAAATCTCATCACACACTACTTTCAATCAGTCGGTAATGGCGTCGCACATTGGCGCCCAACATCTAACAAAGGCAGGATTAGCTGCATCGGGTGGCTACAGCTCTGTCCGTGGAATGTGCATACTGCTCTCTGCTCAGATTACTGAGCGTGAGCCTTATTTGTGTGGCTACGTCGCTTCACTCTCAGTAAAAGAATCCCTAATTAAAATCTCTTAAAATTAATCTACATTTTAAATCCTGACATATATATATATATATATATATTATATATATATATATATATATATATATATATATATATATATATATATATATTATAAAACATACAAAGGATTGATATTTATCAGTTTAAATGTAAAATAATATGTAAACAATATGCAATATTTCTAATAGAAATATATTATTAAAATTAAAAAGTATAAGTTCCATACAAAGTATCAATATGAGTTTAAACAATACCAATTACAACATTAAGTTTAAACATCACCATTTTTACACAAAGAACAAAAGAATGCATAAGAATGTTAAGGTAAGGTGTAACAAACACTACAGATAAAAAATACTCTTCCTGTGCTAAGGTAAAAATCGTTGGAACGTTTTGATTAAAATCGCTAAATATTTACTGTAACTGGTGTATTAATAGTAAAAGTAATTGAGATTACAGTTTCAAGCCTTAAAAATAATTTATCTATTTGCCTGCATGAAGGGTGGCTATGTCTCTAGTATTTGCACAATAGAATAACGTAGTGACTATTGTTAGGAGTACGAAAGGGTGCCTTAAGATCTCTTCAGATAACTCAGTGTCATGATTAGAAGTGATGCACTTAATGCTTTCTCAGATGCCCTTTGATTACCGAGATTACCTACTCGTAATCACTCGAAGATTTAGGTAAAGCGAAATGTTTGAATAGAACAAAGATTGTGTTGTAATTAGTAGAATAAATGCTCTAAAGTAGAAAAAAATTTAGAGACATCACGAATCATCAAAAAGTGTATGAGTTTCGAAAATCTTTAAAATAACGACAAAAAAAAAATGAATTATTTACTTTAATGTTTCAATTTTGTTTACATCATCACAGATCCTCGTATGAGCTATGTTCAATTTAGCTAGTAGATTAAAAGATACAAAATGATTTTCGAAAGAAATATAAACTCTTCAATGTATTTTCTGTTAGCAGTTACCTGTTTTTTGTTTAATCTTACTTTGAAGTAAATATAATAAACATATTGTTCTTTTAATCCTCGTAAAACAATGAACTTGTTATTAAGTCTTAATCTAAAGAAAAAAAACAATATTTTAACTTAAACAATATTTTTAATAATTTTTAATCTCAAGTGACACCTCTAACACACAGGTATATATATATATATATATTATATATATATATATATATATATATATTATATATATATATATAATATATATATTATATATATATATATAATCTATATATATATATATATATATATATATATATTTATATAAAAGTTATTTTATATAGTACCATTGGGAAAAAATTAGTTTCTACACAATCAACGAACGCTATTACAAAGCGCCATTTTAAGTATACCAATTCACAAAATGAATTTATTTTTTATAATACGAGAGCAATTTAAAATATTTCTCTTAACATTGAAGTATGAAATGTGTGAAATGTTAAATTTTTCTAAGCCGAAAACTCTTAAAGTAAATGTAGGGTATATCTGTATGCAGAATAAGAATATTGTGGATATAAAAAAAAGTAAATTATAAAAATTGATTAAAAATGTAAATACAAAAATTGTAAAAACACTCTGATTGCATGAAGCTTGATACTTTAAGATCTTACAATGTGATAAAATGAAAATTTAACTTTTTTTTCTATTTTGGTTATTTTATAGTTAAAATCTATTAAAATGTACCTTTTTAACAAGAGAAAGTGTTTTTAGTGAGAAATAGATTAATATATTTCTCGAAATAAATATACGCTACTGAATTTAAAAAATAATAGATGGGTTTCTTTTGGGGAAAGTTAAGAATTGATAAAATGTATGCATTATTAAAACCGTTTTTAAAAATTAGATATTTTGTTTTATTGCAACCCAATGGGAAATGCGTTTTATATCTATACAAGATGACCTGATACACGTTGTCCGGTTTTAATGCTGTAAATCCAAAAATTGTAAAATGTTTTGTAATAAATTGGACCATTTTAATTAAAAAATAAGGACAACATTTTTTTCTTAAATATACTTGACTCAACCACTCGTATATTCTTTACAAGAATAATTAGATTAAGCTGAAATTCCCTCATTCTTTGTACGGGGATAGATCGTGGGACTTCTCGTTTTAATGCCCGTTACATAGGCCACTGCGCCACAGATAAGCTTGTATTGAAAGGTTTCAAGTGGCATTATATTAATCTCAAAAATCGCACAAGTCTGGAATTCTACTAAAAAAATATGTTTTAGAATAAATGCTCTAAAGTAGAAAAAAATTTAGAGACATTACGGACCATCAAAAAGAGTATGAGTTTCAATGAACTTTCAATGAGTACAACAATGAACTTGATATTAAGTCTTAATCTAAAGAAAAAAAACTAACTTAAACAATATTATTAATAATTTTTAATCTTAAGTGACTCCTCTAACACACAGGTATATATATATATATATATATATATATATATATATATATATATATATATATATATATATATATATATATATATATATATATATATATATATATATATATATATATATATATATATATATATATATATATATATATATATATATATATATATATATATATATATATATATATATATATATATATATATATATATATATATATATATATGTATATATATATATATATATATATATATATATATATATATATATATATATATATATATATATATATATATATATATGCATATATATATATATATATATATATATATATATATATATATATATATATATATATATATATATATATATATATATATATATATATATATATATATATATATATATATATATATATATATATATATATATATATATATATATATGTATATATATCTTATCGAATTGTGAATCTAAACCATTCTCTAATCAACTTATATACATGCACAAAATTTCATCAAGGTCGGTCTAGCCATTTAGGAGGAGTTCTATTACAAACACATGGGCAGAAAAATTTTATATATAAATTATAGAAAATAGATAGAGGGATACAGCAATTTTCTTTCATATAATTTCCATTATAATTTCTAAAGAAGGCACACTGTTAAACTTTTCAATTGTTTTAAAAGGCACAGCATGATTAAAGAATTTATTAATTGCCCCATTATGCAATTAAACCCCAGCAGTAATGAACAGCGATAAGATAAATTCAAAGCCTTAAAGCCAAATGTTTTTAAATTTAATTAATCATGTCGTTTGAAGACTACAAATTAGAGACCGAGATGGGTTAGTTCTAAAATAATTTCTCCTCTCTGCCAAGAAAATGTATGGAAATAAATTATATTTAAAATTCCCCTGAATCACTCAAATAAATGGAAGGCTACAAAAACTCCATTTAAAGTTTGACTCATTATTTAAAACTGGAATTAAATTGGATGATAATCATTACAATTAACGACCGTACAAAAGTTATTCATTTTTCAACTACCATATTTTAAATCAACCGAGAAGCTACGCAAATTTATTTGCCTAACGTAAGAGCAAACAATTTGCAGAATAATGCACAGTAGATTAATGGAGATTGCTCTAACAATTAATATTTCATTAACATCTCTTAACATGCTAGAAGGATGACATTGGTTTCGAAACTATTTCTTTGACTTGTAGAATGACTTAAATAATCTCAATTATTTTTTACTTCCTTAGAGTAAATATTTTGAGAATGAATATCATGCTATTTTCTTTAAAATGAATTGAATTTAGCTTATTCGGATAATGCATAAAATAGTTGGAATGAGTGAAATATCTAGTGCAATTTTGTTGTCTGTAATTAATCTCTTATGACACTTAACGGTCTCTGCAACAAAGGCATAAATACCGTAATTAATTTAACTTCATTAGTGGCATCATGCTCTGCTCGAAATGGTGTCTTCACTTTTCCCTTCGTCTCATTCCTCCCTTTTACTCCAGTGAAAGATTAGTATGTGCCCCAACGTTTTGAATCAAAATTAAAGTTGAACACTCAGTCTTCTGTGACCTTAACTGCGTTCCTCAGATATTTTGATAAATTACTTTTGCTAATTTGCTTAAAAACTATTTTCAACTCAAAGCATTATGCTAAAAAGGGATATTCCATGTTTTTATATATGAAAGTTTGATTAATTATTCTTATTTTACAAAAAAATTCCGGTTAAAGAGCAATGATTTTAAGATATTAAAATTCCATCATAAGCACTCATAAATATAAATAATTAAATGTTTAAAACTCTTGCAACTTTAAATCAACATTTTAATAAGAATTGTTAAATATTTCGAAATAAATAAATTTCGACAATTGTTTGTACATGTGAATGAAGTTTGAATGTAATTAAAGTATAAAATCAAACTTTAAAGCGAATTTAATATTTTCTTCCCAAAATATTTTCTCCAATTAGGCTATTATCATCGCTATATGTTTTGTCCTAATATTAATCACTGTTCTTTCAGTGTTGCCTTTATTAAACCATGTTATGCATGTTCAGTTTTACTAAAACCTCTCATATTAATAAGTAATATTTGTTATAAAACCGAGTAAATATTCTTTTTCTTTTGATTATTTTAAGTTGTAAAAAATATTTTTCTCATTTGTATAAAATCTAAATGGTGTGATGAAAAATTAACATTAAAAATCTTAATATTAAATGAGTTTTTTTTCCTGTTATAGAAAAATTAGTAGTTTGCATTAATTTTAATACATGCGATCTACAACTGTGCAGAGTTTCAGGCACTGGTCACCTATTTTAAATAATTTTTCAGATAAACGGTGACTCGCTCGGAAAACTAGTCTTGAGACAAAATCCTCTCAGTTATTCAGGCTAAAATTCAGAAGCAGAGTTTTACAGAAAATAATATCTCGTCTGCATGTCGTAGAATGGTCTACAGCGTTTGTGGTCTGTAAGGAAATAGGTGACTGACGGCTGATGGGACGTCATCGATCAAACGCCTACAGACTTCGCTGTAAAAATCTGGTTATGCTTTCTGCAAATAAGAATTTTTATATTTGTTGGAATCAAATTCCCACTAGCATATTTGGTAATGAGTATGCTATTGTTTTAGCAAAATTAGAACATAAAAATATTGAAATTCTCTTTTAAGATTCTATTTAACCTGTTTGCGACCAACGTCCCGTGGACAGCGATTCCACTCTTATCAGCCCAGCGTCGCCTCCATGCGAAGAGCTCCGGTTGATATTAAGAGACCAGCGTCACGTATGCTTAATCGGAGATATCTTCTTCTTATTTTATTTAACCCGTTTGTTACCAACATCTCGTGGACGCGACGCACAGTTTCTACTCTTATCAGCCCAGCGTCGCCTCCATGCGAAGAGCTCCGGTTGATACTTTATATCAACCGGAACTTAATACCGGATAATAACCGGAGTTGATACTTAATATCTCCTATTATGGCATACGTGACCAGCGTCACGTATGCATAATAGGAGATATCTTCTTCTTCTTCAATGGCATGACAGCCCACGATGGGCCCTGGCCTTCTCAATAAACTTTTTCTAAGACATCCTTCTGGAGGCCAAATTCTTCCAGGTTTTTTTTTACTCTGAGTTCCTGAAGGTCTCTTTTCAGGCAGTCTGTCCATCTCAGGTTGAGTCTTCCTCGTCTTCGAGTTCCTGTAGGTTTTACATCGAAGACCCTTTTTTGTTGTTCGGTCATTGTCCATTCTGATTAGATGGCATGCCCACTTTATTCTTTGCAATTTGAAGAAATCTATTATCTCAGGTTCATTGTATAAATAATATAGTTCTAAACTTGATATCTTGAGCCATATATTATCTTTTTATATACTTCCAATCGGAGATAGAAAAGTTTATTTGAATTTTCAAAAGTTAGATTTAATTAGTAGATGGCATTAACCCTTTAGTGGGCCATTCATTTCTCATTCCACATTACCAAACTTTCAAAACAGAGCTGCTAATTTTATTCAATCTATCGAACAATTGATGACAGCACAAAACCGAAACTGAAATCAGTCTCTTCCCGTGGTTTAATAGCAAGACCAATATATTATAATGGGTTTTGAGCATTCCACAGGATTTTGTAAGATCGTGTATGTGGAAAGTAATCTTCCCACGGAACACGAAAGGGTTCGGCACGAACGGCAACTGTTTTCACAACGGTTGACTCCTATAGCATTTATGTGCTGGTCCTCAAGGGGTTAATACAGTCATGCATAATAAAATATTGAAACAAATCTTAAATTCAAAAAATGGCTGTTACACATATAACAAAATTCAATATGTAAATTTTGAAACAAAGTTTTAATATAAAATAAGTATATTTTTTAATCAGATACAGCATTTTTCCAGTCTACCTATTTTAAAATTGAAAAACTTAAATGTCAGAACATTTGGTTTATTTTAAGCATTTTATAATTTTTTGTACGTTTTCAACACATGTAATAAAACAAGATGACACTGTTCTCTATTGTATTACTTAAATTAGTTTAAAATAATAAATATTTATACAGTCTTAAAAGGAAATTTATAGTTTTCTGAACACACAATACTCAATTATTTATACAAAACTTTAGTTTTGTCTTATGTATAGTATTAAAATTCATTTTAAAAACATCTGTAGATCTAATAGAATTTTTCTCTTTTAAAATACAATTTATAGAATAATATGTATGCTGATTATAACAAAAATGTATAAAAATTTGTGTTACAATTAGCATTTGTATTTTAAAAAATTGTACGAATTATAAAATGTGAAAATGTATGTAATAATATTTTGTATTGTTTAAAAAATTGCTTTGTAAATTTATTAAAAATTAAATGTTAAACATTGAAAACATATAGGGCTAAAGCTGTAATTTAAATAAATTTTGCTTAAAATTTATAAATATTTAATATTAAGAAGCCTTTTGTTTTATTTTTTCAGGCCTTTTGTAAGTTTGAATTACCTTGATATGTAATGTAAAAGTTAAGTTCCACTGTTTTATGCATGTTTGTTAACCTGGTGTGGATTTTTCTGTGTAAAGGAGGGGTCGCTTTCTCAACACACATTGACCTCGGAGGCTATGACTCTGATTGGGTTGGGCAAGAGTAAAAAAAGAAACCCAAGCTTTAAGTGATTAGAATGTCTTTCCTTTCTTCAATGAACATCTAGGAAGAGGAAGATTCACTTCAAAAGAGTAAGTGAAACAGTTCGCGACACAGTGGCTGAGGAAGCAAAAACCGTATTTTTCAAGGAAAGAGTATTCAATAATTATAATAGTACAGACGAGTAATTTAGATGAGTAATAATAGTAATAATACAGATTCATCTCACGTCGCACAAGTGCCTAAATCCATATGGAAAACAGGGAAAAACTAACCATCTTGTATGTACAATATGTTGGCTGAATTGGTTATATGACGTAAACTGTATATTTCTCACTGCAAGATTGAAGAGATGGAAGAATTATTACATGATGGGGAGTAGAACGTTCAATGATAATGGCGGTACCTCTCATGGCTTGATTTGGACTAGGGTAATCATTCCTGTATGTGGTGTAGCCTTTGATGTTGAGTTTATCCTCCGGTAGACGATGTGTTTCCTGTAAAAGGACGATATTGGGATAGCGCAAAGTTAAGTTCCACTCTTTTGTACATGTTTGTTGACCTGGTGTGGATTTTTCTGTGTTAAGGATGGGTTGCTTTCTCAACCCACATTGACCTCGGTGGCTATGAGTCCCATTAGGTTGAGCAAGATTAAAAACTAAACCAAGCTTTAAGTGATTAGAATGTCTTTACTTTCTTTAATGAACATCTAGGAAGAGGAAGATTCACTTTAAAAAGAGTAAGGGAAACAGTTGGCGGCACAGTGGCTGAACAAGCAAAAACAGGATTTTTTTCAAGGAAAGAGTATTCAATAATTATAATAAATCGGACGAGTAATTTAGATGAGTAATAATAGTAATAATACAGATTCAACCCACGTAGTACAAATGCCTAAATCGATATGGAAAACAGGGAAAGATTAACCTTCTTGTATGTACAATATGCTGGCTAAATTGGTTATACGAAGTAAACTTTATATGTCTAACTGCAAGATTGAAGAGATGGAAGAATTATTACATGATGGGGAGTAGAAAGTTTAATAATAATAGCGGTACCTCTCATGGCTTGATTTGGACTAGGGTAATCATTCCTGTATGTGGTGTAGACTTTGATGTTGAGTTTTTCCTCCTGTCGGAGATATGTTTCCTGTAAAAGGACAATATAGGGGGAGTGCAAAGTTAAGTTTCACTGTTTTGTGCATGTTTGTTGACCTGGTGTGGATTTTTTTTATAAAGGAGGGGTCGCTTTCTCAACCCACATTGGCCTTACAGGCTATGAGTCCCATTGGATTGGGTAAAAGTATAAACTAAACCAAGCTTTAAGCGATTAGAATGTCTTTACTTTCTTCAATGAACATCTACGAAGATTAAGATTCACTTCAAAAGAGTAAGTGAAACAGTTAGCAACACAGTAGCTGAACAAGCAAAGGCAGGAATTTTACAAGGAAAGAGTATTTAATAATTAGAATAATTCAGACAAGTAATTTAGATGAGTAATAATAGTAATAACAGAGATTCATCCTACTTCGCACAAGTGCCTAAATAGGTCGAAAAACAAGGAAAAGTTAACCTTCTTGTATGTACAATATGTTGGCTGAATTGGTTATATGGAGTAAAATGTATATGTCTAACTGCAAGATTGAAGAAGAGATGGAAGAATTATTACATGATGGGGAGTAGAAAGTTTAATAATAATAGCGGTACCTCTCATGGCTTGATTTGGACTAGGGTAATCATTCCTGTATGTGGTGTAGACTTTGATGTTGAGTTTATCCTCCGGTCGGAGAGGTGTTTCCTGTAAAAGGACAATATAGATGGAGGGCAATGTTAAGTTCCACTGTTTTGTGCATGTTTGTTGACCTTGTGTGCATTTTTCTGTGTAAAGGAGGGGTCGCTTTCTCAACCGACATTGGCCTTACAGGCTATGAGTCCCATTGGGTTGGGTAAAAGTATAAACTAAACCAAGCTTTAAGCGATTAGAATGTCTTTAGTTTCTTCAAAGAACATCTAGGAAGAGGAATATTCACTTCAAAAGAGTAAGTGAAACAGTTCGCGACACAGTGGCTGAAGAAGCAAAAACAGGATTTTTACAAAGAAAGAGTATTTAATAATTATAATAAATCAGACAAATAATTTAGATGAGTAATAATAGTAATAATACAGATTCATCTCACGTCGCACAAGTGCCTAAATCGATATGGAAATCAGGGAAAAATTAACCTTCTTGTATGTACAATATGTTGGCTGAATTGGTTATATGACGTAAACTGTATATTTCTAACTGCAAGATTGAAGAGATGGAAGAATTATTACATGATGGGGAGTAGAAAGTTTAATAATAATAGCGGTACCTCTCATGGCTTGATTTGGACTAGGGTAATCATTCCCGTATGCGGTGTAGTATTCGATGTTGAGTTTATCCTCCTGTTGGAGATGTGTTTCCTGTAAAAGGACACTATAGGGGGAGAGCAAAGACCTGGTGTGGATTTTTCTGTGTAAAGGACGGGTCGCTTTCTTAACCCACATTGGTCTTACAGGCTATGAGTCCCATTGGGTTGGGAAAGAGTAAAAACTAAACCAAGCTTTAAGCGATTAGAATGTCTTTACTTTCTTCAATGAACATCTAGGAAGAGGAAGATTCACTTTAAAAGAGTAAGTGAAACAGTTCGTGACACAGTGGCTGAACAAGCAAAGACAGGATTTTTAGAAGGAAAGAGTATTCAATAATTATAATAAATCAGACGAGTAATTTAGATGAGTAATAATAGAGATTCATCCCACTTCACATAAGTCCCTAAATCGATATGGAAAACAGGGAAAAGTTAACCTTCTTGAATGCACAATATGTTGGCTGAATTGGTTAAATGAAGTAAACAGTATATTTCTCACTGCAATATTTGGTTTGGTTTGGGAGAGCTGCGGTCTATTCTTTTTTTGCAACACCAGGGCTAATGATACCGGGACCTACTGCTTAAATCAGATTACGAACGGGTACGAACATCCATGCCATCGTAGGATTCGAACTCACGAACTCCGGTTTCGAAGGCCAGCACCCTAACCACTCGGCCATCATTCGGCTCAAGATTTGTACCTTACATTTTGATTAATACCTAAGTAGTAATAGTAAAACATTGAAAGAGCGATGAGGTAAGTAAAAGACACATATCATGTCAGGTTATTCATATTTTTTCACAATTTTAAGTTCTTAAATACTGACACTTCTTTCGATATATTATTTGATATATAGAGGTATTTTTATATTACACTAAAAATGCACGTTTTTTAAATACTAAATATATACTGAAAATATTTTATAATTTTAAATAATTTTATATAATTTTAAATACTAAATATATTTTACTAAATATATACTGATTGGACACTAAATATAACTAAATACATGTGCGGTTAAAGCTAACCTAGCAGAAGGATAAACTCTGACAGTATATTTATTACAGGTATAATATGAAGTGGTTAAAACAATTGCAAATTTCTTTTGGAATTTAACTTCCCAGCGTCTGGCGCAATTCTTTGTAGACGAAATCGATGCTTACAGGAACAAAATTTCTGAAAATGCACATTAATTTTCTTAAAATCAATTCAAATTAGATATAAAAGCAAAAAAAAAAAAAAAAAAAAAAAAAAAAAAAAAAAAAAAAAAAAAAAAAAAAAAAAAAAAAAAAAAAACCACCTGTCTAGTAATGTATTAAGAAGTGGAATCTAATTTTGTACCATTATAAGTTATAATTTTGAACTAGTTACAGAAGTATTTACAAATTTTAAAATTAACATAACCACATAAGATAAACAATGATCAAAACATGTTTAAATATTCAAACTCGAGATATTTGAGCTGTATTTTTAATTTTTATTACATCAGTTCACATTCGAAGAACAGTTTGAAAATGAAAAAGATAACCTTAAATTATGCATACAGTAACACAGTATAGATATAGCAGTTTTAAATATTAAGTTTCTTAGAAATGAATGTTTGTAAAACCGAATTTTATAACAAAAGAAGTTAGTCGTAAAATACATTTGTAATTTTTTCTTCACGTCTACTGTTCTACTTTTCAGAAATGACGATATCTTTTTAAAAATTGAATGCATTTTTCTCCTGTCAACTTTATTTTTCATAAATATTAAATATAAGCTTTTGTTGATATTTTCAATTTCTTTCCCATAAAATATTTAATGGGATGCATAGTTTGAGAGTTCAAAAACAATAGCTTATCCTCTTACAAGGACTTTTTAAAAAAGGATATCTTCTTGAACATCGAATATTTACTGTTAGTTTACTTTCTTTGGCGTTGCCGACACACTTGAATTTTCAAGTAATACACAAGGCAAAAATGTGTTTGCTTAAGAGTCCAAGTCGAAATTGAATTTGTATCTATTTTTATGCTTATAAACATATTGCATTTTCTCGTGCTTTTGAATTCTGCATCGAATATTGCGAAATCGAGTATTTCTTAGAGTTTATTCAAAACTGAAGGAACAGGGTAGCAATATAAAACTGCCATCACATTATTCTTGAAATTACGTAGTAAAATACATTAGATTTTTATATTTTTTGCTACGTATATGGAAACTGTATTATATTAAACAAATTGTATTATCAGAATTATCATATATATTACAGATGTAGTTGTTGAAAGTATACAGGTGATTGCTTGCTTCAAATCGTGTTTCAGCCTTTTATTTAATTCAAATACCAACTTAATAAAAAAAAAGTTTATATCTAGGAATATACCAATATTCTTTGTAGAATCATAATTAATAACATTCTAAATATTCCACATGCGGTATTGATAAGAAGTTTTAATTTCAAGGAAAATTAAATTTATTTAGAAAGAGGTCTGAATGATAACAGTGAATATTGAGATTGTATATGTTGGTAGAAATTAATTTACAGAATACATGAAAATAAAACTACAAACGTATTAAATTTCTGCAAAACGACCACTGTAAAAATAGACTATATTACTACTTTTAGTTATCTTTAAAGATTTCATTTTATATTCATCTCGTGGGGCAAAGTCGCGACCACGAGCTTCAAGCCGTACGTGCCCTCCGGGTAGTGCTAAATGAGAGACAGCCTCAGGGTTATACCTCCTTTAGGTATACACGGGTGTCACTAGCCTGGGGTTCACCTGAGTGATCTTTATTCTTCGTCTTCCCTGGTAGTCTAGAACTTTCCTCTGTAGAGCTTGTTCCTTACTGGGGTTGACCACATTAATCCTCGAGTCAAGACGGAACCTCCCGTAGGTCAGCAGCAGCTTCATAGCTGTTAAGGTTGCTGTCGTGGCAACTGGTTTTCAGTGAAAGCTGCTGTATGGGCGAAAAGCCTGGGTCAGCTGAAGAATTACCTTATCTATTCAACTCAGTAGGAAAAAGTGTTACCTATAACTGATTTACAATTTTCTTGCTGTGTAAATAGGGTTTAAACAACATCTGTGGAAAATGCAAAAACGAACTATGATCTATGGTTGCAAAGTTTCCCCCTGCCGAATGGCCACGAAAAAAGAAAAACAATTTTTGTTTTTGTTTTTTGATTACGGTTTTGAGCTGTAATTGGAAATCTATGTATAATATTCGTGTTGTTTTAGTGTTTCGCAAAAACTTGTTAAATAAATGTATTATTCGTTCTGAAAGGCTTCTTACTTGAATCTTCTCTGAAGAATATATTTTTCCAGTGCGTCCCACGTATTCTTAAGGTGAAAGGGTAACAGCTTTTTGATATTTAATTTTTCGGTAATACTCTTAACTTAAGTTCGAAATTTTAATAACATCTTTCGTCAATAACGAGTAGTTTACATTGTACTGAAACTTTGAAATGAAATAAGAATCTAAATTTCAGTATTTTATGACAAATTATCATCTTGATGTACTTAAACGGTGTCAGTTTTCTTTCAGTTTCGGCAACATTACAAAATATTTTACACAAAAGAAAAGAGTGAGTAGTTTAGAATAATAATATCATATTGTTCAAAATAAAGTGCATATTTCTTGAATTCAAAATTTGTAAATTAGATGAGTAAGTTGGAAAGAATATTTTAGTTTTTTAATTGTTTCAAAAATATTCACAAAAAATAAATATTAGGCTACAAAGTAATATTAAAAAATATAGATATTTTTCATTCTTTTAATATTGATTTTCACAGGACTCTAGGTTTACTAAAGCATTTTTAAAATATAGTTTGTGTAAATATATATATATATATATATATGAGAAATAGAACATGTGAAAATAGTGAGAGTGATATATTAAACTTTATAGAGTTCTAGACAGAAAGGATGGAAAAATTATTGTAACCCCCTCTCCATTATTTTAGAAAGGTAAATACGCTGAAGTTTATAATCCTTTTCAAAGTGTTTCCTGGCGCTGTAATAAAAGAAAGCCCTTTAGAATACTACATTTTCTTCGTACTTATTATCATAAAATCCCTCATTTAAACAATGATTAAAAAAAATTTCAAAGAATTGATTCTTTGTGGTAAATGATTATTTTTCAGTTTTAATACAGTGAAGTTTTCAATTTTTCTTGTACTTGGAAATATTTAATAAATGTTTCAGTCAAAATTGTAAGATTGTAATTTCTCCTAAACCAGTCTTTTATATATATTTTAGATAGAAATGAAAAGCTAAACTTCTACTGTAGGAAAGGAATAATTCTTCAAAATATGAAATTAAGTCCATTAAAATGTACTCTGTCGACATTTCTCTTGAGAAAATAATATTTTAAAATAAGAAATTAATTACTCTACAAGACAAGAGGGAAAGTTGGGAAATATGTGTTAGTCATCATGAGAAAGTTAGTTAAACTTTTAAATTTACTTATTCTTCAAAAGATACTAAATTATGAATGAGAATGATAGAATGTAAAATAGAATGAGATATTTGACTTCAAATGATATCGCTGTGGTTATCTCAAAGAATTTTCCATAAATTGAAGGTGTTTTCTTTTATCTTTTTCTTATTTATATCTGTTTTAAACAACTGTTCCGTCCAGCAGCCATGATGCGACAGCAATTTCTTAATATATTTTGTAAACTGTGTTTATTTGGTAACCGTGAAGCGTAGCGCCATCTGTAAATATATGTAATACAATAGT
>CM063504.1:112388081-112418081 GCA_032207245.1 Pardosa pseudoannulata | reverse complement strand
TCAAAAAAGTCAGTGTGTCTGTGAAAATCCCCTTGGATGAAGATACTGCGATTAATGTACTGAGATATCAAAGTAGTTAATGGAAGTTTTGCAGTGGATGGAAACTCTTGTATTTATAGTTGGCTGGAATGAAATTTTAGATTTTTTTTTTCATTATTTTTTTGTCTGGATGTGTTATACTCACATAAATAGTTGTATTGTCGGTATATACTCAGGGTTCGGGTGTGAAAATGATCATTATTTTAGAATTTTTAAGAAAAGCAATGTAAGCCTAACCCTGTTGCTGGAGAAATTTTTTTTTAATATTATTTCATCTTGTAATGATTTTCCGACAAATCATCACTGATTATCCAGACGAATTTAGTATTCGTTAATTCTATATCTGTTTTCCGTTATTTTGTTTTAATGTTTTTGTTCTTGTGAGATGAAATGTATTTGAAATAAGAGTTTTATATATATTTTCATGCTCTTGAATACATTTGTATATGCAATGGTGGATTTAGATCCACTAAAAAAATGAAAATGGTATCATGTCTGGATAATTGCATTCATGAGGATACCAAAGAAAAATCAATATCTGAAATAAAATACAATAATACAATATCTGTATAATTTATTGAGACATACCGTATACAGCGCTTTTATCGCATAAACATGCTACATGAGGTTTTATAGCGGTAAGGGACGAGAGCTAGCCAGTGAATTAGAATGTTAAAATACAGTTACATGATTAGAAGCGAAACTAAGTTACGAAAAGTAGGTATATAGAAATGATTGAGTTTAGAAAAAACTAATTTTGGTGTATGAACATCGCCAAGATTACCACAATCAGAGGGGAAAGAAGGATATAGGGTGTAAATTTAGCGACAGAATCACCAGAAATTTATTTTAGAAAACACTTATAATAAAATTAATTTTGATTAAAACTTAATCATATGCAGACATATATATCTATTTTTGTAAATACATTAGTTGATTAACTATAACGCGATTCAAAACATATAAAGATTTTTCTCTCTCTGGATATTCAAAACCAATTTGAAAGAAATCGCACAATGTCTTATGTTAAAACAAAATAATTTTTCGTAAAAACTAATATGTGATTTGTTTACTTAATGTTCGTTGGTAAAGACTTTACATATTGAATTTTTAAGAGGAGAAAATTTCTAAATCACCTGGGACGAAATATTCAAAAATATTTCGCTGTAATAGGATACTGAAATTACTTTTAGCATAAAATTTGTATAATATATTTAAGAAGTGAAATATTTTGTTCTATAATACGGAATGGAAATTTAAAGCTTGTTTTAGTAAAACATTTAGATTAATATACATATAAGTGTTTCTTGGGAATTCAAAGTTTATTTATATAGGTATATAGTTACCAATAGTTAAAATAAACGAGGCTTATATGAAAAAAGAAAGGTGTTCGATAAATGAGTTAAAGTCTTTATAATTAGCCCATATATATATATATATATATATATATATATATATATATATATATATATATATATATATATATATATATATATATATATATATATATATATATATATATATATATATATATATATATAATATATATATATATATATATATATATATATATATATATATATATATATATATATATATATATATATATATATGTATATATTATATATATATATATATATAGTATATATATATATATATATATATATATATATATATATATATATATATATATATATATATATATATATATATATATATATATAGATATATATTATATATATATATATATATATAAATATATATAAATATATTATAATATATATATATATTATATATATAAATAAAATACTTCTAATGTAATATATACATTACAGTATAATATATATAGTAGAAAATAGTGTATATATTGTAAAAAAATATTTAAGAAATTGCTAATATGAGTTAGATAAATATATTTGTTTAAGAGATTTACTACACAAACAGATTAAATATAGGTTTTTTGTTAGAAATTAAATGTGTAAATTATGTTTATTATATACTTAGATTTATAAAGCATAAAATCATATATATATATATTATATATATATATGTATATATATATATATATATATACAGAGAGAGAGAGATAGTTTTGTGTGCATATACGTATATAGCAATGTGAATAATAATTAAAGACCTAAAATAAAAACTATAATTACATTTTAATTAATAATAATAATATATTGCATTTAAATAAACTAATCTTCTAATGTAATTTATCTTATACTTGGGTGTTACAGTATAAGTATAGATTCATAGTAGAACAGTTATGTGTTTGTAAAATGTCTATTAATGTCGTTAATCATGATTTTACTCCCTGGTTTTACGTTCTCTTTTCACTGGAATTAATTTAGTTTAGATTTTATAAATCTACTACTAACTAACACACCTTTACTTATCACTCTAGCTTAAGGTTTTGTTACTTTTTTTACCTATAAGGACTGCAAAACTTGTGTTTATAATTTAGTTTACATCATTCAGGATCAATTATTTTTTTTTTATTGATAGTTGTAGGTTTTGCTGATGAGATGTAGTCCAATGATTAGAGCAACAGAAAACAACAGAAATATAAGTTTGAGCTATAATCAGCCTCTTGAAATTTATATGTTAAGAAAGAGTTCTTAATTAGAAACAAATATTTATTATTGTTGGTAAAACAGCTGCGTAGGTTACAACCAAGGCGGACAGAGAAAACCATACATATGTTGCCAACATTCCTTTTCACAAGTTAACATAAACTAAACGATTACAATACTTCGATATACAAAGTGAACCTTACAGATAGAAAGTAGCCAAAAGAAACAAAAGTTTCAAAAGCAATTCTGTTGCTTTTGGCTACCAAAATTCGTGGGTTCAAACACCACAGACGAATCCGGTTTTTGTAGTGAATTAATTTTGTAATTTGAAATAGATTTTAAAGAATAGATAGGTTTCGTTATCCCTCGTACATGAAAACAGTAGACTGTAACCTTATAAACGAACCAGCGAATAAACTTGACACAATGACAATAAAATACTTGTTTTTGTTCTGTGTTGTGATTTGTTTCCATTTTCAATTATCATTTTCAACTATCTCTCTTTCTCTCTCTATCTATCTATCTCTCTGTATGTAATAATATAAAATTTGTACAGTAAATTATTAATCACTTTTATTTTATGTTCTAATTCATTGCAGAAATTTTATTCAGAGATCACGACAGATACTGCAGAAAACTAAATTTCTCCTCGATGGCACTTTCATATTGCAGATGTATGTAACTCCAGATCATTAATATGTAGAAATCTGTATTAGATCTTCTAACCATGATACAAATGTCCTCTTATGTATAGAGAAATGTGGTTTAAACGTGGCGCTCGTATCGTACCTGAAAGTAAAATCGTTTATATCTGTTTCGGTAAATAAAGATTATTTAACCAAGACTGTTCAAATTTGATTACTACTGTGATTTGTTAGTTTACTTCATGTTCAATTGGATCTAAATCATGAATAGATAAATATTATTAATCCTATCTACATTATTTTCTGCTATTTAATACTCTTTTATTTTTAGCATCGTCACACACACACACATATGTGTGTATGGGTATGTACGTTTTGAAACATTGAATGTTGTTTTAGAATGTTCAAATTATTCAATATTTCTTATTCTTTCCCTTTTTAAGCTATTGAAATTTTGATAACAGTGTAACACATATATATGTGTGTGTGTATGTGTTTGTAAGATTTAAAACATTCAATGAAGTTTTAAAATGTTCAAAATATTTCAATATCTCCTTTTCTTTCACTTTTTAAGCTATTGAAATTTCACTTTAAACGTTATTGAAAATTCGTTAAGTGTAACACATATATGTGTGTATTTGTGTGTACGTTTTAAAACTTTGAATGTTGTTTTAGAATGTTCAAAGTATTTCAGTACTTCTTTTTCTTTCACTTTTTAAGCGATTGAAATTTTGATAAGTGTAACACATATATGTGTGCATGTGTATGTAAGGTTTTGAAACATTGAATGTTGTTTTAGAATGTTTAAATTATTACAACAATTCTTTTCCTTTCACTTTTTAAGCTATTGAAATTTAGTTAACAGTGTAAGCCTCATAATAAATAGATTTAGAGTATTTTTGACAACCGATATTGATTTAATTTAGGCAGACTCATTTACTGTGTTATTAAAAAGATAATTAAAATCGATCTTTTAGCATTTTGTTTGTCCTCAAAGGCAGGAAATGTTCCGGAAGAACTTTTAGATTTCAGGGGGGGAGCTATATTTCATGAAACACTACGTTGGTACTATGGAGGAACAGCCTATACTGTGTATCAGAATTAAAGAGCATACCAATTTTATTTAAATTTGAGATATTTTCACATTCATGTATAATTTCTTCTAATCTATTGTGTGATAGAAGCATCATTACCTTTATTCGCAAGATTTGAGTGATTTAGTGAATCGAAAATAACAAAGAACTATTATTAACTCTAGAGGAAAACCAGCATTGGAATTGTTTGTCGATTTTTGATTATTTATGGGTACTAAGCCTTCCCTATTTCTTAAAATACTCTTGTGTAGATTTTCCCCCAAAAAAGCCAAACTCAAAGAAAACTGAAAAGATATTTAGTATGCTTTCCAGTAAGATTGAAATACTGTAACATAGTTCATTTAACTTTCGTAGCACAGATATGTAAAATACGGAATATATTTTTATAGATATACAATTCATAATTTAACTGACAATATAAAAAATGCTTATCGTACATTGCACTTTACTTATATTAACGTTTAATTTATTGATACTGTATACCACAAAATTCGAACATATTCGTTTTAAGTCACTGATATGTGAACACAATATTTTATAATGCAATAACTGAATTCTATAATTCAGTAATTTTTTATTGAATATTTTAAAGACTTTTCAAGTTAAAACAGTGATACATTTATTCCTAATTTAATTTTTTTATTTTTCTAATTAAAAACTGATTCTATGTGGTTTTCAACAACTTTATTAACAAATCATCTTAAAAGCACTTTCTGTAAATAAGGATTTATTAATATAGTCTTGAAAACACGTAAGGTTCTACACTCCATGCACATGAAATATGATTTGAATACCTGATTTCTCCTTGTACTTATTCATTCATTAACATTTTTAAAAATCTTAATTTTCTGATAAATAAACAGAACTATCATTTGCCCATTCTTTAAGAGTTCATTTTTAAATTCCCTTCTCATGTTACTAATGTTATCTGAAACTCATGCATATGCTATAGCTCATGCATTTCTATCTGATGGCATCTTGCAGAGTTAATATTTGGCATATTAAAATTTCTCCGTTATATAGCAGTTTAGTTATAAACCGACATATCCGATATATTTCGCAACTACAATTTTTCTTTTGCTTCGAACCAGGAAGTAATAGTGCGGTAAAAAATTCATTCAAAATCATACTTTAGAAATTAAAAATATATATATATATATATATATAAATAAATATATATATATATATATATATATATATATATTTATATATATATATATATATATATATAATATATATATATATATATATATATATATATATATACAATATATATATATAGATCTATATATATATATATATATATATATATATATATATCTATACATATATATTCGTTTACTTATATTGTGGATTGTAATTAAAGCAAAAAATGCAAAATTCTTTGTTCAACAGTAATAAATATGAGAATTTCAACTTTCTATGGTTAATCGTTTTTTGTTTTCAGTTATACGAGGTCTGTGTGTTTGTGTATACGCAATTAAAATTCATATCCAAACTAGTTAAAATGGATTCAAAGATGGAAGCAAAATAGAATGCTTCTGTTAAAATCTAAAAAACGAAAACTTTTCAAGATTACAATAATTTATTTATTTCGCACTAGGAGGGAAAATAGATTATGAAATTCATCACAAAAAACAATTTGGAATATAAATCATACTATTTTCAAATTTCCAAATACGTACCCATTTCCTATGATGTTTAGTGAAAGTAAACTACCCTATTAAAGTGTACCCTAAGTTAAGTAATCTTTTTAAAGACTTATGTATATGTTATAAGTGAGGTTTACTTTAAATTATACGCCATGTACTGTGTGTAACAATGCTTATTTTAATAAACATATCTGTGATAACTGTGCAGTTGGAGTTATCGTCTTAAATGTCTTGCTTGAAAAATTTCAAACACAGGGTAATCAATAAAATTTTACCCTATATTTTATATATTTCTATTTTTATTATTTATATTTTTATTTTATATCTGTACATATTTTGTTTATCAGGCAGTTATTATCAGGCAGATTATCACAATTGAACTTGTGACAAAATATTTATTCCTCATTCATTATTCATTTACTATATTTAAGCAGATGATAGTGTGTCAGTAAATGATTTCTATGTCACAATTTAGTGGTTATGTTTTGGTTGAAGAGCTACTGTCTACTTTTTAGCAATTTAAAATTGAGACCTACAGTAGAACTATTTATGCTTTGCCGGGTATGTTGTATAGCGATTAGCGTGTTTCACTGTCACCTGGTGGGATTGCATCCAAAACCCGACTGCAAGTAATTTGTGTTATCTCATGACAGGGAGTATTGTTGGCTGCATAATACAACAATGTTGTATTATATAGGTGAATGTAAAGATGTATTCCAGTCTGATTTTACAATTGAAAATTCTGACGAAATATTTATTCCTCATTAATTATATCATATACTACATTTAAGCAGATGATAGTGGGTCAGTGAATGATTTCTATATCACAATTTAGTGGTTATGTTTGGTTTGAAGATCTACAGTCTACTTTATAGCAATTTCATATCGAGACCCTACTGTTCAACTATTTATGGTTTGCCGGCTATGTTGTATAGCGATTATCGTGTTTCACTGTCATCTGGTAGGATTGCGTCCAAAACCCGACTGCACGTATTTTGTGTTATCTCATGACAGGGAGTATTGTTGGCTGCCTAATACAACAATGTTGTATTATATAGGTGAATGTAAACATGTATTCCATTCTGTATGATTAGCTTGTTTCACTGTCACCTGGTGGGATTGCGTCCAAAACCCGACTGCAAGTAATTTGTGTAATCCCATGACAAGGAGTATTGTTGGCTGCATAATACAACAATGCTGTTTAATACAACAATGTTGTATTATAGAGGTGAATGTAAACAGGTATTCCATTCTGTATGTCAGTCTAATTTTACAATTGAACTTGTGACAAAATATTTATTCCTCATTCATTATTCATTTACTAAATTTAAGCAGATGATAGTGTGTCAGTAAATGATTTCTATGTCACAATTTAGTGGTTATGTTTGGGTTGAAGAGCTATTGTCTACTTTTTAGCAATTTAAAATTGAGACCTACAGTAGAACTATTTATGCTTTGCCGGGTATATTGTATAGCGATTAGCGTGTTTCACTGTCACCTGGTGGGATTGCGTCCAAAACCCGACTGCAAGTAATTTGTGTAATCCCATGACAAGGAGTATTGTTGGCTGCATAATACAACAATGCTGTTTAATACAACAATGTTGTATTATAGAGGTGAATGTAAACAGGTATTCCATTCTGTATGATTAGCTTGTTTCACTGTCACCTGGTGGGATTGCGTCCAACTCCAGAGTGCACGTAATTTGTGTTATCTCATGACAGGGAGTATTGTAGGCTGCATAATACAACAATGCAACAATGTTGTATTATATAGGTGAATGTAAAGATGTATTCCAGTCTGTATGATAATCTTGTTTCACTGTCATCTGGTAGGATTGCGTCCAAAACCCAACTGCACGTATTTTGTGTTATCTCATGACAGGGAGTATTGTTGGCTGCCTAATACAACAATGTTGTTTAATACAACAATGTTGTATTATAGAGGTGAATGTAAACAGGTATTCCATTCTGTATGTCAGTCTGATTTTAGAATTGAAATTCTGACAAAATATTTATTCATCATTAATTATATCATTTGTTAATTTAAGCAGATAATAGTGTATCAATACAAATTTGAATTTTAGTTTTTAATGTATTGAAAGTCGCTGTTTATTGAACTAAACAGTCCGGAATTTTTGCAATAGGTGCAAATTAAGCAAAATATAAGCATTAGTTCATTATAAATTCTTAATTATGCTTATTAAATATTTAGTTATATTTATAAAATGTGGTTGCTATTTAATGAAATTATTTTAAAGCTATCAGAAGATTAAAAAGTTATAAAGTATGGTACAAATTACTTCTAGAAATTATTAGCTTTCTCATCAAGAAGAGCAAGGTTTGGCAGAAAATTAGGTTCTAGAAATTGGCGACATCGCCCACTCTTGGCGTGACCACTGAACTGGTTTCGGCGGGACCTCTGAACTGAGATGCAGCCGTAACTAATCTGATTTAAGACTGATAATAACAAGTAAGTATCATGAATAATTTGTACGGCCACTCACGTCATATCGGAATTGTCTAAACACTTTGTATATCGATTACTTCAAATTCATTTAAATAAATGTTTTCTCAAATAATAAAATATTTTCTTTAAAAGTACTTTTTAATCTTCATTAAATCTCCTCGACACAACAGCCAACTTGGGGACCATGGCCTACCGTATCAGACTAAATATTCAGGACCAAGAAACCTTTTTATATATTTGTCCCGCTTAGGTGGTAATCCTATGCAAAATGCCCATTCTTAAGAATCCAAGTAATTTTAGATCCCAGTTCATGTAAAGATACATATGTATTATAAACGTCGTTTTTTTCTTCAAAATTTGAATATTTTTAGCAGTTTTATTGGGCGATGAGTAGGTAAGTGTGTTTGCCTTACCTTTGGTGCTAGGGTATGGCATCTCCAATGTGTTTTTGAAAGTGAATTCGGGAGGGTTCTTGGTTCAATAGACCTAAATTAACAATAGAAGAAGTAATCCTTTTAACATACAATATTAAGGGGGGAGAGAAACATGTTAATTTTTTATAATATTAGTGCTTATTAAAATTCTATATATTGTGTTTATGCTGTTTTGAAATATATCCTAAATATTACTAATCTGTTATTTATTTTTTTAAATAACGTAAAAAATGACAATTATTATGCTAATTTTATTATTATAATGCTTTAAATTGTGAATCTGCTATTTTTTAAAGTTTAGTTTTATTAATTGTGTTTCAAATATGCCATGTGGCCGCCGATATGTTTTATTACTTGGCGATTTTCAAAACATGCGATTTTCTGTTGGTCGCCAAAAAAAATATGGCGGACCCGGCCGAAGTCTGTAATGCATCTGTTCCCATGTAACAACTGTAAGGTTTAAAGTCTGAGTTAACTTAGACGGGTTCGATGATTGAATGTTTCAACTTTACCTTAGAATTGCGATCTGGCTTCACAACACCTGGACACCTGGCATCACAAACAATACATGTTTTCTAAATATTTTAACTTAAGTAGTTCGTTTGCCCTAGTGTCTTCTATACATTTTTTAAAGAAAATGCAACCTATTCAAGTAATAGTCATATGAATCTGACCCAACAATAGGATGGATCCTTCATACGACAAAACTTTAGTATAATAATTTGGCACGGGATATAGAGCTAATTCCGCTAATTCATAAGTTGCAGGATGGGATAAAGTAACGAAGTTTTATTCCAAGTACAAAGTATAAATACCATCTATTCTGATGTATGCTATAAATCTGTAATAGGGGAATACAAATGAATTAATAACTGAGAAATAGAGAAATTTTGGTTCATATGAGACATGTAATTTAAGTAAAACATTTTAATAAATATATTTCAATTAAATTTATGTATGAATAGCATGAATATAACTAACATTATGTAAATATAACTAACATTTGAATGCATTTCAAACCAAAATAATTTACATTAATTTTAACAGTTGTTGAATATTATAATTTCAATGTATAGAAAAAAAACACATTTTGAAAACATAACACACAATAAATAAATGCGTAAATAAATATTAGATGTTTCCGTTTACAACAGAGCTATAAATGTATAAAATTATTTGGTAAAATTCCATTTCAAATATTCCATTTCATATTTTTAACACATTGTATGCGGACACGTACTGGTACTTTTTCTGACGATTGATATTTGAGCGAGAGACGCGTACTAGTACAGATTAGCGTAATAATATAGTTTGTGGGTACAAAAATAACGGTATATACAGGAAAACGAAGCCGAATGTTCTTGTCTACTACATAGATTCTGGAAAAATTTAGACGAATAAAATCTAGTTTATACATCTGGCGAGGTGGAACCACAGAACGGGAAGGTTGATTAAAAAAATCAATTCAGATTTATACAACTACTTAGAAAAATAAAACTATATGCGACTATTTCAATTTCATTTTTCATATTTATGATATTGTTACCAATTTATGAAGCGTAGCTTTCGTGGATTGAGTAGACTTTGAATTAAGACAGCAAAAATAACAGCACTTTATTCGTAATGCAGGGAACACACGAATACAGCAGCCAACACCGCGAGAACTGGCTAGCACAGGCGATAGTTCACTAAAACTCTTAGCGCCAAACAACGTAGGTCTTTACCTCTACAAATTTCTCAGCTAACTGAACCTTGATCAGGATCGGCCTCCTGTATTTATATCCTCGGAAGAAATTGGAATATTCTAGAAAGTACTAGGAACAAACGGTCGCCAAGAAAGTCACCAAGTCTCCAAATTTGGCGATAAATCGCCAAACTTCGCGCCAAAAATTAGTCGCCAAAAACATCGCCTACGAGCCAATATCTCGCCAAATACATGATTTACCCGTTATAATACACAGTATACGGCAAATATACATGCCAACTTGCGAAATACGTAACAATATTATTATAAATTTATTCACTAAAAAATGTATTTTTCGTTACAAAAATCTTATGGTTGTTATTTGTATATTTCTAATTATATATTTGTTTATATATTTCAATATAAAGTACTAACATTTGGTTAAAAATTTAAATAATTTTCGATCTATTGAGATTTAACTGAAGAACTAAATTAACGCCCAAAATGTCCGCTCCTGGTACAATTCTTCTGCGAAATGTACCCGAACATAATGTGTTAATAAATAACTTCTTTTACACAGAAAAGCAATGACAAACCATATTTTCTAAGAAACTACATTTAAAGATTTTAATGATATACAAAAATATTAAATTATAAAACAGAAAATATAACTAGCAGTAATAAAAGGGTTTGGACATTCGAATTGTTTCGGAAGTGTTTGGATTTTTAAATACATTTACGTGACTTATTGCGGTATTAGAAATTATTAATTATACATCTGTTTGATTCTATTTAAATTTAAAACAAAGATAAAGCCTCTTTGTATTAGCCAATATATAGGTTTAAAAATAAAAGAAAACAAATCGTTTCGAAACTTTCTATCAAAATCTAAATTTTGTGATATTTACATATCTATACATAAGATTTATTTGGATATATTAATTTCATGTTTCTTGAAACTGAATTAACTATGTCTAAAATTACATAACCAATGACATGTATAATTTTCCTTTAAATCAATGACTTACGTTTAAATCAAAATAAAATTTCAGTGATATAATATAACATCTTGACGAAAGAATTTACGCATCAGTGAAATACTAATTGTAACAAAAGCTATATTGGGTAAAAAGTCTTTAAAGTAAGAAAAAAATTGTAAGATTCCTTTTTAGTAATGTTACAGTTAAAAACCTTTAGATTTATAATGAATGATCTTTCTATTTTTCAAGAAAAATCATTTATCAAACAAAGACGTGAAAAGTGAAAGCACTCGTTGAAAGGGAGAAAAATATTTTAAGAGATCACGTAAAAATTAATAGTTATGAGAAAAAATTTTAAATTTTATGTTAGCCGAAATCTGAAAAAACATATTTTATGAAGCTCTATTTTTTAGGCAGGTTAAATCCAGTGATTTTTCTTTGAAGAAAAAAAATACATGAAATATGTTTGCCTAGTTAAGACACTAGAGATTCATTTCTATTTTTATAAAAGCTCTTTTCCTGCAGTAGCGAAAACCTGATGCTTTTATCATCTTACAAAAAGTGGTATTAAATATTTTACTTTATTTTTTTAGTGGTGGTAAATAGTGGAGTAGATGCACCAACATTTAATTTCTTATCTTGCTTAAAATATATGGTCTATTTCCATTGCATACATTGCTATTTTGTAAGTACATTAATATCATATTTCTTGAAACTGAATCAACCATGGCTAAAACTATACAACCAAAGAGATGTTTAATTTTCCTTTAAATCAATGACTTACGTTTAAACCAAAAAAAATTTCAGTAATATAATATAATATTTTGAAGAAATATTTTACGCATCAGTAAAAGACTGTAATTGTAATAAAAGCTTTATTGGGAAAAACGTTTTTAAAGTATTTAAAAAATGTTAGATTCCTTTTTAGTAATGTTATAGTTAAAAACCTTTCGATTAATAATGAATGATCTTTCCACTTTTCAAGAAAAATCATTTATCAAACAAAGACAGGAAAAGTGAAAACATTCGTTGAAAGGGAAAAAAATATTTTAAGCGATCACGTAAAAATTAATAGTTATGAGAAAAAATTTAAAATTTTATGATAGACTAAAAAAAACACATTTTATGAAACTCTGTTTTTTAGGCAAGTTAAATCCCGTGATTTTTGTTTGAAGAAAAAAATACATGAAATGTGTTTGCCTAGGTAAGACACTAGAGATTCATTTCTATTTTTATAAAAGCTCTTTTCCTGCAGTAGCGAAAACCTGACGCTTTTGTCATATTACAAAAAGTGGTATAAAATATTTTACTTTATTGTTTTAGTGGTGGTAAAAAATGAAAGAGATGCACCAACATTTAATTTATTCTCTTGCTTAAAATATATGATATATTTGCATTGTATAAATTGCTATTTTTCAAGTATATTAATTTCATATTTCTTGAAACTGAATCAACTATGGCTAAAGCTATTCAACCAAAGAGATGTTAAATTTTCCTTTAAATAAATAACTTACGTTTAAATAAAAAACAAAATTTCAGTGATATAATGTAACGTTTTTAAGAAAGAATTTACGCATCAGTGAAATATTCTAATTGTAATAAAATCTATATTGGGTAAAAAAGTCTTTTAAATATAGAACAAAAATTCTAAGATTCCTTTTTAGCAATGTTATAGTTAAAAACCTTTCGATTAATAATGAATGATTTTTCCACTTTTCAAGAAAAATAATTTATCAAACAAAGACAGGGAAAGTGAAAGCACTCGTTGAATGAAAAAAATATTTTAAGAGATCATGTAAAAATTAATAGTTATGAGAAAAAATTTAAAATTTTATGTTAGTCTAAAAAAAACACATTTTGTGAAGCTCTATTTTTTAGGCAGGTTAAATCCAGTGATTTTTCTTTGAAGAAACAAAATACATGAAATGTGTTTGCCTAGGTAAGACACTAGAGATTCATTTCTATTTTTATAAAACCTCTTTTCCTGCAGTAGCGAAAACCTGATTCTTTTATCATCTTACAAAAAGTAGTATAAAATATTTTACTTTATTCTTTTAGTGGTGGTAAATAGTAGACGGGACGCACCAACATTTAATTTCTTCTCTTGCTTAAAATATATGGTATATTTCCATTGCATATATTGCTATTTTTCAAGTATATTAATTTCATATTTCTTGAAACTGAATCAACTGTGGCTAAAACTATATAACGAAAGAGATGTTTAATTCTCCTTTAAATAAGTGACATAAGTTTAAAACAAAAATGAAATTTCAGTGATATAATATAACATTTTGACGGAAGAATTTACGCATCAGTGAAAGACTAATTGTAATAAAAGCTATATTGGGTAAAAATTTATAAAGTAAAAAATAATTGTAAGATTACTTTTTAGTAATGTAGTCCTTTTTAGTAAAAACATTTAGATTTATAATGAATGATCGCCACTTTTCAATAAAAACCATTTATCAAACAAAGACAGGAAAAGTGAAAACACTGGTTGAAAGGGAAAAATATTTTAATAGATCAAGTAAAAATTAATAGTTATGCGAAAAAATTTAAAATTTTATGTTAGTCGAAGTCTAAAAAACCCGTTTTATGAAGCTCTATTTTTTAGGCTGGTTAAATCCAGTGACTTTTCTTTAAAGAAAAAAAAAATAAATAAAATGTGTTTGCCTAGGTAAGACACTAGAGATACATTTCTATTTTTATAAAAGCTCTTTTCCTGCAGTAGGGAAAATTTGATGCTTTTATCATCTTACAAAAAGAGGTATAAAATGCTTTACTTTATTGTTTTAGTGGTGGTAAAAAATGAAGGAGATTCACCAACATTTAATTTCTTATCTTACTTAAAATATATGGTCTATTTGCATTGCATATATTGCTATTTTTCAAGTATATTAATTTCATATTTATTGAAACTGAATCAACTATGGCTAAAGCTATATAACCAAAGAGATATTTAATTTTCCTTTAAATCAATGACTTACGTTTAAATGAAAACCAAAATTTCAGTGATATAATGTAACATTTTTAAGAATGAATTTACTCATCACTGAAAGACCTTAATTGTAATAAAATTTATATTGGGTAAAAAGTCTTTTAAATATAGAAAAAAAAATTCTAATATTCCTTTTTAGTAATGTTATAGTTAAAAACCTTTCGATTAATAATGAATTATTTTTAAACTTTTCAAGAAAAATCATTTATCAAACAAAGACAGAGAAAGTGAAAGCACTAGTTGAAAGAAAAAAATATTTTAAGAGATCACGTAAAAATTAATAGTTATGAGAAAAAATTTAAAATTTTATGTTAGTCTAAAAAAAACACATTTTATGAAGCTCTATTTTTTAGACAGTTTAAACACAGTGATTTTTCTTTGAAGAAAAAAAAATACATGAAATGTGTTTGCCTAGGTAAGACACTAGAGATTCATTTCTATTTTTATAAAAGTCCTTTTTCTACAGTAGTGAAAACCTGATGCATTTATCATCTTAAAAAAAATGGTATAAAATATTTACTTTATTGTTTTAGTGATGTTATATAGTGGAAGAGATGCACCAGCATTTAATTTCTTATCTTGCTTAAAATATATAGTCTATTGGCATTGCGTATATTGGTATTTTTCAAGTATATTAATTTTATATTTCTTGAAACTGAATCAACCATGGCTAAAACTATAAAAGAGATGTTTAATTTTCCTTTAAATCAATGACTTACATTTAAACCAAAAACAAAATTTCAGTGATATAATATAATATTTTGAAGAAATATTTTACACATCAGTAAAAGACTGTAATTGTAATAAAAGTTTTATTGGGTAAAATGTTTTTAAAGTATTTAAAAAAATGTAAGATACCTTTTTAGTAATGTTACAGTTAAAAACCTTTCGATTCATAATGAATGATCTTTCCACTTTTCAAGAAAAACCATTTATCAAAAAAAAGACAGGGAAAGTGAAAGCACTCGTTGAAACGGAAAAATATTTTAAGACATCACGTAAAAATTAATAGTTATGAGAAAAAATTTAAAATTTTATGTTAGTCTAAAAAAACACATTTTATGAAGCTTTATTTTTTAGACAGGTTAAATCCAGTGATTTTTCTTTGAAGAAAAAAAATACATGAAATGTATTTGCCTTGATAAGGCACTAGAGATTAATTTCTATTTTTATAAAAGCTCTTTTCCTGCAGTAGCGAAAACCTGATGTTTTTATCATTTTAAAAATGTGGTATAAAATATTTTACTTTATATTTTAGTGGTGGTAAATAGTGAAGGATATGCACCAACGTTTACTTTCTTATATTGCTTAAAATATATGGTCTATTGGCATTGCATATATTGCTATTTTTCAAGTATATTTATATCATATTCCTTGAAACTGAATCAACTATGGCTAAAGCTATATAACCAAAGAGATGTTTAATTTTCCTTTAAATCAATAACTTACGTCTAAATCAAAAACAAAATTTCAGTGATATAATGTAACATTTTTAAGAAAGAAATTACGCATCAGTGAAATACTCTAATTGTAATAAAACCTATATTGGGTAAAAAGTCTTTTAAATATATAAAAAAATTTCTAAGATCCCTTTTTAGTAATGTTATAGTTAAAAGCCTTTCGATTAATAATGAATGATTTTTCCACTTTTCAAAAAAAATAATTTATCAAACAAAGACAGGGAAAGTGAAAGCACTCGTTGAATGAAAAAAATATTTTAAGAGATCACGTAAAAATTAATAGTTATGAGAAAAAATTTAAAATTTCATGTTAGTCTAAAAAAAACACATTTTGTGAAGCTCTATTTTTTAGACAAGTTAAACACAGTGATTTTTCTTTCAAGAAAAAAAGTACATGAAATATGTTTGCCTAGGTAAGACACTAGAGATTCATTTCTATTTTTATAAAAGCTCTTTTCCTGCAGTAGTGAAAACCTGATGCTTTTATCATTTAAAAAAAATGGTATAAAATATTTTACTTTGATGTTTTAGTGTTGGGATATAGCGGAAGAGATGCACCAGCATTTAATTTCTTATCTTGCTTAAAATATGTAGTCTATTGGCATTGCGTATATTGGTATTTTTCAAGTATATTAATTTTATATTTCTTGAAACTGAATCAACTATGGCTAAAACTATATAACCAAAGAAATGTTTAATTTTCTTTTAAATTAATGACTTAAGTTTAAAACAAAAACGGAATTTCAGTGATATAAAGAAAGATTTTACGCATCATTGAAAGACTGTAATTGTAATAAAAGCTTTATTGGATAAAATGTCTTTAAAGTAGAAAAAAATTGTAAGATTCCTTTTTAGTAATGTTATAGTTAAAAACCTTTCGATTAATAATGAATGATTTTTCCACTTTTCAAGAAAAATCATTTATCATACAAAGACAGGAAAAGTAAAAGCATTCGTTGAAAGGGAAAAAATATTTTAAGACATCAAGTAAAAATTAATAGTTAAGAGAAAAAATTTAAAATTTTATGATAGTCTAAAAAAAAACACACATTTTATGAAGCTCTGTTTTTTAGGCAAGTTAAATCCCGTGATTTTTGTTTGAAGAAAAAAATACATGAAATGTGTTTGCCTAGGTAAGACACTAGAGATTCATTTCTATTTTTATAAAAGCTCTTTTCCTGCAGTAGCGAAAACCTGATGCATTTATCATGTTACAAAAAGTAGTATAAAATATTTTGCTTTATTCTTTTAGTGGTGGTAAATAGTGAAGGAGATGCAGCAACATTTAATTTCTTATCTTACTTAAAATATACGGTCTATTTGCATAAAAGATTTTAATAACGGATTTATAACGTGTAAAATAATTTTTATGTTTTCATTCAATTTTGAGTACGTTCAAAGCATAGATAAAATATTCTCATACAGAATTTAAATTTGTCTTTTTTTTAACTAACAAAATTGAGTCCTTTTTTCTATTATTTTCTATATTTTCCTTTATTCTTCATCAACAAATTTTAGTTATTTCCTACTATAAAATGCATTATTTATTATATTCCCATATGCTTCAATTTATTCTTAGAAGCTTCCATTTTTTAATTTTATAACTCTGCTAATTTTTAAGCAAAGTATCGAAATACTTTCACCTTGAGTTTACAAGTAATTAAATTTTTCTATTAACTTGATTTTCTCTACATTAATAATTTAGTTTCATTTTTTTTACTTCGGATTTCAGAAAAGTTCGTTACATTAAGAGCACTTTTAAAATATGTTTTAAGACATTATTTTAAGGTTCTAATACGACCTGAGTTGATTATTCTCGAATGTTCCTGTTATTAAGAAGTTGAAAATGAATAGAAAAGTAATGTTTTAATTAAAATATCAATCAATATCCCTCAAATAGAAGAATATAAATTTTATTAAAAAGCATTCAAATGGTGTTGCCGTTTTTGTGTTTGTTTTCTCATATTTTCCATTTTCTAAATTTTAATATTAGTAATCATACCGTTATTTTATGCAATTTACTGTTGTAGTTTGAAATTTTGAAATGTTTAGGACATAATTATATTTTCTGATAGATTTAATAATATTTAAATCTGCGAAATAATAAAGTAATTTGATATTTTTAAACTATTTTCTTAGATAGTTTTAAAAACACTATAATAAACTGACATATCAAATATAACAAATATGTATTACTATTTAATATATTTGAGAGAAAAACACTGTAATTTTTAAGATAGGTTTATGTAATGCTTTTATCAGTTACATGTTTTTTTATGAGACGAATGTTTTAACAACCTCTGATAATAAATACGACGATTTAATATACTATGTCAATATTAAATGTTTTTAAGGTGTCAGACTAGGTTAAAATTACAGCTTTTGGTGGATACTTACAAATATCTTTTATTATTACATTTCAAAAACCCTAATGTAAAACAATTTTTGTCATTATGATCTACAAAAAATCTATCACATTTTTTTTAACCAGGAGGAAGTATAGTTTAAATGAATTTTATCCGTAAATAAATCGTAAAATTTAAGATTTTATTTTATTTTATTAGAAAAAAGACTTTTGCTGAAGAGATAAGTTTATTATGACTTTTAAAACAGGAAATTTTTAAGTAACTCCAATAAAAATCTCGTAAAGCTTTTTACAATAAGTATTTTAAATGCATTTTCTGAGATACTATATTATGATGTTTTATTACCCAGAAACAACGTGGAAACCAAAATTTTTTATTAAAGCGATACGTAGCATGTAACAGATAAATTACACAGTATTGTGTATTATTAATTAAATGATTCTTGTAAAGATAATTTTGGAAATATTACAACCATGCTTGTAAAATATGCTGAATTTTCTAAGAAAATAACTGAATTTTTACTTCTATGATGAATAATTTCTACAAATTAGAATATGGGTTTTATATCTAGTTCCTTTACATTTTTAGGTTTGTGAGGTCTGTACGTATGAAACCCCTCAAAAGTGTATTTGCATTCATATATTTTATTACACATTATTAGTGAAAACTAATAAAATTATTTGATAGTTTTTGCTTTCTTTTAAAACTTTTAATTCTACAGGGTGTCCCAAAATGACCGCATAAACTCTGCACAGCTAGATTCCTCGTTCGGAGTGCATAAAAAATTGCCAAAAGAAGCGTTCTGTTAGATCCATAGTTTAAGAGAAAAATACGAAAAGCAAAGTATGACGTCAGTTTCGGTGCAAGAAAAAGCGCTTTATTGAATATATCAACAGCAGTATATGCACGGGCATACTCCCTAACAGTTAGTAAGGCATTTCCATTACATCGGACGTACATCAGGTATATGTCGCAGTAGTCACGAAGGGAATATATGGCCACCATACGAAGACTACCGGTAGCTACAATATGCAGTCTTTACCAGTTCAACGGCTGCTTAATGTCATTCCATGGCGAGTGCGCATGAATGAATCGATATGATTAGCAAACGCTTAACGCTTAAACTGTATCGTCTCGAAATATATGAAAATGCTGTTGTTGATATGTCCAATAAAGTGCTTTTTTCTTGCACCGGCAGTGACGTCATACTTTGTTTTTCGTATTTTCCTCGTAAACTATGAATCGTACAAAAACTCTTCTTTGGGCTGTTTTTATGTACTTCCAACGAGGAATAGCTGTGCAGAGTTTATGCGGTCATTTTGGGACCCCCTGTATATGTTTTCACAAATCCAAATACCGTAGAAACAATTACTAAAAACTATGTTTGTTCCTTTTCAAAATATAGCACTTGACCCGTAGGATTACCTTAATATAATTACAAACATACTGTGGTAGAATGTTTGCGAATTTTATACTTTCAAGATTGAATAGTGATTACATTTCCACATACTTCACGTGTGTTTCTGAGCATCAATAAAGCATGATTGTTGCAAAACCTCAAACAGATGGATGAATCATCTGGTTTTCTCTCATTTATTATCTTTTCAGTTTTAAAGAAATAAATGTATTTCTTAGGGGATTTAAAATCTATTTATTTCATTGCTCGTAGAGGAATCGAATGGTAACCGTAGAAATTTCTTTCAGTTAGAAATTTGTAAGATATTGTAAAAACATTCGATACTAAAACTGAATAATATGGTAACACTTAGGATGGAATATGAAGAGATGTATGTAGAAAACAGAACATCTACATATATTATTATATCAAATGTAATATTTTATTTAAATTGTGAACACCTGTACTTGCTTTTAAAGATGAAAATTTATCCAAAGTTTCAACACAGTAGAATAATTTATTAAATGCATTCAATATTTTATAGTACATCTGAAAAAGTATGTCTGATTCATACCTTTCTTTATAATTTTTTTCCTTCAAAGTATTATGTTTGCTTTGTACTTAAATTCCAACCCACATATAATTTACAATGTAAAAATTTCATTATCGATACTGATTTCTGATATATAATCTTTGCAAATTATAAGTTAAAACTATAAGCGTAAATGACAATTAAATGATTTGGATAAAAACTTCTAACATTTAAGTAAAAAATAATTCATGAAAGATTGCATTGAAAACACGTCTGCTGAGTTTTCCCTCCTGCTGTTTTGAGCAATATTTTGTACTCAATATTTGAAAAAAGTATGCATTGGTGATTTGTATATTTAATTTCATATTAAAGGGAAATAAAGTAAAATATCTCAAATTTAATAATCATATACTGATGTCACTTTTAAAACTTAATGCTGTTTCTAAATGTTAAATCTCTTATACTTATTTTAATTAAAGATCACAATACTTTCTGCACATTAAAAAAGACCTACTATAAATACTAAAGCACAAATTTTCTTGTTAGTATCATTTTATGCAGACTCATTCACTACTATTTACATACTGTGCTTCGTATGACGTGACTATGTCTTAATATTACCATCCATTTTATTGATATTAAAAATCTGTTTCAAACTTCTGAGACATCATTTCTGAGACACTTAATAAAAGATCACAATACTTCCTGCACATTAAAAAAGACCTACTCTAAATACTTAAAAGTATAAATTTTCGTGTATACTTAAAAGTATCATTTTATACAGACTCATTCACTACCATTTACACACTGTGCTTCATATGACGTGACTATGAATATTATCATCCATTTTATTGATAATAAAAATCTGTTTCATACTTCTCAGACATTCAATAAAAGATCACAATACTTCCTGCCCATTAAGAAAGACCTACTATAAATACTTAAAAGCATAATTTTCTTGTTAGTATTATTTTATACAGACTCAAAAAGACTCACTCACTACCATTTACATATTGTGCTTCATATGACGTGACTATGTCTTAATATTGTCATCCATTTTATTGATATTAAAAATCTGTTTCAAACTTCTGAGACATCACTTCTGAGACATTTAATAAAAGATCACAATACTTACTGCACATTAAAAAAGACCTAGTCTAAATACTTAAAAGTATAAATTTTCGTGTTAGTATCATTTTATACAGATTCATTCACTACCATTTACACACTGTGCTTAATATGACGTGACTATGAATATTATCATCCATTTTATTGATAATAAAAATCTGTTTCATACTTCTCAGACATTCAATAAAAGATCACAATACTTCCTGCCCATTAAGAAAGACCTACTATAAATACTTAAAAGCATAATTTTCTTGTTAGTATTATTTTATACAGACTCAAAAAGACTCACTCACTACCATTTGCATATTGTGCTTCATATGACGTGACTGTGTCTTAATATTATCATCCATTTTATTGATATTAAAAATCTGTTTCAAACTTCTGAGACATCATTTCTGACACATTTAATAAAAGATCACAATACTTCATGACATTATAAAAGACCTACTCTAAATACTTAAAAGTATAAATTTTCTTGTTAGTATCATTTTATACAGATTCATTCACTACCATTTACACACTGTGCTTCATATGACGTGACTATGAATATTATCATCCATTTTATTGATAATAAAATTCTGTTTCAATCTTCTGAGACATCATTTCTGAGACATTTAATAAAAGATCACAATACTTCCTGCACATTAAGAAAGACCTACTATAAACACTTAAAAGCACACATTTTCTTTTTAGTATCATTTTATACAGATTCATTTACTATCACTTACATACTGTGCTTCATATAACGTGACTATGTCTTAATATTATCATTCATTTTATTGATAATAAAAATCTGTTTCAAACTTCTGAGACACCATTCTAACTTTATAGTGAGACATATTTTTGCCAGAGGGCTCATTTTGTTTAGTGACTTGCATTTGAATCTGTGTAATTGTTTGTAAATTTCACAGGCAACATAATAAGATTTGTTATCTATATCATTATTAGTTTTAAAGTAATGGTTGAAATAGCGAAAAACGCTCTCCAATCTACTAGCGCTATTTATTGTGTTGGGTTTTTTATTAGAAAATCATCACTTCAGAAAACTTTTAAATTTCAGGCAAATCATGGGAAGTTCATTGACAAAATGTATAGATTTTATTTAGAAAAAGCGTGTTTACTATCATAATGCTAAAAACGTATTTCCTCTCTAAATGTGAAGATGGGAACAAATTAGAGCATTTGGAATAACTAGAGTACTCCCTATATTTACTCCCTATATTTAAATATATAATGATATCTATCTTTAAAAAGTATATTGAAAATATCATACCGTAGAATAAGAAGTAGCTGGAAACACATCAAATTCTTTGGATGTGTTCATTTGAAAACATAAAGAAAATGTATAGTGAGAAAAGTAATCTCGACTACAGATAAATGTATTCTCCTCGTATAATCATATTTTGTTTAAATGCATAGGAACTTTTTAAAATTGATTAAAGTGTTTTCTCTATTATTTGCACAACTATTTATTTACTGTGAATCAATGTCAAATTGCAATATCTATTTTAATTTTAATAGAATTAATGGTGTTATTTTTTGTTTGAAAGACATCACAATTTGTTTTAATTGTGTTTTCAATTTAAAGTAAAAAAACTCCAAAGCCTGGATAGTCTCGTACAGTTTTAAATCTCTATTTTATACCAAAAACTACTTCGATTTTCTTCCTTGAATTTATATTTAAATGTTAAAACAAAAATATGACTGGTATCCTATTATAATAGGATTTAAATAACTTCTGTAGCATTAAAAAATTCTGCGTTTTAAAATGTCACTGACAAAAACGATGGATCAAAGGCTGTATTTTGGCATTTTTCAGAGAATAATTCTCTTATTAAAGACAGATGTGACAAGAAGGGTTTTAATATTTTTACAAGTAAAATAGGATATAAAACATTATAAAAGTAAATAATGAAAGAAACTTTTAATTTTTGATAACACGAGGAAAATATAAAAAAATGCATTCTCAACAAATTTACGTACAACATTGTTAACACTAGATTGCCACAAAACAGTCATTTTGACTGTTTTTTAATTTCAATTAGAAAAACAATTATGAAATATAATGACACAATTTCTTAGAATTTGGTGACTTTTTCTATAACATATAAATGGGTTTATGAATAATTGTAGTTACTTCCGCCCTCCTTTATTATATAATATTAAAAATTAAATTTAAACAAATTTCTTTACATATTTGTTATTTTTTCACAATGCAGTCATTTTGACTGTTTTTGGGCAATATAGGTATACAAGAAATCTCGGGCAATCTAATGTTAATCTAAAGTTTCTTCTCATATTTTAAGAAATAATCCAAAACCTGGAAGAGCTGTCACATTTTCAAATATTTCTGTATAAACTGTGAACTAAATTTAAAAATCTGATTGGAATCCAATCAAAATAAAATAAAAAAAACAAAACATGACGCTCATCGCACGACGCCAGAACATGTTTCTCAGGCGTAAGACTCTGTATATGAAATTTATTTGTCAGGCGAATAATGGAAATGTTTAGTTACAATTCAATACGTTTGGGTTTACCTATCTGATTTCAATAGAAAAATAAGAATTTACTACTGAAAAAGAAAATAAAAAGTCATTAATTTTGGCCAGAGAAAATAAAGAAAGTTTCATTAAAAAATATATCATTATTGTTTGATTCAGTGGTAATGGAAATCTTTAGGTAACAGGAATTACTAAGAGAATGTTTTTAAAACATGTTTTCAAAGATAAAATCCAATCCCTTCACCAAAAGAAAATTACAAGCCATACCTCTAAATAGTGCTGTATGGCTTTCGGGCTAGGTCAGCAGAGGAATTCCCTTTCCTCTAAATTTACCGCTCTGTTTTTTAAACAAATGAGAAATGAGACGATAATTTACGCCATTCCCTTCATTCAGTGGTAATGGAAATCTTTAGGTAACAGGAATTACTAAGAGAATGTTTTTAAAACATGTTTTCAAAGATAAAATCCAATCCCTTCACCAAAAGAAAATTACAAGCCATACCTCTAAATTTACCGCTCTGTTTTTTAAACAAATGAGAAATCAGACCATAATTTAAGCCATTCCCTTTAAGTGCACTTAAGTGTTCTTATCTATTTCTTATAGACTGCTAATTTGAACTTTTAAAACAAGCTCTTTATACTAGTTGTGGCCAATCAACCTTTCCCTCCATCCTTTATGGCTTTCCAAGCTTCTCTCTGAACTGAAGCGAAGACAAGAAATATCCGAAGAAGAACACATATTACTAAATGTCGCAAACAACGGTATTTATGCATTTCGTACTCTGAATCAATTCTCGTTTCAAAACCATATAAATAATTAATATTTTGTCATGTGAGTGTTAGCTAATACATAAAATGTGTTTTGTAGAAATAGAGCTATCAATTAATCTTGGACCCATAATTTATTTTAGATACAGACTCTCAAAAGAAGAGGAAGAAAAGTAAGTGGTATACTTTCCCAAACATAAAGATCAGCTAATAGAACAGTACCAAATACACTGGATGGAAGATTGTGAAGGTAGAGTGGAACAATAACAAACTTAATTGTTTAAGAAATGCTCTATTATCATGGAGTTGAAGATATATTATTATAGTTCAGAAAAAGGCTATTACATGTTACACATTAGAAAATAAAATACAGTCGAAGCTCTCTTTAACGATCCCACGATACAACGACCCCTTCGTTTGAACGACCATCTAAAAAAGTCCCAATTATTTTACCATAGGATAATGTAAATTTTGAATCATTACAACGACCCCAAGCGTATTATTTTTCGTTATAACGACTGCCAATTTTAGTCCGCAGAACTCATGAGCAAGTGGGCTATTTCAAAATTATTGTAATGTGGTGCTACTTCAAGAAACCTGTACTCCTCTCTTTGTGTTTGCTTAAAGGAGGGGAGGGGGCGTGACGAAAAGGGGAGAACTAAACTTATCTTTTGATGAGTTTGTTGCGATAGACGAAATTTTACAGTGCTGAGCAGAAAATTTGAATGAGGACGATTTTACTGCCAGTATTACCGGAAATGAAGAAATCTGCGATTTCGACGATGGAGAAGAAATCCTCCAAGCTTTTGAAAAAGTCATGAAAAAGATGCCTTCAGTGCAATCAATGCCTTGCTTCAATATTTTGAAGGACAATTTAATTCTGAAGATTCCCTTCAAAATCTAACGGATATGGAATCAGTGATAATGAAAAATTCACAAATGAACTTGAAACATGCGTCAATCAAAGACTTTTTTTCAAAAATTCAGTAATGGAAATACAAATAAATAGAAGTGTTCTCTAGGTATGTACTGTTGCATCATTTCTTTGCTCAATTTTTGTTATTATTTTTTTCGTTACAAAGACGTTTCGTTAAAACGACCATGTGATGTTGTTCCCAGAGGGAGTCGTTATACCGAGGTTCTACTGTATAACAAAAAAAAAGAGAGAAATTTTAACAAAATTGGTAAAAATTCGTAGATTTTAGAAACGATTAAAAAAGAGGAAAAAGTTATGCCTCTTCAAGCATTATACAAACAGTAATTGCATTCAAAAATTCATAAAATGTCCTCCATTCATTAAGCTATAAGCAGATTAAATAAGAAAAACAGCATTACAATTGTTGCAGCAACTTTGTAAACTTTAATCTTAGATGGTTAAAGAACTTAATGATGAGCTTCATATACAAATAAATAGACATGTTCTCTATGTATGTACTGTTGCATAATTTCTTTGCTATTTTTTTTTTTCAATTCATTACAACGACCTTTCTTTAAAACGATCATGTGATGTTGTTCACACAGGGGGTCGTTATACTGAGGTTCTCCTGTATTTATATTTTTTAGAGATAGATATCTTTAGAAAATAGCAAGAAAAATATATTTTCTGTGATTTATTTTATAAATTTTAGAGCAACAGTAACTATCAAAATACTTTTATATTAATCAGTTACCTTTCTTAAAGACGGCATTTACAATAACCATCAATGATGTTAATGAATTTACTGATAGTAGCTAAATCTCAATGGAAGTTTTTTTCATAAATTGTATATAATTTTAGAGATTTAATATATGTTTCCACATAAAAAATATTTATTCCTTTTTTCAATAACACTTCTATCCCAATAACAAAAGAATCAAAGATTTAATCAAATCTAATTCTATATCACGGAATTGTGCTAAAAAACACTTTTCTATTCCGTAGATACCTAATACTATTTCTGTGGAAAACTTGCTCAGAGCTCTGAAATTTAAACTTTTTTTCTTTCATTCCGTTTGTTATAGCTTTGTTATTTTGATTTCTCTTTTTCAGTGATAAGGCTTCAGAACTAATTAAATTCACATTCCCTAAGTTGTGAATTCCTCATTGAAATTCTTCCGGCATGTGGAGATTTTACCGTCTCGCATTCCCCGCATTCCTAGGTCAGTACGTCAATTATTTTTTGAAATGACTATTTGGATTTAATGACGTGGAGTATATGCGAATTGCTGAGTCGGATTATCTCAACGAGATTGAAATAGAAATAATTGGACCAACCTTTTTATTTTTTCACACTTGAAAAAAGCGAAGTAAAATAACAAATGAAAAAGGAATATCCATTGAAGAAGTCGTGTTCTTCCTTAAAACTTACGTGAATTATTTAGAAAAACGACACCAATGAAATGAACCATGTTTTATCCATTTAGTCATAATATTTTGCTACGGTGATTCATACATTTTTAGAAACTATGTAAAAAATCAAAATGTGGTTTGAAATTTTCATTTAGAGTTTTAACAAAATTCAACAGTATAAACCATAAAAGTATATTAAACACGAAAGTGTAAAAATGCATTTTTAAATCATTTAACCATATTGTTCATCTACAGCATTAATAAAAATATATGTAATTATAGTGATTAAACGAGAAGAAAAATTAACCCTATAAGCGGTTTTCACGAGCGATTCCGCCAAAAAGATGATGTCTTCAAAGCGGTTGTCACGTACAATTTTTGACCTCCCAAAACGCTCCGAAAACGGATGTAGTGTACATTTCTGCCAGTGGTTTCCCCCTTGGAGTTTTGCGTAGGAGGTTCAGGTCGATTGTTTAGGAACTGCACCCTTCTTTGACTAACATTTATTGAGGATGCACCTCTACCCCTGAGGCACAAAGACGCTGATAGCTTTTCATGGTTTTATAAATTTCTATTTCGAAGTATTTCGTGTGCGGTAACAGATGTATCTCTAATTGCACCACTTAAATATCTTGGATGACATTCGTAAAAAAATATAAACAGTGTTTCAAAGAATATTTTTATTTGCACTTTTAGAATTCATTATTTGTTATGGGATGATCTTCGAGACTTGACGAGCTTTATGTGTTTTAAAAATTAAAATCTTTAATATCTATTTATATATCTATTTATAACCGGAAGTAAAAGAGGAACAATAACGAGGTGTATTTCCCGTATTCCATTTTAGTCGACTAAGTGTGAAGTAAAGAATCATAGAACGTTTTAGCCATTGGCACATTAAACCTTTAGCGTATTTTTGAGATTTTTTTCCTCGATGTTTTACACTCGGAGGTTTAATAGATGAAATTGGTTATAAGAGCTGATACTTGAATCTCGATTAATGACTACATTATTTATAGAAAAAATTAAATTGTATTAAAAGTTGAAAAAAACTGAAAATTACTACATTAGAAATTAATCAATAGAAGTATAATTTACGATGATAAAGGCCATTTTGCATTACAAAGCCGACACTAGAAAATACTTGTACACTAGATTTAAAACCAATGTTGAGAAAGTTTAGATTAAATAAACAGAAAACGAAGATTTGCTGTGATATTTTGTGATGCATTATAGATGTATTATTCTCTATTGTTTTTTTCTATGTTTTCGTATAGCATAATTCTAAAGTTTGTTTTGCTTATTTTGCAGATAAATTTGCCTTTAAAATTTTCTAAGACTTGCATTAATGTGAAATAAAATAATTATAATAAACGTATATAACAGGCAATAAAATGCTTTCATAATTGCTTAAATTTTAATTTGCGATTAAAAATGAGAGTGTTTATGGTGTTAAGAAAATTTACAAGCATTTTATGTTCTAAACTCGTATAAAAATGCTAACAAAATAGAATCTATTCATACCAATCTTTTTTTAACAATCAGCAATATTTTATACTGTTAGTTTCTTTTGTTCCATAATTCTCGTATTTTTCAATTAAACACACCTTACAGTCCATTGTGTTATATGGTTGGGACAATATGCTATTACGGACTCGTAAAATGGCAAACATTGTGATTTAAGTGCACAATTCAGAATTAACAGTTCAATCGCTTGGAGTACACCTTTCATCAACAATATATATTACATCGATATACCCTTCATAGTAATCCAGACTATTATACTCAGCATACGTGGTACACCACTCAAGAATACAGATCTCAAAGCAGGTGTAAATTTACATATTTATTAATTAATGCTATTACACGTCTGTAACACCATAAACTTCCTCATCTTGATACACTTTCTCTATGGAAGACTCTTCATGATCCCTAAGTTCCAACCCAACAAACATACTAAAATTTTTGATTTGGTTAGGTTTGTAACGCTATGGTCTACTGTTTTGCACATGGAGATTAATGACACCGGGACCTACTGCTTAAAGCCGATTCCAAACGGGTACGATACATTCATGCCTACATTTAGAATTTCGGTTCCGAAGGGGAGCGCTCTACCATTCATCCATCGTTCAGCTTCTGACAGTTCTATAATATCCTACTCGATGAATCACTAATTCAGTAACATGCAGTTGGAGTGAAATAAGATACTAATAATGTAATACAATAAAATACAATAAAATAGTGTTTTTTATAGACCTGTTTTATTTTCTATTTTTATTGTATGTGGAAATTATATATGATTATTTGGAATTGATAATTTGATATTATATGAATCCGATCGGATATTTGGATGTCGATGTTTAATAGAGATTGTCTACTGAAAAGTTTGTTGACAAACAGAGTAAATTATAATATTAGTATAACTACTTTTAACAAGTTTGAAACAATATAAAAAAGTATTTTAATTATGTTAGGGAATCATTTTTACACATTTATTTTACTTACTGTAACTCCTTTGTAATGTTTGGTAGATATACATTTGTAAAACAATGACTTATACCTCACTATTACATGTTTCAGAATTAGATTGCAATTTTCAAATATTACAATAAAATTATGCTGTGTACGGATAGACGTTAAAAAAATCTAGACAACACTAAATCAGGAATGGTCAAATTGCATTTAACGTTTCAAATTTTCATTGAAAATTTAATACAATTAAATTGGATACAATTTTTATGAATCTCCAGTCAGTAAATTAAACTTCTATAAAAGATTACTTTTATATCCAATGGATGATGTTTTAATGAAATATATATAATTATTCCTGTACTGAAATATTTTAGAGATAAATGTCTTTGATTTTTTTCATATAAAGAAAGAAAATACATAGAATGCTCTGTAAATAATTAAACATATTTGATAAACTTTTTAAAATATTAATCAT
>CM063504.1:112355581-112383081 GCA_032207245.1 Pardosa pseudoannulata | reverse complement strand
TTCGTAGGTTAAGAAGATATAATGAGTTTGCTTAGGCACGCACATTTTTAGATTGCTAAGTATGTGACTTGAGTTTCCCTTTTCGGAAAGAAAATTATAGTTTAAGCAAATATTACTTTTATGTGCATAATATTATAGTCTCATAAAAAGAATAGAAACATTGAATATAAAAATTGGTTTCTTTAGTCGCCAATCTTAAGGAGAACATATAGTGAGTAGTTAAAAAATTATTAGTTTTGAATAGACAAAGGAAGTTAAGAATATATCCCTGAAAGGAGAATATGGTGAAAAGGAGGGATATGATTGACAGGAGGCTAAAGCATTTGTTACTTTTATATGTATAACGTTATAATTTCATAAAGAGAATAAAAATATCGAAGATAAAAACTGTTGTCTTAATTAGATGGCTGTTCTTACAGAAAAAATATATTAAGTAATTAAAAAAATACTATCTTACAACAGACAAACGGAGATAGTACTGGAAGGAGAATTTATATATATTTTACTGCCTTTCAAACACACATGGAAGCAAAATTTAATTGTGTCACATGAAAGCAAAAACCTTTCTTTAATTTAATTTTAAAAATAGTACATTTTAAGTTTCATTTTACTTAGTTTTTATTCAAGTGTTCTACTGTATAACTTGTAAGAATGCATGTAATATTGAGATCTATAAACATTTGTATTTCATCAACTAAGTAGTCAAATTTTGAAACATTAGATTTTCTAAATAATTTTTGTAAACACTCTTATAGTTAAAAAATATAATAATTAGAAGTAAAGAAAATATGGTAATTTTAGTTAATTATAATCATTTCATCAACTAAGTAGAGCAGTAGTCAAATCTCCTAGCTAAGTAAATTTTAAAGTATTACATTTTTTAAACACTTTTTGCAAACACTCTTATATTTACTAAAAAAGTAATATGCTAAATTGAAAGTATAGGAATTAGAAGTATAGTAAGAAAAATATGATAGTTTTAGTTAATTATAATCATTTGTAAAAAATAAAAGTAATAAAATAATCATTGGTGTTATAGTAAACAATTTATAATAATTACAAGCATGAAATCCCGGCATGCACACAGCTTATCCTTTCTGTTGTATGATTAAAAGCAAGTGTGGTACACAGATGACGCATTTCAGTTTTTTTATTCTACTATACTTAACATAGTTTTATAGCTAATTATAAAATTTAGAGAAAGAATTTGAAGTCTATTGACTTCTAAATCTGTAGTAGGGTCCCAATTTTAGTTTTCCCTAAAGACGGATTTTTTCTTCCTTCTTCCCTCTCCGATGGGGAAAAAATATTCTTTAGTTTATACAGATCATGCAATACAGATATTATGAATAAAAAAAGTGGAAGGATGAAAATGTGACCGTGTTTCTCTTAAAGCCTTTAAGAACTAATGAACTGCAAAACATACTAAACCATTGTGCCAGAATTATTTATCCTCACCGAAATTAATACCTGAAACTTATCTGCTAAAGGATAGGGACAACTTTATACAAGTGGTTTTGAAACACACGGGCGGCAGAACCAGAAGAAATATCCTTACCTATTTAGCCTTCTACCAGAATTATTTATCCTCACCGAAATTAATACCTGAAACTTATCTACTAAAGGATAGAGAACTTTATTTTTCAAGTGGTTTTGAAACACATGGACGGCAGAACCAGAAGAAATATCCTTACCTATTTAGCCTTCTACCAGAATTATTTTTTCTCACCGAAATTAATACCTGAAACTTATCTGCTAAAGGATAGGGATAACTTTGTACAAGTGGTTTTGAAACACTCGGACGGCAGAACCAGAAGAAATATCTTTACCTATTTAGCCTTCTGCCAGAATTATTTATCCTCACCGAAATTAATACCTGAAACTTATCTGCTAAAGGATAGGGATAACTTTATACAAGTGGTTTTGAAACACACGGACGGCAGAACCAGAAGAAATATCCTTACCTATTTAGCCTTCTACCAGAATTATTTATCCTCACCGAAATTAATACCTGAAACTTATCTGCTAAAGAATAGGGATAACTTTATACAAGTGGTTTTGAAACACACGGACGGCAATACCAGAAAAATATCCTTACCTATTTAGCCTTCTACCAGAATTATTTATCCTCACCGAAATTAATACCTGAAACTTATCTGCTAAAGGATAGGGAACTTTATTTTTCAAGTGGTTTTGAAACAGATGGACAGCAGAACCAGAAGAAATATCTTTACCTATTTAGCCTTCTGCCAGAATTATTTATCCTCACCGAAATTAATACCTGAAACTTATCTGCTAAAGAATAGGGATAACTTTATACAAGTGGTTTTGAAACACACGGACGGCAGTACCAGAAAAAATATCCTTACCTATTTAGCCTTTCCTTACCTATTTACCTTACCTTTCCTATCCTTACCTATTTAGCCTTACCTATTTATCCCTAATAGCCTGGCTTTGGCGAAAAAAGTTGTATTTTCAAGAATAGTTTTATCTTACAAAACATTATCGAGGAAACTTTTTAAAATTTTTATTCAAATAATTAACACTTCAGAGTTTCCATTTTTAATAATCTTAATGAGGAATAAATTGAAAGTTAACAGTTTCTATTTTATCTACTGGATAATATAATCGGAAGATACATCTAATTTTTTCTCTTCCATAACACTAAATTCCAGTTCGAGTATATATCAAAAGTGCCACGAGCTAATAACCTTCTTTTATCAATACTTTGCCTCTACTACTTTCCGTTTGGTAAATGAAAAAATAAGGGGTAGAGTTTTAATATATTTCTGTGTAAACTGAAGGTAGACTTATAGCAAAATAATATTACTTCAATTCCATCTATGTTATTATTCACTTGATATATCTAACATTTATATAAGAAAAAAGTAAATTTCATTTACAGGGTGAACTCTACTTCTTATAACATTATTCTCAGCAATTCACAACACTGTTTTCTTCTGGCAAAATCTTCGTAATCAAGAGAGAGAAAATGAAAGAAAGTTTTTAATATAACACCCCATTTATTTCACTATCATTTCAAATCTCAGATAAGTATGTACTCTCATCCGTTTTGTTATTACTCGAAATTTTTTACGGTCTAATATACTGTAGTTTTATTTTTCTCCCGATGCTCATATGATTCAGAGAAATCAAGAAAAAAAAATAAAGATTTGAAAGAAGAAAATAGTGACTCTTGTAATACATTTTCTCATACATTTGTTGGAAATGGAAATAAATCGAAAGATTACTGTATGATGAAACACAAAAATAAATCCCATTATTATAAAACACAAAGAAACCACCCGTAAATGAGGTATAATTTACCAGAAGAGGAATATGTTTTTATGGTTTGCTCCAAAAGCTTTTAATATCATCTCAGAAGATGAAACAAGAATTTTCCTTCTCTGATTCTTTTTATTTTACTTATATTTTGGATTGAGGGTATCTCGTTTTTAAATTTTTTTTTCTTAAATACTTTGTTTGTGCATTTGAAACAAAAGAAAAAATTTCTTAAAACTAAGCTAATTACACGTAGTGTTTTCTTTAGTATGTGTTTAATGGTTTGTGGTTTCATACATTTTTATTAGTTTTAATCTAATTATGCTTCAGTCTCATGGTAATTTGAAAGTCATTTTAGAGCATTTTAACTGTGTTAAAAACTTATAATTTTACTTTCCGAAGCCTTTGCTTCATTCTTAAAATTCTTTATTAATGTAATATATTTATTTATTGCGCAAAGAGAAATAAATATTATTCAAGTATAGCAAATTATTTGTTCATTTTAAGCCTATCTATGCAGTGTTAAAAACTACATGGCTAAAAAAAGCGTAGAATCACATAAATCTTCAAATATATTTCTAGGTAAGTAAATCATAAATGAAATTGCGTACATAAATAACTTTTACTGAAGTAATATATATATATATATATATATATATATATATATATATATACATATATATATATATTTTTATATGTATGCATGTATATATATATATATATATATATATATATATATATATATATATATATATATATATATATATATATATGTCGGGGTTGTCCAGTAAACGACACTAGAGTCCTGACATCATTTTCATCCTTTATTTAGATCTCACCAATACTATACTCAACAATGGCGTCTCATATTGGCGCCCAACTGCTAACAAAGGCAGTTTTCACTGCTTCGAGGAGCCACAGGTCCGACTTTCTTATCGCTCTCCCTCTCTCTCTGTCAGGTCATTGCGCGTGAGCCGTAGTTATGTGACTATTAACGCGAGGCGCGTTACTCCCATTAAAAGATTCTCTAATTAAATCTTTTAAATTACTCTATATTTTAAATCCTGACATGTATTTCATATATATATATATATATATATATATATATATATATATATATACATATATATATATATATATGCATATATATATATGTATATATATATATATATGTATACATACACATACATAATTTAACAGAAACACAACTTTTTTTAATGTTAAGCAAGTCTGTTTAAATAGGTAATTTTGTTATAATTTAAAATAAGTATTGAAATTTACTTAAATAGCAGTGAACTGAAATACAAATTCAATATTTACTCATTAGCTTAGCTATTTTGTGGTAGGCATTAATCTGGTATTAATTGCATGAAGAATTTGTAAATACATTCCTTGATTTTTATTCAGTGATTAAAAAATATCAATTTAAGTTTGACCTTTTTTAAGTTCATGATTATCCATATTATGTGATGGTAAAAGAACTGAATTTTGTATTCATGAACGATAAACAATCCAACAATGAAATACTTTTATTATCGATAAAAGTAGAAAGTTTTATTATCAATAAAAATGCATAGTAGATTCCAGAGTACTTAAATATAAATTGAACATTTACTCAGGACGTCGATGTTAAGACAACAAGCAGGTAATTTACTTTTTTATCAAAATGTTGCTTGAAAAATTATTAGGGGGCTTAGAGGAAAAGAAAGTGATTAAAATTTGATTAAAAATAAACTTCATTATCTTAGACCATTAGGCAGCAAATGTTATCAAACCTTACTTCAAGATTAAAAAAAAACAAAACAGAAAAAGGAAAAAAAACTCGAGAATGTATAATCATTGTATCCTTTCTGGATTAAGATTAAAATTTCTAATTACTAAAGGAAACTAATTTACTATATGTAAATAGTTGAATGTAAAAGCGAAAGAAAAGGTTAATTAGAAATTTGTAAATTTAAAGGTATATAAATTTTATGGCTACATTTAAAATTTTCACAAAAGTGTACAATTTTGTTCATATTTTGTTCATACGCAGAAAGGGGGGGGCGAGATTGTTTATGTCAGTGAAAGGGAAAGAAAGTTTTTGTTTTAACCTTTACTAAACGTACATGTTGCTGTCATACACATAGCTCAATATATTTTAACTAAACACTTAGACTTTTAAAACGGTTTCTTCAATAGTTCCTCATTACTGGTAACCATTATATGAAAAATAAAAAGTAAAAGGTATTCTTAGCGATTTTAAGGCTGAATTATTACATATTAAAAGTTGTCAGATATGTCAAAAGTTATTATGCATTTAGTCTAAAAATAATAATGTATGTAGTCTTAGTAATTTAAAGACTGAATTATTACTTATTAAAAGTTGTTAGAATTCTTATAAGTTAAGTTGATTTTAGTCACAAAAATATTTAAACTTTAAGAATAATAGAGATTTCAAATTCAAATTAATGATGAAACTTTTTTAAATAGATAAAAAGTATTAAGTTCCTATTAATTTTCTTTGCTTAAAGTATATTATACTTTCTTAATTCTTCACATTTAAAATACATTAATTCCTAATTCAATACTAGTTAAATGTAGTTAATACTAAAGGCAATTTTACTATAAATCTCTCTTTATATGAAATTAATAACAAATAGATATATATGTATGCGTGTTTATTTATTTGTATATTTATTCTTTAATCAAATTTTATCGGTTTGTACTAGTGTCATCAAAATTTAGGCAGGAATTTTTTAAGAGTCACTTTTATACTCTACGTAACATAGTCTTAATATGACATTTTTTGTAACTTTATCAATGACCAAAAAATGAAAAAAAAACATTCCTATCCTTTCATCAAATTTAAAGTTCTTAAAATAAATCAGTATATCTTCACAAATAAGAATTATCATTTGTATTTTTTTGTTATTATTCTGAAGTACTTCTAATGACTTTCAGACTGATATATAGTTTGTTACAATCAAGCAAAAGTTTTTTTTCAGTGGACTATGGATGTGATTCATGTTTAGCAAACAGAATTTGGAAAAATCTCTTTATCGAAGAATCACATTAATATTTTAATATTTATATGCTGATAACATAAATACTGATAACATAAAACCAAATTTAGAAGAAACCTTAAAACTAGTCATACTCATTATAAAATATAATAGTCTATTTTATTACCTATTGCTTTATAGAACTTTTAAAAAATTAATATTTTACTTCAGAATCTTTGTAAAGAAATCATAAAAACAATACTTACTTATTTAAGATTTTTTGTTTAGAGTTTGGATGAAAAACTTAGACGTCGTTAATGAAGTTTTAAAAATGAGGGGTTCTTTATGAGAATAGACTTTGCCTAAACTAGATATAGCTTAACTGGTTTCAAAGGGAATTTTAGGAACTCAAAAGGTAACTAAGTGTACTAAATGAGAGACAAGAATATTTTAAAGCAGTTCTCTAAATTCTTTTTATAGTACATTACGCGGAATATAATAGCTCTTTTGAACAAAAAGGGTTAGGCAAAATTTTCCCTGTTTTAGTTTAAAGTTATGTTTCATAAGTTTGAAAAAGTATTTCAACACCCAAGTAAAGTGAAAGCAATAAAATTAAACTATATTGCCAGAAAGTTGGAAAAATATTCAAAGTCATTATATGGTAGATAACACTTTTCAGAAGCAGCTGATTACTTGGAGGGGCTATACACCAAAAATAAATTATTTTATTATTCTTATATTATAGAACATTCATTCTTAAGGAGAATGTTGCCAGTGTAAAAGTATATGTAAAAATATCAGATAACACATAACGTCCTTGCACGACGATTATATTATATATCTTTACATTATTTTCTATTATCCATTATAAGAATTATCATTTACACATTCTACGAAGGATGCAACTCAATTTCAATTCTTATGGTATACGTGTTAATAATAAAGAACAAGTGCTGCCATCCGGTGGAAACCTGCAGCGTTAAAATCGTTAAATTGCTACTTTTTGTTTTGCAGATATTTTGTTTTAAACTGAATTTTTTCACTGCAAAATATCCTTTCTTTTTTTTGTCCCAGAAAGTGATAAATAATGAAATTTAAAAATTATTTACCTCAAATAAGATATTTTTATATATGTTTAGTGAAAATGGGTTTTAAAACCATTGTTCAAGTTCTTAAAAAGCATTACAACAGCATATGATTTTATCCGTACGATTTAGCTACATTTTTGTAGATCGATAGTGTTAACGAAACTTTATATTGAGATACATTTTTACATAAAAAGAGCACTGCATTTATAAATGTAGGGGTACAGATAGGTGCTGTGATAGACCTAAGTACAGAATTTTAACTTTTTACAGCTAGTGTTTTTTTTAATAATATTTCACAGCTTTAGTATATCAAAATTTAAAACCGTTGTTAAAGATTATTAAAATAATTCTTTATATAAACTTCAGATTGCAAAAAGGAGTAGGTGCCCAGAAAAACAATGATTCGATGTGTTTAAATACAAACGCAAACCTAACACGTGGTCAAAATTCATTCGGGCATCGCCAGTTTGAATAATTTCTTTAAAATTTGAATTACAATATAGTTCGTGATTATAAAATTCCCTTTATTTCATACACATAATTAAAAAAGTAGAAAGTCATGATTTCGAATCACAATAACTTTCCTAATTCCAGAATTTCCAAACTGATAAAACGATCTTAAATCTCACCTGCAATTTTATACTTTACACAAATTAATTTCTATATCTCTGTAAGTATCTAAGATTTGCAATTTAATGGTAGAGATGAATTACTAATTCCCCGAAATTTCCTTACTGATATATAGATATAGAGACCATTGTATAGTTACTTGCATAATCTCCCCATATAGAATCGATAATCTTGCAAACCGGAATTGATATAATGAGGTGTCTGATCATTTCCACAGAGTGAGTTTACGATGACATTCACGCGTACATTATCAAGGTTTCTATCTAGGAAAGGGGTCTAATAATGAACCCATAAGTTTCAAAACTATTTAATTGAATTTGAATGTCACATAACTTGCATTGATGTAATGACTAAGTTCTTTAAGTCTACCTTACCAGTTATTGCTAAGGCATTTATTATAAATTTTGTGAAACATAGAACTAATAATTTACGAAACATAGATAAGCTGTATTATTTTATTTCCTTAAACAATCATCTTAATGTCGCACTTTTATTTCAATGGTCTCAAACCTTGTAATGCTTCTGGGATACACTTTGACCAATTATAAAGTTATATACATACATACATACATACACACACACATATATTATATGTATATATATTATATTATATATATATATATATTGTATATATATATATATATATATATATATTGTATATATATATATATATATATATACATATATATATATGTATATATATATATATATATATATATATATATATGTATATATGTATATATATATATATATATATATATATATATATATATATATATATATATATATATATATATATATATATATATATATATATATATATATATATATATATATATATATATATATATATATATATATATATATATATATATATATATATATATATATATATATATATATATATATATATATATATATATATATATATATATATATATATATATATATATATATATATATATGTATATATATATGTATATATATATATATATATATATATATATATATATATATATATATATATATATATATATATATATATATATATATATATATATATATATATATATATATATATATATATATATATATATATATATATATATATATATATATATATATATATATATATATATATTATATATATATATATATATATATATTATATATATATGTATATATATATGTATATATATATATATATATATATATATATATATATATATATATATATATATATATATATATATATATATATATATATATATATTTATATATAATATATATATATATATATATATATATATATATATATATATATATATATATATATATATATATATATATATATATATATATATATATATATATATATGTATATTTATATATGTATATATATATATATATATATATATATATATATATATATATATATATATATATATATATATATATATATATATTATATATATATATATATATATATATATATATATATATATATATATATATATATATATATATATATATATATATATATATATATATATATATATATATATATATATATATATACATGTGTGTGTGTGTGTGTGTGCAGATCTAAAAAGGGGATAGTTGGAAATTACTTGAGTTATAAACGATTTTAAAAAGCGAACACTTTTATAATAATAAAATACATGGAAAAGACCCATGTTTGAGTAACCTTTTGGAGAATTGCGGTCAGCAGTAGATATATTTCTCAGGAAGTTAATGACTAATCCAGCGAAAATTTCAGATCATGGACATGGAGCTGTCATCACCTTTCCACGTTTAGCTCCGCCATGAAAAAAAGAAAATGGCGCAAGCGATGCCTGAAATGGAAAATCCAAACTAAAAAAATAATTGTTTTTACTACGAAGGACTAATTATTCCATTCGCCTTAACACTGGACGATGTCATATATATATATATATATATATATAATATATATATATATATATATAATTCTTCTGTTCATGTATTTTTAATAGATCTCCTCTTAAACGGCTGGATTGATTTTGTTGCAGTTTTGTGTACGTAATTAAGTTGATCCCAGAATGGTTTGGATTCACAATTTGATTCGATAAAAAATGTTTTTTTTATAAGAATTAAAAATTGCTTGCATATTTGAATTATTATAAAGTTGCTTGAAACTCACCACTACCAACGTATCTGTGGCGTATCTGGTCCAGTTTATAATTTATTTAAATCTATTTTACAAATTTGGGATTTACAGCGTTGAAACAGGAGAATGTCAGAAACTTCCATTCCTTACTGAAATATATCTTTATGTACGCTTGTTGTTTAATATTCATTGGTAATAAAGGGTCAACTAAGAACTGAATTTCCCAATTTGGAGGGCTATAGAATCTTTTCTATTGATTTAAATGGTATAAAATTTCAACTGGAGATAATTAAAATGGTATGATTTCAGGTAAATAAGAATCAGAAAATTCGTTGATTGGTGGTGTTGCAGTACATATATATGTGTATGAAATATGCTATGCTATGCTATCTATTTATTAACCTAATTATACTAGGGAATTATTTTGCAATTGCAATGTTGTTCTGCTATTTTTATAAGATGATTTTGCCAGTAACAATTTTTCCTCCTGAGTATGCAAAATTTGTCATTTTTTAAAATCAAATGGATAATGCTTTTAATTTTGCACTGTAACACAAATAGTGTTCCACGCTTTCAGTATCCTCTGATATATACCAATTGTGTTAGAGCACCACTTATTGATGAGTTCTTGTACTCCTTTCTTTAAAATTTTATAATGCCAAGAGCAACTTTTAAGTATGTGTCATTCGAATTTTTTTCTCCATTCAACCATCAGAACACATTCAAGTCTAATGTTTTGGTGACCCTGTGTTTGACTGCATAAGTTATTAATATTTTATTATCTTCATATTCTAGAAAATTTTTAGAATTATTTTAATATTTTCATATAGATTACTGTTTCAAACAAACACGAAAATATTTGTTTTTCTTGTAAACAATGTTTTAATAAAATGATTATTTTTTAATTTATTGCTCGCTCTCTTCAAAAATAAGTATGATTTGCATTATTCACCAAATTATGTGGACCTAAAATCTATTTATTTTACTTGTGCTTTCTTTCTTTTTAATTTTAAACCACTTATGCTTGAGTGATTTCTGCCAAATATATATTAATGAGCTCCTTAAATGTAGGTTAATATGAACTCTTGAGAGTTAAACAAATATGAAACAGTTTTGAATATTAAAGACTGTCCTCATGAGTGAAGAGCTGTCACTTTAAATGTCATAGGATCTCATTTGTAAGAAGAGAAATACTTCGTGATACGACCTTTAAGTAGTAACTATTATCTAGATAAGAAGTCGGAATTTATCTAAGTTTATCTAGATAAGAGAGTTATCTAGTAATCACTGTATTGTGAATCTATAAATAATTTGTTCGATTTCATTTAATGTAAATTCTTAAAAAAAAAAACTTAATGAGTGAAGCATGAAAAATCTTTGAATTTGAAAATTAAAAATTATCTTGATCTTTCTAATTTTTTTAACTTAAAATTTAGTTATTTAGTAAGTTTACCTGTATCTGGTTTCTTTGTAGTTTAAACCTATTAATGCCTGATTAATTTTTGTCAAATATATATTAATAAGAAACTTAAATGTTAGTTTTTATGAACTGATGAGGCTTCATAAAAACTAACATTAAAAATAATTGTAAAACATCTTTGAATATAAAAACATGTTCTCATGAGTAATCATCATTTTAAATGTCAGAGGTGAATCTCATAAGAAGAGCAATACTTCGTGATAAGAGATTTATGCAGTAAATATTATCTATATAAGACGTCTATATTTACCTATACTTATCTAGATAGGAGAGTTAATTGAAAATATAGTATTGTTAAGTGAAGTTATATAATAAATAGTTAAAAGTGTTCACAACAGATTCAATTGATACAAATACTAAACAAAATGTAAATGTATATGCGAGTTACGAAAAAAACATAAAATGTTGATCCAAACAACACAATTAAAATAATATTAGGTGTTCATAGATGGTAGATTATTTAATGGATTATCATCTATCTTCGCTAAAAACCTGTCGTTTTAAGAAAGCACAAAAATTTTACAAAATTCCTTAAACTGTTTTTTAAAAAGGATAGTATACATGTATGGGTTGATTTTAAAAAGGATGCTAGGCCTTTATGGGTTAATTCTATTATTAAAACTTCCAGCACATATTTAATTACTAGATTTGAGTTAGGGAACAGCCCCATTATATTATAGTAGCTTGAGTCAAACTGTCAATTTTATGCCTGGTATATTTTAAAATAGATTTAAATAATTTATAATTAACTAATTATATCAGTTAACAACTAAGTTAATTAGAACAGACAAAGTCAAACAAACAACTTTTAATTAACAATAGTCATTAATCTTTTACACCATTATGGAAATTCTAACTGTAAATATTCCAAATTAATCGAGTATTTATAATGGTTATAACACATATTTTAAATTGTATAAAACTGTGCATTTAGGTTTGTTTTAAAGACTAATTACTTATAGTTTCTTTCTACTTTTACTTTTCTTCCAAATTTCCCCAGTTTTATAATTTATATCTCACAAATATTTCGCTATAATAAATTTCTTTCGCTTTTATTATTATAAAAGATTGTTTTGTGATACCAATATTCTTAATTAAATTAAAGATCTGAGGATAATATAGAAATTTGTTAAAAATTATCCTGCATTAATTATACAATTCATTATAATGATTTATGCCGGATTTTATGAATTTATAAGAGTTGAAACTTGTCATCTTAACACTTTTTGTAAAATTTTATAAAACATTTAAATACATAGTCTGTCGAAAACTACACTTTTCAGTATGCTTCATTTGCGAAGACTTTTTTACAAGGTATAAAACCTCATAAAATTTATTCTACAAAGTGTTTGTTCGATTATTTACAAAAATACAGATGCATTTGTCTTTGTGGTTATATATCTTATCAAAGTTTTTAAAAAAATTATCTAAGTGGGAATTATTAAATGTAAAATTTTTTATCAAATCTTTTATTAGTTTTAGTTATAACTTTTTACAAGGGAGAAATTTCGACGATTTTGAAAAAATGCGCTGATAATAGAAGTAATAAAATAATTGAAATCTGTCTAATGTCTTTCAATTGACATATGACTGAAGGTTCAGAAAGACAAATGTACTTTTATGGTCAATTTTTATGGTATTATTTTTATTTTCAAAAGACAACTGACTATAAAATGCCTTACTTTTTAAAACATTTTAAAAAGTTTAACGTATAATCAAAGTTCATTCAGATTTTATCACTGTATTATCCTATTTCTTCCACAGTAATAAATGAAGATTTTAAAATTTTATTATCCATAGTTTTCAGACATATTAATATTTTGGATATCAAATAATAAACTGACAGAAGTTTCACAAAAAACAAACATATTTTTATAGTGATATTAAAATCTTTCTCTGGCCAGATGCCGTTATAGAAGCGATTGCAAAAGAATACTACATACTAAGAAAATTACTGAGAATACCATAATAACTACTAAAAATACCAGATACTAAGAAACCAGAAGAGTAACAAAGTATAGAATAGTTAGATAAGAACTCAACATTCTAATTTCTGTTACTGGAAGATTAATTGTCATCCGGCATTTTAACGAAGCATCGGATCGTAGTATAAAAGGAAGAGGAAAATATGCGATTGCAGTACATACGACATATAATATTCCAAAAGAACATAGTTAGTAGTTATTATACTAATTATTTTATTCTTGTGAATAGCAAATCTCATTAAAAAATACAAAATCAAAGAAAAATACATCATTTTTTTTTCAAAAGACAACTGACATACATTTAACTTACTGCCTTACATACATTGAAACATTTTAAAAAGTTAAAATGAATGAAACATTTTAAAAAGTTTAACGTATAATCAAATTTTATTCAGATTTTATCACTGTATTATCATATTTCTTCCACAGGAATAAATGAAGATTCTAAAAATTTGCTATCCATAGATTTCATACAAATTAATATTAATATTTTGGATATCAAATAATAAATTGACTGAAGGTTCCGGAAGACAAACATATTTTCATGGTCACATGAAAATCTTTCTCTGGCCAGATGCCGTTATAGAAGCGATTGTAAAATATACTAAGAAAATTACTAAGAATACCGGAGTACCTACTACAAATACCAGATACCTAGAAACCAGAAGAGTAACAAAGTATAAAATAGTTAGATAAGGACTCCACAGTCTAATTTATGTTACTGGAAGATTAATTGGCATCAGGCTTTTTAACGAAGAATCGGATCATGATATAAAGGAAGAAGAGGAATATATTCGATTACAGCACATACAGCATATAATGTTCCAAAAGAATATAAGCTGTATTTATTAGAATAATTGTTTTACGCTTGTGAATAGAAAATCTAATTAAAAAATGAAAAAAAATCAAACAAAAATCAAACAAAAATACATTATATGTTGTTTTTTGCAAAGACAACTAATTAAGAACTGTCGTAAGTTTTAAACCATTTAAAAAAAGTTTAGCATATAATCAAAGTTCATTCAGATTTTGCCACAATATTATAATGTTCCATCTACAGTAATAAATAAAGATTCTAAAATTTTACCATCCATAGTTTGCAGACATATTAATATTAATATTTTAGATATCAAAAAATAAATTGAGTTAAGGTTCTCAAAGACAAGCATATTTTTATGGTGATATTAAAATCTTTCTCTGACCAAATGCCGTTATAGAAGCGATTGCAAAAGAATACCACATACTAAGAAAATTACTGAGAATACCATAATAGCTACTAAAAATACCAGATACTAAGAAACCAGAAGAGTAACAAAGTATAGAATAGTTAGATAAGAACTCCACAGTCTAATTTCTGTTACTGGAAGATTAATTGGCATCGGGCTTTTTAACGAAGCATGGGATCGTGATATAAAAGGAAGAAGAGGAAAATATGCTATTGCAGCACATACGACATATTATGTTCCATAAGAATATAGGTAGTAGTTATTATACTAATTATTGTATGCTTGTGAATAGAAAAACTATACTTAAAAATAAAAAATCGAAAAAAATACATCATCTGTTGTTTTTTCTAAAGACAACTAATTAAACACTGCCGTCAGTATTAAAACATTTGAAAAAAGTTTAACATATAATCAAAGTTCCTTCGCTGAACGAGATTTTGTCACTGTATTATAATGTTCCTTCCACAGAAATAAATGAAGATTCTAAAATTTTACTATTCATACTTAGACAAATATTAATATCAATATTTTGCTTATCAAACAATAAACTGACTGAAGGTTCACAAAGATAAATGTATTTTTATGGTGATATTAAAATCTCTCTCTGGCCAGATGCCGTTGTAGAAGCTATTGCAAAAGAATGCAAGGTACTAAGAAAATAACTAAGAATACCGGAGTACCTACTACAAATACCAGAAACTAACAAACCCGAAGAGTAAAAAAGTATAGATTAGTTGGATAAGTAACAAAGTATTGAGTTGCAAGATAAGAACTCCACAATCTAATTTCTGTTACTGAAAGATTAATTGGCATCGGGTTTTCTAAAGAAACGTCGCCTGGTGATATAAAGTTAGAAGAGAAAAATATGCTATTACAGCACATACGGCATATAGTGATTAAAAATAATTGGCAGTAGTTATTAGACAAATTAATTCAGGATTGCATTTAGAAAATCTATTCTTAAAAATAAAAACATCAAAAGAGAAATACGCTATTGTTTTCTCCAAAGACAACTAATTAAGAACTGCAGTAAGTATTTAAAAAAGTTTAACATATGACCAAAGGCCATTACGCTCAACCAGATTTTACCTCTGCAGTATAATGTTCCATCTACAGTAATAAATTAAGATTCTAAAATTTTATTACCCATAGTTTGTAGACATATTAATATTAATATTTTGCCAATCAAACAATAAACTGAGTGAAGTTTCACAAAAACAAACATATTTTTATGTTGGCATTAAAATCTTTATCTGACCTGATGCCGTTATCTAAGCGATTGGAAAAGAATACCAGATACTAAGTAAAATACTAAGAATACCCGAGTAGCTACTAAAAATACCAGATATCAAGAAACCAGGAGAGTAACAAAGTATAGAATAGTTAGATAAAAACTCCACAGATTAATTTCCACAGTCTAATTTAATATTTTGGATATCAAACAATGAACTGACTGCAGGTGCACAAAGACAAACATATTTTAATGGTGATATTAAAATCTTTCTCTGGCCAGATGCTGTTATAGAAGAGATTGCAAAAGAATAGCAGATACTAAGAAACTTACTAAGAATACCAGAGTAGCTACTAAAAATACTATATACTAAGAAACAATTAGAGTAACAAAGTGTAGAATAGTTAGATAAGAACGCCACAGTCTAATTTAATATTTTGGATATCAAACAATGAACTGACTGCAGGTGCAGAAAGACAAACATATTTTTAATTGTGATATTAAAATCTTTCTCTGGCCAGATGCCGTTATAGAAGCGACTGCAAAAGAATATCACATACAGAGAAAATTACTAAGATTACCGGAGTAGCTACTAAAATGCCATATACTAAGAAACCAGAAGAGTAACATAGTATAGAATAGTTAGATAAGAACTCCACAGTCTAATTTCTGTTACTGGAAGATTAATTGGCATCGGGCTTTTAAACGTGTCGTGATACAAAAGGAAGAAGAGGAAAATATGCGATTGCAGCACATACGGCATATAATGTTCAAAAAGAACATAGGCAGTATTTATTATAATAATTATGTTAGGATTCTAAATAGTAAATATATACTTAAAAATAAAAGAAATCTAAGAAAAAACAGTAACAAAAATTAGTTGTTTTCTGCAAAGACAACTAATTAAGAACAGCCTTGAGTATTAAAACATTTAAAAAACAGTTTAACATATTATCAATGTTTATTATACTCGACCAGATTTTGTCACTGCATTATACTGTTCCATCCATAGTAATAAATTAAGATTCTAAAATTTTACTATCCATAGTTTGCAGACATATTAATATTAATATTTTGGATATCAAACAATAAACTGACTGAAGGTTGACAAAGGCAAACATATTTTTATGGTGATATTAAAATATTTTTCTTTCTAAATTCCGTTATAGAAGCTATTGTAAAAGAATACCAGATACTATGAAAATTACTAAGAATACCGGAGTAGCTACTAAAAATACTAAATACTAAGAAACCAGAAAAGTAACAAAGTATTGAGTTGCAAGATAAGAACTCCTAAGTCTAATTTCTGTTACTGAAAGATTAATTGGTATCGGGGGTTTCTAACGAAGCATCCGATCGTGATATAAAGGAAGAAGAGAAAAATATGCAATTACAGCACATAGGCATGTAATGTTCCAAACGAATATAGGCAGTAGTTATTAGACTAATTATTTTATGCTTGTGGATTGTAAAAAATAAAAAAAAAACATTACAAGTTGTTTTTTTCATAGACAACCAATTAAGAATTGCCGTAAGTATTAAAACATTTAAGAAAAGTTTAAGATATAATCAAAGTTCATTTCGCTCAACCAGATTTTGCCACTGTATTATAATGTTCCATAAACAGTAATAAATTAAGATTGTAAAATTTTACTATCCATAGTTTGCAGACATATTAATATTAATATTTTAAATATCATACAATAAACTGACTGCAGGTTCACAAAGACAAACATATTTTTATGGTGACATAAAAATCTTTCTCCGGCCAGATGTCGTTATAGAAGCGATTGCAAAAGAATACCAGATACTAAGACAATTACTAAGAATACCGGAGTACTTACTACAAATACCAGAAACTAAGAAACCAGAAGAGTAACAAAGTATAGATTAGGTAGATAAGAACTTCACAGTCTAATTTCTGTTACTGGAAGATTAAATGGCATCGGGCTTTTTAACGAAGCATTGAAACGTGATATAAAAGGAAGAAGAGGAAAATATGCGATTGCAGCATATATGACATATAATGTTCCAATAGAACATAGGCAGTAGTTATTAGACTAAATATTTTATCATTGTGAATAGAAAAACTATACTTAAAATAATAATCGAAGAAAAAATATATTATCTATTGTTTTTTCGAAAGACAACTAATTAAAAACTGCCGTACGTATTAAACATTTAAAAAAGTTTAACATAATTATTTACATTATTTATTACTTTTTATTACGCTCAACCAGATTTTGTAAATGTATTATAACGTTCCATCAATAGTAATAAATTAGGATTTAAAATTTTTACTATCCATATTTTGCAGCCTATTAATATTAATATTTTGCCTATCAAACAATATTTATACAAAATGCTTTTGATAATCATAAGTGTGTTACCTCCATTTAAATAATTTTCTACCAAAACACAAACACGCATACGCATGCTACATAATTTAGTACCAACTGCATATGTATGGATTGAATCTATACACGTAAATATTTATAGTGTAATACAACTCACTTGAATATATACTTGTGAGGTCTTATGGAATAAAGCTTTCATAGAGCTCTCTAGATATAATCATGTCATCCGAATTAGAATCCGCTATATGAGCAGAGATTTCGTACTTCTAAATATGTAACTTGCAATACACTCACAATGTATACATTTCCAACAGAAAAAGGTATTTTCTCTTAACACTATCTGTTTTCTTTGAAATAAAGAACACAGCTTAAATCAAATACACAGTTCAATATATTATTTCATTTTAAATACTAGTTTATTCTCATTGTATTAATTTACACACACACACAAACATGCACATACACACATATACCAATATATATATATATATATATATATATATATATATATATATATATATATATATATATATATATATATATATATATAAACAAAAATGTTAGGTATATCTACACAAGGAGGACTAAAGCACATGTTATTATTTCATCTTAGACAAACTGAGTAATCATCTCTTCATTTGGATATAAGCAGAAAACAGGTATAAGAACTGTCAACAATAAATAATATGACTTTTATCTCTAGAATTATAAAATGCGTCATTTTGACTAGTTTTAATAAGTTTTTTGGTAATTTTACCCTTCTTAAACATTATTTAAACCATTGTTCTTTGCCAACGCATTACATTTAATGAAAGGGTTACATATGTATTGGCGCGTAGGTTTGACTACGTTTTGGAATTGATAAGCAAGAAATATTTGACAACTATAACATTTTGTTCTAGTAGAACTTTAAACTTTTCAACTTTGTTAAAATAACTAAAATGGGAGAAGTAATATATATATATATATATATATATATATATATATATATATATATATATATATATATATATATATATATATATATAAGCAAAGAAAATACTATTAAAAGATGTATTTACAGAATGTAATGGTGAAGCGATTCAAATTTCTCTCTGTTTTTCACCGAACAGTGTATCCTGAAAGTATGAACTGCAATAGTCTGAGGTACTTTTACACGCAAAAGTAAATTATCTTTGTTTAAAAGATCGTTGTTTAATTACCTTCTCTCAGACGTCGCACTAAACGTGTTAAGCGTCACGTTGTTGTTTAGGTATGTGCATGGTAACTTTAACATCCCTCAGTTTATATAGACTGTTTTTGTCGTGTCGTTGCGTTTTATACACGTCGCACAAATAAAAGCTTGTAAGGTATTGTATTTAAGAAATTTGTATCCTCTAGTCTGCATCTCTAATTTTTATTGCAATCTCTTCACTATATAACAAAAAACTTCAATGTATCAAATATTAAAATGCATGTAATTGCCGATAGAACCCCTTATTTGAGCTTTAGATATAGCTAGAGAGTCCTTAAAGTCCTGAAAGCTCAATTTCAACGCAATGTCCCTATAATCAAATCTAACTCAATATTCGTATAATATTGTACAAATTTCTGAGAATATTCAAACTAATATGTTAGCAATTGTGTAAATCTCCCCTGTCGTAAAAATTGTTCTTGTTGCTGATGATACTTGAATATTCCAAGCCCGTGAGACGAGGGCTACTCCGATTAATGCGAAGTGATAAGTGTTTCTTTTGTTGAGTACCTCTGGGTAAGAGAAGACTTTTCTAAAAAGGGTCTTGGTAATTTAGAAGCTGAGACCTAACAGGCTTAGCTTGCAATGTCCAGAAGTTTAGTTTGGTAATTTGGAGAAATTTGTTACCAGAACATTTTTATAGGCCCCATCCACCATTAATAAACACGATGAATCTTGTCCGACTCGAAGCTTGATCTCGTAAACCTTCCGGATATGGGGTCATTTCCTTAGTCGGCTGAAGAGTAATTGGTTTGGATGTCTCACAATGAAAAAAAAATAAGTTTATATGAAGAGCAAAAAATAAATTAGTATAATTTAACAAGTGTAGAAGAAAGTCATTTGGTTTTTATACCGGATTCATATATCAATAAGCCGAGTGGCTTTGAGGTAGCGATTCGTGCTCCCACGACACAGGTTCAAGGTTCTATCTCCGGGCTGGGCAAGGTTGACTTAGACTCTCATTTCGTTAGTGGGTAGATGAACTGAGGACCAAGATTGTTTGGGAACTAAACTCTGGTTGTTCCCCGTAAGATTGACCAATTAACCAGTACATGTGCTTCGCCCCCCAATGTGCTAGGTAACGTAAACATAGATTGGCACCATAGGTCCAAGCCCCCTGGGGCTGTTGCACCGAGGAGTTTAGATTTAGTTTTATATTTCAATAATTTTATAATATTCTATATTAATTCTCTATGGATATCTAATACATACCCTTATAATAACAATATAGTTCTTTTTCTTTAATAGTTTCATGTGTGTTTATTATTGCCAGAAACATAATGAAATAATTTATTATATTTAAAATATGTAAAAAACTGAAATTGCACCAAAATAGGTTTATCGTTAAGTTGTATATATATCATTGCCACATTCAAATGAGCCAATTAACTACGCATTGAATGTTTCAGAATTTGAAATTTTACGTCCCAAAATTCTTTGTGAACTTCGAAATGAGAAAATAAATAAACCAGCATAAATTTGCATTTGCAAATCTTCTTAAGGCATTATACACAAAAGACTCTTGCGACAGTTTGTTTGAACAATAGGACTACCGTTTCTTGATTTAAACTCGATGATAATGTATCTTTAATGAAGAAAATCTAGTTGGAATTAATCTTGAATAGAAATCCTCGCCTGTGTTGTTTTAATACTAAGGAATATTTAGGGACTAAATTTTCCTCTTTAACAAATTTAAATCTTTTTGAATATAAAATTAGATTTATCAGCATTTTGAATTTTCTAAGAGAAGTAAATAACCAGCATTTTAGGATATCTTAAAATAAGAAATTAAATACTTCAATATTTTTAAAACTTACGTTGTTAAACAAACGGTATATTTAAATACAGTTAAATGACACATGTTTTAAAAGGTTTAAATACGAAATCGATTAATTAATTTCGAAACTCATACAGTTAAATTAAATGTATATTTTGTTTTTTTGTTATTATTTCTTATTAGTGAATGATTATAACTATTTTTAATAGTTTAAGTTAGGTAAGTGACTTGTACTACAGAAGAATTTAAATAACAAATTAAACTTTTCATTATATTTGTAACCCATGTGGTTAAATAATTGATATACCTTGTATCTTTGTTATCCCTCTACTTTGTTATAATTTGTTATTAGTTAATGAGTATCAGTTAAATATTTGTGAATATTTTGAAATTTGTTTGCTTTTAAGTGTTTAGAATTTTAGAAGATATCAAAATAAGAAATTAATTATTTCACTATTTTAACTTTGTGGTTAAATAACGATATGCATTGTATCTTTGTTATCCCTTACTTTGATTATAATATTTTTATTAGGGAATAGTATAGTTATGAAAATTTGTGACATATTAATTCAACATTTTTTAAACTCGTGTGGTTAAATTAGATATTTTGTTTCTCAGTTACTAACCACTTAAATAATACACTTTTTGAAAAGTTTTAAACTTTTGAAGAAGAGGGAAAATATTTTTCTGATAAAACTTCTTTGGTAATTGTCTTGCTTAAACAAAGAAAAGTACACTTTAGTATTAGTGGGTTAACAATATTAACCCATTAAGCGAAGGAAAGACTGTTTGGAAAATTTAGTTCTCTGGCTTGTAATATAATTATTTTGTTAATGAATCAGAAAAATGCCTATGATGTCAGGAGTTGGATTGTGAATATCTTTCTTTTATTTTAATTGCTGCAAAACTACGTATAATTTCGGGAAGCTTATTAAAAGCTATATGCTATTACATAATTTGATAATTTGTCTATAGGGCAATGTAAACAAACTGCATTATTATAAAATTCTAGCCCAAAACCTATATGCCACTTTGGTTGTCAATTCCAGATGTACTCTTTCCGTGAGTTTAAATATTTGCTAAAATTTAATATTTTGGGTATATTAATATTTAATTGGAAATAGGCAACTACGTATACTTTTAGGCACCTTATCAAAAACTATAGGCTATTACAAAATTTGGCAATTTTTTAATAGGGCAATGTAAACAAATTGCACTGTATTCCATTATAGGGTGTCTATGCCAGATGTACTCTTTCCGTGAGTTACAACATTTGCTAAAATTTAATAGTTTTGGTAAATTACATACTTAATTGGTAAACTGTAACTACGTATACTTTCGGTCACCTTATCAAAAGCTATATGATATTACAAAATTTAGCAATTTTTTAATAAGGCAATGTAAACAAATATCACTGTTATACAATTCTGGACCAAAACCTATGTGCTAGTATCGGGTGTCAATGCCTGATGTACTCATTCCTTGAATTAAAACATTTGCTAAAATTTAATATTTTGGGTAAATTACATACTTAATAGGTAAAAGGTAACTACGTATATTTTCTGGCATATTTTCAAAAGCTCTGTACTATTGCAAAATTTGGCAATTTTATAAAAGGTCAATGTGAACATATTGCACTGTTACACAAATCTAGACCAAAATCACTATATTCCAGTATCAGGTATCAATGCCAGATGTTCTCTTTCCGTAAGTTAAAACATTTTCTAAAATTGATATTTTGGGTAAATTACATATTTAATTGGTAAAAGATAACAATATACCCTCATGTACCTTATCAAAATATATATGCTATTACAAAATTTGTCAATTTTATAATAGGACAATGAAAACAAACTGCACTGTTACACAGCTTTACACCAAAACCTATATTACAGTATCGGGTGTCAATGCCAGATGTACTCTTTCCGTGAGTTAAAACATTTGCTAAAATTAATATTTTGGGTAAATTACATACTTAATAGGTAAAAGGTAACTACGTATATTTTCTGGCACCTTTTCAAAAGCTCTGTACTATTGCAAAATTTGGCAATTTTATAAAAGGTCAATGTGAACATATTGCACTGTTACACAAATCTAGACCAAAATCTATATTCCAGTATCAGGTATCAATGCCAGATGTTCTCTTTCTGTAAGTTAAAACATTTTCTAAAATTGATATTTTGGGTAAATTACATACTTAATTGGTAAAAGGTAACTACATATACTTTCGGGCACCTTATCCAAACTATAAGCTATTACAAAATTTGGCAATTTTATAATAGGGCAATGTAAACAAATTACACTGTTATACAATTCTAGACCAAAACCTATGTGCCAGTATCGGGTATCAATGCTAGATGTACTCTTTCTGTAAGTTCATAAGTTTAATATTTTGGGTAAATTACATACTTAATTGGTAAAAGATAACTACGTATACTTTCGGGCACCTTATCAAAAGCTATATGCTATTACAAAATTCGGCAATTTTATAATAGGGCAATGTAAACAAATTGCACTGTTATACAATTCTAGACCAAAATTTATATTCCAGTATCGAGTGTCAATATCAGATATACTCTTTCTGTGAGTTAAAACATTTGCTGAAATTTAATATTTTGTGTAAATTACATATTTGTTGTTGTTGTTGTTGACTTATGACACTTGGTGAAACCATGTACGATTGAACCTGAGGCTATTCATATGAAGGCAAAGGGGTGAACCTTCCGTTTTTAACTAGCACTACAAGGCTGAAAGTACGACTTACGCTCAAGTGGGTCCTAGAAATTTTGAAGTAGGGACCAAGCAGAAGACCCATAGACTTGGCCTGCCATCCCCAGAGGAATTAATTGAGAACTTGGAATACACTAAGAACACGAACACATCTTACGTGCCCCAAAATTACATACTTAATCAGTAAAAGGTAACTACGTATACTTTCGGGCACCTTATCAAAAGATGTATGCTATTACATATTTTGACAATTTGATAATATGACAATGACAATAAACTGCACTGTTATACAACTCTAGAACAAAACCTATATTTCAGTATCGAATGTCAATGCCAGATGTACTCTTTCCGTAAGTAAAAACATTTTCTAAAATTGTAATCTTAGGTAAAATTTTATTGGTAAAAGGTAACTTTGAATGTAAATATAAAAATTACTTTGTCTAGATTGGTACGCTAAAGTAATATTTTTGCAACATATAACCTATAAACCATCTTCCTATTGCCAATTCATAATGGTTGTAAATATCACTGCCAGCAGTATGTTCGAACAACTGGAATCCAGTTTTGAGAGGTTTTGTCCAAACAATAGGGCCTTTGCTCGAAGTCCAGTCTTCTACCAATGAGACCCCGCAAGTATAGAAAGAAAGGTTCATTTGCAGAATGATTAAGTTTGTTATACCAATAAACATGGTTTGCTAAAATTAAAACTATTGATTAAAATAGATTTCAATCTTTAATAATAATTAATAATTATAATTAGATTTATTTATTGGAGCTGTATTAAACAATTAATAACACATATAAATCAATAAAATTCAACATCATAAGGAACAACTGTGTTATAGCATAAAAGAGTTTAATTCAGTAATGTGACAGATTTTAATATTTTAAGAGTTAATTTACTTATTTAAATGAATACTGACTATATAACATTTGAATTAAAGTTCCATCATCTTTAAACGAAAAAATGCGCTGTATTAATACCCGGTACAGAGAAAATATTATTGGTAACATTTTTTTATGTATTATAGAGGGGGAAAAAGAACATTAAGGGATTTCATTTCATTTATCATGTATTACGCTGTTATCTTAATAGAAATGTCATTTTAGGTAATGAAATAAGTCCGGCATTGAACTACCATTCAGAAAATACTGAATAGTTTAATCAAAGGAAAATGCACTATTGAATTTATCATTTTAATTATTATCTTTGAAAAGACAAAGAGGTTTAGGTATTATAAACAGTGAAAATAAACGGAAGAAATATACTATATTAAATTTATTGAATGCTTATACATTCTTTTAAACCACTCTTTTAATGAAATGATATTTAATTCAGTAAAACCCGAGAAAAATTACAATTGAGCTTAAAAGTATGCTAAAATTAATACACCACATTTTTCTAATGTAACGACGACATAAAAAGATGTAATTAATTTATAAATATCCTCTTTGGATGGAACTAACGTAACGAGCTTAATATACAAGTGCGATTTTAAATCTATGCCATTGATAATAGATTTAAAAAGTTTTAATCCCCCAAAAGAAATATCTTACCTGTAAGGAGTTAATTAAAGATTCAACAGTCTTAACACTTAAGATTGAATGAAAAAGCTGATTAGTTATCTACACTCTTCGAGATCTTTTATTTTACTTAGCGTTGCAAATAAATAGGCTGTAAATCACATTTATTCATGGTAATTACTTCCAACAAACTAGTTAGTTTATCTGACGGGGAATCTTAAGTTAGCAATATATTATAGAAACTGAGCTTTTAAAACAAAGATTAGAACCCCGCGTAGGAAAATCAATGAAGATTTATTTGCTACTTACGAATTAAAATTATTGAAATGTTTGCAATTGAATTAGTGAATATCGAAAGGTTGTAATTGGTGAAAGTAAAAAAATACGTAATGTTCATACCATATAGAAGAGACTAAGAGTGTTTCTTTTATATTATATTTTATTATGCTATGAAAGTCTATTGCTGATAAAAATAAAAAGAACAACGCTTACAATAAATAAATAAATAAATAAACACAAAGACTATCATTATATATAAAAGAACGTTTTCACTGAGAAGAAAACTTCACAGAGAAGACTGGAGACGTTTTTAGGGCAGGTTAAATGTTGACAGGGAATTAAACACCAAGCAGAATTGTATTGGGTTTAAACATGGGAATGTAAACCAGTGGTTACAACCTGTTATAACCTTTCATTTCAATATCAATTTTGAACAAAATATTACTGTTTCACTTATTGAATACTAACCAAATATATTATACAAGCATTTATCAAAACTAAATTAACATTTATAAAACTATTATAATTTAAAGACATACCACTAACAAACGTCAAATAAAAAGATTAACATAATGTATATAAATTTTTGACCAAAATAATACTGTTCCACTTATTGAATAGTAACCAGATATATTTTACAAGCACTTGTTAAAAAAAAACCCTAAGCTAAGAGTTATAAAAATATTATAATTTAAATGACATATCACTAATAAATATCAAATAAAAATATTAACATAATGTAAATAAATTTTGACCAAAATAATACTGTTCCACTTATTGAATACTAACCAAATAAATTTTACAAGCATTTATGACAACAAAGTTAACATTTATGAAAAATAATTATAATTTAAATGACATATCACTAATAAACGTCAAATAAAAAGATTAACATAATATAAATAAATTTTGACCCAAAAAATATTGTTCCACTTATTGAATACTAACCAACTAAATTTTACAAGTTATTATCAAAACTAAGTTAACATTTATGAAAATATTTTAATCTAAATAACAAACACTAATAAACGTGAAATAAAAAGACTACCAGAGCGTAAATCAATTTTGAATAAAGAGCTACTGAACCACATATTGAATACTAACCAAATATATTTTACAAGCATTTGTCAAAATTAAGTTAACACTTATATTATAATTCAAATGACATACCACTAACAAACATAAAAAAAGACTAACATAATGTAAATAACATAATAGAAGTACAACACAATAAATACATACAACATAAATATTTTAATTACTTTCTACACAAGATCTTTTATATGATTTGGTTGAATTTCAAAAATGATTACAAGTGAAAAATTTTCAGGATGTTTCTAAATTTAGAGAGTTTCGTAATTTATTTTGGATACTTTAAAACTTAGAAATCAATATTACTGTTCCTGAAGATCTAATAAAATAGTTTATTAGATGTAATTAGAACCCATGCAACATTTGTTTTATGATTTTAACAATAATTGGTGTATATTTTTACAATTGCATATTTCATTTTTATATTTCTAATATTATATTTTATATATATT
>CM063504.1:112318081-112350581 GCA_032207245.1 Pardosa pseudoannulata | reverse complement strand
TCTCCGAATAATCTGCATTCCAGACGAAACAAAAGATTTCCTTCCTTCTGAGGACTTCTTTGTATCAATAAAATATGCATATCGCAGAGCTGCTAGCCGAAAGCACTGTGTATTTTTCTTATCTGTTATCCCTTCAATTTCCGAAAAGTAAATGCATTTCCGAGATAGATTTTTATGCATTTCTTTTCTCCTGTATAACTTAGTTTCGTAATAGAATATATTGAATTACTTCCATACACGGTTGACTAAGTTGCAATACACTAGGCGAGATTTAATTTTCCAATTCGAAAATGCATTGTTTATTACTTTCTGATAACGCATTTTAAAATGATTGCTAAATTGGAATTTCTAAATATATTCCACCACATAACATTTCTAATGCTGGAATAAAATATATCTTGGATAAATGGAAACGTAAATACATATCTAGATATCTTGTGTAAGTGTTAAAACAGTTAAAAGAACTGTGAATCAATGGATTTCTTAAATATATAATGTAAACATAACAAATAAATAAAGAGCCTTTACTTTTTCTAATTTATGATAATACTGTGTAAAATTTTAAACATACAGTTAATTGTAACAAAACTAATTCTTTAAGAATTGTAAATAATTCTAATTCTATAAACGTATTTTATGTATTCTGATTTTTTATGCATATAACGTTTATGCACATGTGTAAAAATCGATGTACAAATGTTAAATTACTCTGAAAACTACTCCAATAATAAGATTTTTGTTTGGCATTATAGTTGTAAAACATATTCCTATTAAGCAAATATTTTACAAACTTCTTAAGTTAAATTTAAAGTTCTTATACTTCTTAAATATATATCTAGATATCTTGTATAAGTGTCAAAACAGTTAAAAGAACTATGAATTAATGTATTTCTTGTAACAGATAAATAAAGATCCTCTACTTTTTAACATAAAGTATGATAACACTGAGTAAAATTTTTAACATACAGTTAATTCAAATAAAACTGATTCTTTAAGAATTTTAAAGAGTTCTAATTCTAAAAACTTATTTTATGTATTCTGATATTTTTCATGCATATACCGTTTATGCATACAACGTTTATGCACATGTGTAAATATCAGTGTACAAATGTTAGTTTAATCTGAAATCTAGTCAAATAATAAGATTTTTGTTTGGCATTATAGTTGTAAGACATCTTCCAATTTAGCTTATATTTTACAATGTTTCTTAAGTTAAATTTAGAGTTTTTATACTTTCGTAAATATATATCTAGATATATTGCGTAAGGGACAAAGTAGTTAAAAAAAGCTGTGAATCAATTTATTTCTTTTATATATAATGTAAACGTGACAGATAAATAAAGAGCCTCTATTTTTTAACATAGCGTATGATAATACGGTGTAAAATTTTAAACATACAGTTAATTCTATAAACGTATTTTATGTATTCTGATTTTTTATGCATATAACGTTTATGCACATGTGTAAAAATCGATGTACAAATGTTAAATTACTCTGAAAACTACTCCAATAATAAGATTTATGTTTGTCATTATAGTTCTAACACATCTTGCTAATTACAGGATATTTTACAATGCTTCTTAAGTTAAATTTAGAGTACTTATACTTTCGTAAATATATTTCTAGATATCTTGTGTAAGTCACAAAGCAGTTAAAAAACAGGAAATAAATTTATTTCTTAAATATTTAATGTCAACGAGACAGATAAAGAGCATTTATTTTTTAATATAACTTATGATAATATTGTGTTAAAAATTTAAACATATAGTTAATTCTAACAGTTAATTCTAATATGCAGTTAATACAGTTAATAATATACAGTTAATTCTAACAAACCTAATTCTTTAAGAATTTTAAAGAATTCTAATTCTAAAAACGTATTTTTTGCATTCTGATATTTTTTATGCATATAATGTTTATGAATACAATGTTTATGGACATGTGTAAAAATCTATGTACATATGTTAGTTTAATCTGAAAGCTACTCAAATAATAAGATTTTTGTTTGGCATTATAGTTTTAAGACACTTTCTTATTAATCGGATATTTTACAATGTTTCTTAAGTTAAATTTAAAGTTCTTATACTTCATAAATATATATCTAGATATCTTGTGTAAGTTTCAAAATAGTTAAAACAACTATGAATCAATGTATTTCTTGAGACAGATAAATAAAGATCCTCTACTTTTTAACATAACGTATGATAATACTGTGTAAAATTTTAAACATACAGTTAATTGTAACAAAACTAATTCTTTAAGAATTGTAAATAATTCTAATTCTATAAACGTATTTTATGTATTCTGATTTTTTATGCATATAACGTTTATGCACATGTGTAAAAATCGATGTACAAATGTTAAATTACTCTGAAAACTACTCCAATAATAAGATTTGTTTTTCCAATTATAGTTATAACACATATTACAAATTTGTTGATATTTTACAATCATTCTTAAGTTAAATTTATAGTTCTTATATTTTCACCATTAAAAAGTAAAGATGCTATTATCAGAATTTATGTAAGATTAACTTTTAATTAACATGTTTATAATTCTGAATTTTTTATGTAGAAAGAATTTTTGTTTTCTCATTACCACTAAAAATTAAGAATAAGAGAATTAAGAACTGTAGGAAAGAAGCTGAAGCATGTCGGAATTAAAACTGATTTGCTTTTAAATTCTATGCCAGTTTGCAGTTAAAGAGATTAAGGATTTTAAAAAAGGAAAAGTGAAGCCTGTTTAGGTTTTAGAGTAATATGAAAAAATATTAAAGTGTATATATTGGGTACATATATATGGAAAATATGCATATTATAACTTACTTATTTTAACTAGATGCATATGTTTATTAACGTTAGAAAAACTGGATTCTTGTTTACTTAAAAAGGCGAGATGTGTCAAACTTACTATGAATCCGTGTTGTTATTTAACACTGCATTCCAGACGAAAACACATCGTTGTGCACTGTATTTATGCGCAATGGTATTTATACATTTTTTGACATTATAATATTATAGCAATTGATAAAATATAATCAGATATTACAATACACAAAAGTAAATATATTGTTAAGTAGAGATACTACTCTTAAAATTAGAAAAAATTTACTACACAAATATATATATATATATATATATATATATATATATATATATATATATATATATATATATATATATATATATATATATATATATATATATATAATATATATATATATATATATATATATATATATATATATATATATATATATATATATATATATATATATATATATATATATATATATATATATATATATATATATATATATATGTATATATATATTATATATATATATATATGTATATATATATATATATATATATATATATATGTATATATATATATATATATATATATGTATATATATATATATATATATATATATATGTATATATATATATATATATATATATATGTATATATATATATATATATATATATATATATATATATATATATATATATATATATATATATATAAATATATATATATATATATATATATATATATATATATATATATATATATATAATATATATATATATATATATATATATATATATATATATATATATATATATATATATATATATATATATATATATATATATAATCGTGTGATCCCCCCCCAAATATATATTCAACTGTAATGGAATTTAGTTTCTTATCAGTCAAGTTTGTTTATACAGTTCAAGCAACTTTATATATATATATATATATATATATATATATATATATATATATATATATATATATATATATATATATATATATATATATATATATATATATATATATATATATATATATATATATATATATATATATATATATATATATATATATATATATTATTGATAAAAAAAGTCCCTATAAATTTTTAAAATTCATAATAACCGGAAAAATAACCAAAATGAAAAGAAACGGTTTGCAGGGTTAGTATCGGAAGGGCATGGGATTGATTTTAAAACAGAAAAAACAGTAACTCAAAAACAGCCGACAGATGGCACTGGCAAGAGCGACTTCAGTGGAAAATTGCAAATGAGACGGTTATAAGAACTTGCACTCCTATAATTACACATCCAATTAAAAGTTGTAAACCATGTATGCGAACAAGGATGCTGAGTGCGAAGGATAAAGCTTTGTTGGTTAAGTTGTTTTACGTCAACCAGGAATCAGCGGCCTCTGACTCGCGTAAGTACCGAATTCAGAGGAATGTCAGGAGTGGAAAAGTACCTTCAACAGTGACAGGTCTCATAAAGCTTGTTCAACGGTTTGAGGAAACTGGAACGTTGGAGGATCGTGTAAGAACCGGATGACCATGTTTAAACGAGGCACGTTCGCAGCTTGTCGCAGCCGAAATGGAAGCATTAGCTTCCATTTCGGCTGCGTCCGAATAAGCTGCAGAAACGAGCAGTGCTCGTGACGATGGCAGACAGTTGGGCTTACAACCTTCCTCGGCAGTCAATATTCTTCATGGAACAGACTGCAATAATGCCATACACTTTTACTAGTGGATACCGTACAGAACGAAGCATTTGCGAGGTAGGCTTTCTCCAAAATCAAATGGAATGCCACCTGGGTCTTTCACGTCTTGTGGACAGATGAAGTTCATTTTCGGCTCTAGGGCGTTAATATCCATAACTGTCACATCTGGGCAGCGTCTAATACACGTGAATACATGCAGAAACCATTACATTCCCCAAAAGTGACAGTGTGGTGTGGATTCACAGGATAGTTCATTATAGGATCCTTCTTCTTTGAAACGGAATACCCAGTAAATGGGTGGAAGACAAATACGGTGAATGAGTAGCGTTATTTAACACTTCTGAGCGATAACGTCATGCCAGCTTTGCGTGAAAGAGATGTGTTATTTTACGCCACGTTTATGCAAGATGGAGCAACTAGTCACACTGCTAATTATTCGGTCATGGATTTTCTGATCCAGATATTCGGTTAAGACAAAATTATTAGCAAACGTTTCAGGTTCCCATGGCCTCCTCGGTCTCCAGAACTGACCCCAGCAGACTTTTAGTTGTGGGGATATTTGAAATTTCGGGTGTATTTATCCAATCTCTCTGAACTAAAAGATGCGATCCATCAAGAGGTGTATTGCATACAACCGGACCTGCTGTACTCTGCCGTTGCTAGATTTGTAACTCGCCTACAGTGTGTTATCCACTGTGGTGGTGGTCTCGTTGAACACATACTGTTGTAATAAACGATTTGGAGGCATTCTGCTTGTTACTTGCGTTTCTTTTTCTTTGTACATTAGCGCCCTCTATCGACTCTTTTTGAGTTATTTTCTTCTGTTTAAAAAACATCCCGTGCTCTAGCAATACTAACCCTACAAACCGTTTTTTATTTTATGTATTTTTCCGTTTATTATGAATTTTCAAAATTTATACTGATTTTTTGATCAACCGGTACTTATCGGTATTACAGTTAGAATAAAAATCTACTCTTTTCTTTCCACACTTGAAAGCTTAGTAATGAGTTACAAGAGTTCAATAGTTCTTCAATAATATTTTTTCGTAGATTTTTATATTTGTAAAATTATGAAAAATCAAACAATATATTTCATTAGTAGATTTAAGAAAAATGGACTCAAAATAGTTTTTTTTTCTGTCAAAATTACCTTTCCGCGGTTTTTGCTTTTTTTAAATTCAATTTCTTTGTTCTTGCAATGATCCTAAATAACAAATTAAAAATATTTATATTTATTTCATTAATTTTTTATTCATAACCGGAAATCTTTAACTGAAGCGGATAAATTATTCTTTATTGAAATGTGTGATTAATTAAATATATTAAAATAGTTTAATAAAAGACAATTATTTCCAACCACATGTTTATGAAAATGCCGTTTATGGAAAATATATAGCAATAATTTCAAAATTTATAAAGAATATAATGCTGTAAGGTGTTGTCCATGTATTATTGTAGTATCAAGTAGAAATACAGATGTAAAAATAAGAAGAAATAAAAGTTGTTTTTAAACATAGCATACAAATATTGGACCAAGAAACAATAGGTTAAAGTTTTTGTAAAGTAAACGAGGGAAACTACAATGCATGTAAATCTTAATTCAAAAATGTTTTAGAATTATTGTACATGATAAACATATTTTCTTCTTATTATATTTCAAGTTATACGAGTTCACAACTAAAGAATATTTATGCTCCATACAGTCCAATTCATCAAAGCTAAAACATTGCTTTACAAGGAAATGTCAACTACGATATTTGAAAACAGGTAAAATCGCTTCTATTGCAAGGAATCCCTCTTCATATAAAGTTACATTCCGGAAAAAGTGTCATTTACTATTACGCTAGAAATGCGACTATCATAGGAAAATCTGAATTCGTTTAAAGTGAACAGAACTGTATTTCTAGTTTGTCAGTTTTACTTCTCAGAATGCTTCTATATCAGATATTTTTAAAACGAATAGCCAAAAAACTAAAATGTATTTAAAGACATTTTAAACAGGTTTGTATCTAAATTTTATATTAATTGACCTGTCATATGATAACAATCTTCTATTTCCTTTTTAAAAATAGTATACTGAACTACATAAGGATACAATATATCTTTCTAGGAGGATAAAGTGAAAATGTAATAGGACATTTACCTTTTATTTCCTCCATAGCTATATAACTAAAATGTATTTAAAGACATTTTAAATAGCTTTGTATCTAAATTTTCTATTAGTTGACCTGTCATATGATAACAATCTTCTATTTGCTTTTTAAAAATAATCGACCGAACTACATAAGGATACAATATATCTTCCCAGGAGAATAAAGTCAAAATGTAATAGTACATTTGCCTTTTACTTCCTCATAGCTATATAACTTAAATGTATTCAAAGATATATTTTAAATAGCTTTGTATCTAAATTTTCTATTAGTTGACCTGTCATATGATAACAATCTTCTATTTCCTTTTTAAAAATAGTCTACCGAACTACATAAGGATACAATATATCTTCCCAAGAGGATAAAGTAAAAATGTAATAGTACATTTGTCTTTTACTTCCCGCATATCTATATAACTGAAATGTATTTAAAGACATATTTCAAATAGATTTGAATCTAAATTTTAAATTAGTTGACCTGTCATATGATAACAATCTTCTATTTGCTTTTTAAAAATAGTCTACTGAACTACATAACGATTTAATTAATTTTCCCAGGAGGATAAAATCATAATGTGAGAATACATTTGCCATTTACTTCCACCATTATTGCTATTATGAGTGTATTCAACAAATTTTCTTACTGAAATTTGCCCTTTAATTTTAAATCTAGAGCTCAAATGTAAAATGGCTGTAAACCTGAGGGTCATTATCGTTTATTATTATTATAAGAGTGACGTAATTGTTGTATACTAGACGCTTTATGACCAGCTTTTGTTCTGAATGGTTGAAATTCAAAAGTAAAATTTTAGATCCGCTACATTAAATAAGCGCTGGAATAAAAACATTAAGTAAACCTCTTATGGTATAAAAGTATTCTAGATCAACTCAATCTCATTCCATTTGACGGATTTCCATATCCTTCTTCAGAGGGAATTCATATTAAACTATAGTATTACATGTTACTGAAGTATTCAAGCAATCTGTTTTTTGTAAACTGAGTTAAAATAAATTTGATAAAAAAAATCAAACTAAAAATTTCCTAACTTTTCAAATTCTTAATCTTTCCACTTTTCATTTATTATAGAAAGTAAATTATTTTAAAAGTCCTATTAAAGTACATCGTAGACTTAATAATATTGAAGAAATTATGCAGCTTTATCTCTAAAACTGAGTATGTTCCACACTTAAGTGACACACAGGTACAGGAGTTTGTTTCTAGAGGATCTTTCGATTTATGTCTAAAATGATAGGGATTTTTCACTATAAATAATGCATTCCATCAATCAGTATATACATACATATACATACATACATAAATATATATATATAATATATATATATAAATAAATATATAATATATATATATATACATACATACATATACATATACATATACAATATATATATAGATATATATATATATATATATATATAATATATATATATATATAATACATACATATACATATACATATACATATACATATACGTATACATACATTTACACATACATTCATATACATATGCATACACATACATATTAATACATACACACACACACACACACATATATATATATATATATATATATATATATATATATATATATATATATATATATATATATATTATATATATATATAAATATATATATAATATATATATATAATATATATATATATTATATATATATTTAAAGAATTACTTATTCTTTTATTTTAAAATAAAATTCTATCAATTTTATTCCTTAAATGACAAACAATGGCGAAATGCCTTTGTTTCTCTTTTAACGCTGCTTCATTTGTCAACTACGGGGACACAGACTTAATTTCTGCTTTGCACATCTCTGCTTATTAAATTACTTTATATTACTTATTGTTTGATATTACCGATCCCACGTCATATAACTTTAATACTCCTGCTTTATTCGCTCTTTTCATTCAATGCAGTATATAAGAGAATGTAAAAGGTTTTCGAGGTAGTGCGCCATAGACCGATTGTTTCGAGAAACTTAAGAGTTTTATTTTCAAGTCTTGCTGTTTATGGCCTAATGTCTGCTCTTTATTCAATATGACTATATCTCTAAAGTTTGCAATGCAGAAAATGAGAAAGAGAGACATACAGTGAGAGAAGAAAGGGACAAATTAAAGCTATGACTTAAGAAATGTACCACCTATATTATACAATAGAATATTATTATATCTTCCTTCAAAGGGTCAGAATGGAGAACGGAGAATGTAGCAAATGATGTAAGCATGAAATAAATGTAAAATTTCGATTAATAGAAGGCTGTAAATAAATTGTATATTTAGAACAGCAATTGGGAATTTTAAACATTTTTAAAGATATAACTTATGTTTAGAAGGATGATTGGCATATGTTTACATATGTTTAGAAAAATATTTTAAAATATTTTGTAATGGATACCTATTTAATACAAGGTAATGCATTGAATGCTAGCAGTAATGTATCAAATTGTTCTTCCTCTGCAAATACACTATCATTGATCATACACAAAATATTTTTGTTTTGACAAAGGCTTGAGTGCATTAGATTAACAACTTACTAAGGGCTGGTCTCATTAATTCAGCATTAACTGAGGTAGGTTTTTGCATTACTTCTCTATTTTCTAATGATTTTACTTCAGTCTGTACATAGGGCTTCGACTACTGTAACCATACTACATTTTAGATTTCTAAACCTTTTGTAGATTGTGAAAATCCATGATGAGACTAGACTTTTTTATGATATCCACACAACCTTGAAAACTTTTTAAAAATACAAAGCATTCATATATTCAGTTTTCCTAATTTTTTTTCAAAAACTACTAAATGTTTTCCAAAACTACACATTTTTGACGAAAAAGGACAAGACCAAAATTTTTGACGACAGATGAGGAGAAACGAAAAATCCATTAATGAGAGATATGGTGAAAGAAAATAACTTGATATATGGTCATAACATGGTGATATAGAGATACATTTGGTATCAGATCGATTGAACAATCAACGTGGGGAGAAAGTATCTCATTATAATTTAAAACTCCACCGTATTTTCAGATGTTTACAAAAGTAACAATAAATTTTAGTGACGAAGTTTGAGAATGGGATTTTTTGGATATTTCATGAATAACCCTCTCCTCCCCCCAGGAAAACCCATACAGAACCAAAATTAAGATAAAAAAGTGGATATTCAAAGTACACAAAGTGTCATCGATTCTTAATACATTACAGACATTATTAGAAATCTGTAAATCCATTAAATGATCTTAATTATAGAATAAATCTGTTACACAGGATTTCGAACAAAATCATAGGAAAATAAAACGAAGTGAATAACAAAGGCGTCCACTTTTTATAGCTCCTAGCGTCTAATAGAATTATCATTGTTCGAAAACGCCTATGCGAATTGAATTCGTATAACACGGCAGCTGCTGAATAAATTAGACCTTTGTTCTAGGAAACTTCAAAGGAAATCGATGATCCATAAATCTAGCAGTAAATAGCTTCTAAATGTTTCATACTATTTTCTCTTTTTATGAAAAAAGCTTTCAACTCACTAATAGGAGAAAATTTCTTTCTAATAATATTTAGAAAAATTAATTATTCATGACAAAAAAGTTGCAAATTTCATAAAATTGTTCCAAATATATGCTGAATATGAAAGAAATCTGAAATTCGTTTTTCTCCTTTTTATATATAAAAAAGAGCTTTACTTGCTGTAGCAGCTCTATTGGATGGTAGGACAAATATCCCTTGAATTAAATGCCACGATAATGCATCTTTAATGAAGAAAATCTCGCCGGAGTTAGAATGCTGCATAAAGATCCCATTTTCGCCGGCTCTTAGGATAATAGGAAAATGGCGGAACAAAATTTGCCAACTTTAAATGGAGTTCGTTTAAAGCTCTTGCATAAGGAATAAGATTTGCCGGCGATTTAAACTTGCCCCTGGAGTGCTATTATTAGTATTTCGTTGCGCTGGAAATTTTTGAGTTCAGGAATTAAATGTTCTTTCTTTAAGTAAAATTATTTATTCTCTGTGGCAAAATTCAATAACTTACCAACAAAATTGACGAATTATTTATAAAGTTCTAGAATTGTTAACGAAATTGAATAATACTTAATATTTTTTTCATGAATTTCGGTGATTAAGATTATTTAACATAATTTGAAGATATATAAGTTTATGGGCTTAAAGAGATTTATTTTATGGGCAAAACTATTCTACTCTACTAACCATATACGTATAGAAATTCTAAAACTGATACTTAATTCACAATTTTCTTTGTTCAATATATTTAGATATAAAAAAATATTTGTAAGAGTTTTTTTCTCTATTCTAAAATCTACCATTAAGTAGCACTTGATTTAAAAAAAAATAAAAATCTGTAATTCCTTCACATTTAAATCTTAATGCTCAATATTTTTTCATGAATTTCAGTGATAAAGATTATTTAACATGAATTGAGGATATGTAAATTTATGAATTTAGAGATATTTATTTTGTATGCAAAACTATTCTACTCTATGAAACGTATACGTATATAAATTCTAAAACTGAGAGTTAATTCACATTATTCTTGGTTTAATATATTTAGAAATAAAAAAAATATTTGTTACAAGTTTTTTCTATATGTTCTAAAATCTACCATTAAGTAGCACTCGATTTTTAAATAAAAATTTAAAATATGTAGTTCATTCACATTTAAATCTTAATGCTCAATATTTTTTCATGAATTTTGGTAATGAAGGTTACTGAACATGAATTGAGAATATATAAATTTATGAATTTAGAGATATTTATTTTATGTGCAAAATTATTCTAAACTATTAACCTTATACACTTATAGCAATTCTAAAACTGATGGTTTATTCAAATTATTCTTGGTCCAATTTATTTAGACATAAAAAAAAGATTTGTAACAATGTTTTTCTATGTTTCGGTAATGAAGATTATTCAATATGAATTCAGAATATAAAAATTTATGAAATCAGAGATATTTGTTTTATGTGCAAAACTACTCTACTCTAATAACCTTATACATTTAGAAATTCTAAAACAAATGATTAATTCATATTATACTTGGTTCAATATATTTAGACATCAAAAAAAGATTTTAAATTTTTTTTTCTGTATTCTGTATTCACTGATGAAGATTATTCAACATGAATTGAGGATATATAAATTCATGAAATTAGAGATATTTATTTTATGTGCAAATCTATTCTACTCTATGCAACTTATGCGTATAGAAATTCTAAAATTGACAATTAATTCACATTATTCTTGGTTCAATATTTTAGACAAAAATTATTTGTAACAATTTTCTTCTATGTTCTAAAATCTACCACTGACTAGCATTCAATTTTGAAGTAAAAATTTAAAAAATGTAGTTCATTCACATTTAAATCTTAATGCTCAATATTTTTTCATCAATTTTGGTAAAGAAGATTATTTAACATAAATTGAGGATATATAAATTTATGAGTTAAGAAATATTTATTTTATGTGCAAACCTATTATACTCTATTAACCTTATACGTTTAGAAATTCTAAAATTGATAGTTAATTCAAATTATTCTTGGTTCAATATGTTTAGACATAAAAAAATATTTGTAACAATTTTCTTCTATATTGTGAAATCTACCATTAAGTTGCATTAGATTTTTAAATAAAAATTATTCAGTAATATTTCATTCCCATTTAAATCTTGATACTCAATATGTTTTCATGAATTTCAAGATTATTCAACATGAATTGAGGATAAGTAAATTTATAAGTTTAGCGATATTTATTTTATGTGCAAATCTATTCTACTCTATTAAAGATATACGTTTTGCAATTCTAAAACTGATAGTCAATTCACATTATCCTTGGTTCAATATATTTAGACATAAAAAATATTTGTAACAATTTTTTTCTATATTCGAAAATCTACCATTAAGTATCACTCGATTTTTAAATAAAAATTAAAAATCTGTAGTTCATTCACATTTAAATCTTAGAAGAAAGTTTTAGGGCGTAATTACAGATTGAAAAATAAGAGAAACATTCCATGCACTTCAGCCCCTTCAAAGAAAGAACTTTTTGGCTCACAAGTTAATTAAAGATTCAACAACCCCTTATAATCAGTTACCATAGGATAAAAACGTCTCCGTAGGTGTTTTTTTCTCCATTCATCACCTTGGAAATAAATAGACTGTAAATTGCTTTTATCCCGAGTAATTACTTTTAACAAATTAGTTTCTCGAGTTAAGATTCAGAATGAAATCTGACATTGTAAAAACGAAACATGTGAAAACGAATTCATTTTTAGAAGTATCTAGGTCTCTAGGAAATAAGAAGCCTGGGAACATATTTCTTTTGAGGTAATGAGCTTAAAAACAAGGCAGGAGCTCAGGAAAAGCAAGGGGTTAACTTGAAATCAATACCTTCAAAGTCTTAATGAATAATTGTTTTAGAAATGATAAGTAGCAGCTCCTATGCATAGCAAAAATTCAGATTATAAGCTACGTGAAATATTTTGCTAAATTTTAAAAGATATGGTAGTAAGAAAATATAAAATGATTTATAAGGTATTTAAACTATTTCTTCATTTTACTTATTTTTTTATGAAATTATTTTTTCATAAAATTTTTTTTTACCTAAAATAATTTGCAGAACTTTAAAACACTTCTTTAAAAGATATGGTAGTGAGAAAGAATAAAATGATTTTTAAGCATGAAAACTATTTCTTTATTTCATTTATTCCTTTAACTTTTAATGAAACAAGTTTTAACAATGTTTCAATTTCTAGTATTTTCCCATTATTTTGATATTTAATTTAAATTAGTTAAACTGCTGTGCTATAAATTTTGAAGCTTTCTATCAAAAGGGGTATAGTTCTTTTCCAGATTTAAAATAATCACTTTTAGTGATTGTTTATATGATGAAAATGAAATATAAGCAGCTGAAAATATATGGTTTGGTTTGGAGCGCTACGGTCTACTGTTTTGCACACGAGGGCTAATGAGACCGGGACCTACTGCTTAAAGCCGATTCCGAACGGCTACGAACATCCATGCCATAGTGGGATTCGAACCCACGAACTCCAGTACCGACGATCAGCGCCCTAACCAATCGGCCAGCGTTCGGCGCAGAAAATATATGAGGTAATGTGTTTAAAAACAAGGCAGGAACTCAGGAAAAGCAAGGGGTTAACTTGAAATCCATACCTTCAAAATCTTAATAAATAATTGTTTTAGAAACGATAAGTAGCAACTCCTATGTATAGTAAAATTTCAGAATATAAGCTACGTGAATTAATTTGTTAAACTTTAAAATACGTCTTTAAAAGATATGGTAGTGGGAAGGTGTAGAAGGATATATTAGGCATGGAAACTATTTCTTAATTTCATTTATTCCTTTAATTCTTAATGAAACAAGTTTTAACAATGTTTCAATTTTTAGTATTTTCCCATTATTTTGATATATTCTCTATACATATAAGTCGCATTTGTTGTCTGTTTGTCTGTTACCTTATAAATCAAGATCCAGGCAACCAAATAACGTGAAATTTGGTACACGTACACAAAATTACATGGGGGAGGTTCTTAAACAGGTTTTGTTCTATTCCAACCTCATTCTGGCCTCCTCCAGCCAAAAGTAGTGCTCCATGTGCCTGTTTTGAGTCGTGTAATAAGAAGCAAAAGAAGAAAAAAGGAAATCATACATATTGGTCATTCATAGTGATTTTGAATGTTTCTTGTGGTGATGATGAGATGATGAGAACGTAAGTGAAAGTGATTGACATACATGTGTAGGGTGGGAGAGGGGAAGACATTGGTAGGTCCCTTCCTCATCTCTTTTGGATGGACACCACCTCCATCAGTCATCTTACATGGGGAAGGTTTCGTTCCATCCCAACCTCACTCTGGCCTCTTCCAGCCAAAACCTTATTTTAAACCTGGACAACGCCGGGTATTTGTAGCTAGTTTAAATTAAATTAGGTAAACTGATGTCCTATAAATATTTGAACTTTCTATCAAAATGGGTATAGTCCGTTTACAGATTTAAAATAATCGTAATGAATCGTTAAAAATCTTAATGAATAATTGCTTTAGAAATGATAAGTAGCAGCTCCTCTGCATAGTAAAAATACAGAGTATAAGCTATGTGAAATAATTTGCTAAACTTTAGAATACTTCTTTAAAAGATATGGTAGTGAGAACGTATAAAATGATTTATTAAGCATGGAAACTATTTCTTTATTTTTTTTTATTCCTTCAATTCTTAACGAAACGAGTTTTAACATTTTCTTAATTTCTAGTATTTTCCCTTTATTTTGATATTTACTTAAAATTAGTTAAACTTCTGTCCTATAAATATTTAAGCTTACTATCAAAAGGGGTGTTGTGCTCTCTAGATTTAAAATAATCAATCACCTTTATACATTCTTTATATGCTGAAAATGATATACAACTGCTGAAAATATATAAGGTAATGTGTTTAAAAATAACTCTGGAACTCAGGAAAAGAAATGGGTTACCTTGAAATCCAACCTTCAAAACCTTAATGAATAATTATTTTTAGAAAGGAAAAATAGCAGCTCCTATACATAGTCAAATTTCAGATTATAAGCTACGTAAAATAATTTGCAGAAATTTAAAACACTTCTTTAAAAGATATGGTAGTGAGAAAGAATAAAATGATTTATTAAGCATGAAAACTATTTCTTTATTTCATTTATTCCTTTAACTTTTAATGAAACAAGTTTTAACAATGTTTCAATTTCTAGTATTTCCCCATTATTTTGATATTTAATTTAAATTAGTTAAACTGCTGTCCTATAAATGATGAAGCTTTCTATCAAAAAGGGTATAGTGCTTTTCCAGATTTAAAATAATCACTTTTAGAGATTGTTTATATGCTGAAAATGATATATAAGCAGCTGAAAATATATGATGTAATGTGTTTAAAAACAAGGCCACAACTCAGAAAAGCAAGGGGTTAACTTGAAACTAATACCTTCAAAATCTTAAAGAATAATTGTTTTAGAAATGATAAGTAGCAACTGCTATGTATAGTAAAAATTCAGAATATAAGGTACCTGATATAATTTTTTAAACCTTAAATTACTTCTTTAAAATATATGGTAGTAAGAAAAATATGGTATAAAATGATTTATAAGGCATGAAAACTATTTCTCTATTTTATTTATTCCTTTGATTCCTAATGAGATAAGTTTTAACAATGTTTCATATCTGGTAGTTTTCATTATTTTTATATTCAATTTAAATTAGTTAAACTGTTGTCTTATATTATACATTAATATAATTTCACTATATAATTTCACTTACATTAATATAATATAATTTTCACTCATACCCAACATAATTTAAGCTCCCATGCCAAAAATAATTACCTTCTCTTTGATATCAAAAGTAGCTTTATTTACAATTTCACATATCAGATTAAACATAATTGAATTTATATTGTTATTAATAAATGAGTATATTTTTATTTTCTTTAAACATTCCTGTTAAGTGTAAAAAAATTAAATATGTTTTATAAAGTTACTTTATAAAACATATTTAATTTTTATCTATTGCTACCACTACTAATACTAATACTAATAATTATAATTTTCTTATAATTATTTAATTTTTCCATTTTTATATGTTTTTTAAGTTTGGAACACTTGATAGTGTCCAGCGGAAAGGTTTGTCCTAAATAAAGCAGAACGTATTATTTTATATTGATTCTGATTCATAAATATTCTTGTATAAAGTGAAGGGTTTAAGTCTAGAAGGGCACTAAGTCTAATTAATAAACACTTGGTTAGGAAGTAAAACTATATTGTACTTAAAGAAAGTACCTACTCCTTGAACCTAAGATTTTTGTGTCTACTTTAAATCTAATTTAATATATCCTCAATTAAGTGTTTAAACAACTAACTTCATGAAACAATGGATTAAACACTTGATACTTGTAGAATAATTTTTATGTAATTATTCAATTTTTCCATTTTTATATGTTGTATAAATTTGGAACACTTTATAGTGTCATATGGCAAGGTTTGTCTTAAATAGAGCAGAACGTATTATTTTATATTGATTTATAAATAGGCTTGTATTAAAGTGAAAAGTTTACGACTAGGAAAGGTACTAAGTGTAATTAATAGACACATGGCTAGGAAGTTAAAAAAATATTGTACTTAAACAAAGTACTTAATTCTTGGACGTGAGATTTTTGTGTCTATTTTAAATGTAATTTATTATATCCTTAATTAAGATTGTAAACAACTAACTTCATGAGCAATGGATTAAACATTTGATACTTGTAGAAAACATCATTACTGACCTGTCTTAAAGTACAGATTTCTTATAGATCATTAAATGAATTCAATAATTCAGTGAATCATTATTTATTAAATCCTAATAATTTAAAATTTTATGGTAGCATTTTAAAATAATTTTCCTTTTCGGAATATTCCCTGCAATTCATCTTTCAGTAATTGTAGTAAGAAAAATATATTATAAAATGATTTATAAGGCAAGGAAACTATCTCTTTATTTTATTCATTCCTTTAATTCTTAATGAAACAAGTTTTAACAATGTATCTATTTCTAGTATTTTCCAATTATTTTGATATTAAATTTAAATTAGTTAAACTGCTGTCCTATAAATATTGAATCCTTCTATCAAAAGGGGTATAGTACCTTTCCAGATTTAAAATCATCACTTTTAGAGATTTTTTTCGATTTATCATTGTTTAGTCTTCATAAAAGACTTACTGTTTAATTTTAATTGTTTAACGCTAGATTGCCCTAGATTTCTTGTATACCTATATTGCCCCAAAACAGTCAAAATGACTGTATTTGGAAAAAATAACAAATATGTAAAGAAATTTGTTAAAATTAATTTTTAATATTTCTTATATTATTTACAATTAAACAACAAGTTATTAGTAAATATTAACAATAAAAAAATTTACTTTAATTTAAAAAAATAATTTATGTATTATTATTTGTACATTTTATGCAAATGAAAGTGGAAATATTTTTATGTGTACATCTTCCGCAAACATACTTTTGGCATTTTTCACATATATTATTTGTTTTGTTGTTGTGGCAAAGTCGTACTTGACAAAATTTGCGTTTGTGAGAATGGGTTGCATTTGATGATGTTGCAGTTCATCTTTGTAGGTCTTCATGTTCTGATAAATTTTTCTGTCTTGCAACTCTATATTCGCTGGAAAGATGTTCTGCTAATTGAAATAAGAACTCTTTTCGTTCTATTTGTATTCCTGTCGTTTCTTTGTAAATGATCCAAGGATTTATGCAGCCAAATCTAAAATATTCAAAAATATTTTGAGGGGCCATCTAAGAGAACTAGCTTTTACTGTATATTTTCTGGCCATTTGATCTGCCATATCAACTCCAAATTTTGTACTGTTATAAAATTCAATTGATTCCGGTAACATTTTTTTATTACTTTTATCAATTTTAACAAATTTAGCAAAAGAAATAAAATAAACAACTTGTTAGAACAACACTTTATAAAGATTCGAATAACTAGTATTTCTTTAGCTTATTGAGCAATTGACACTTATCAAGTATACACCCAAATCGACAATTTATCATGCATCTGTATGTTAGCGTAATCGAAAAAAAATGTTATTTCAATACAAAGCCGGACAGATCATATAAGAAATTTATTTAATTCAATAAATAAAAATCTTTTGATTATTTAAAATTTCCCAAGCAGTCAAAATGACTGCTTCTGGGCAATATAGGTATAACACACACACACACACACACACACACACACACACACACACATATATATATATATATATATATATATATATATATATATATATATATATATATATACGGAAATAAAGGAGGGCGGAAGTAACTACAATGATTCATAAACCCATTTATATGTTATAGAAAAAGTCACCAAATTCTAAGAAATTGTGTCATTATATTTCATAATTGTTTTTCTAATTGAATTAAAAAAACAGTCAAAATGACTGCCTTGGGCAATCTAGTGTTAATAATTCATATCAATTATTTTATTTTTATTTTGTGTAACTTTTGTTTAACGGCTGTTTGTATTTCAACAGAGGGCTTCACCATGTAAGGGTTTTTATTTTTTAAAACGCATTTTACAAACAACAAAATGATTCACCAAAAGAAAAAAAATTGAAATTCACTTACCTGTGGGATAATTTTGAGATATATAAATTAGAAATTAATTTTCCTTTTTAATTATATTTTTCACTTACCTGTAAAGGCATATGGTATGTTAAAATTTAGAAAAAAGGCTCTTATGAAATGTAAATGTTCATGAAATCAACTTTTATGGTATTATAAAATAAAATATATTGCTATAAAAGATATATAAATGAATTAGAAAACATTATTACTAATCTGTTTTAACTACAGATTTCATATAGATGATTCTATTTTAAAATTTAGTGAGTCATTAATTATAAAATTCTAATAATTTTGAAACTTTATGTCTGTTTTTGAAAACAATTTTGGGTGCAGAATATTTCCTGCAATTCACATTTCTTGTGATCAGTAATTTCTGCCCTCTCCCCACAATTATAGATACAAAATACTTTTTTTTGTCTGAAAATATTACCCTTTTCTTAAGATAAAATATAATATCTGAAATGACTTTTCGATGCAATGTCTCAAATTATTCGGCAGACTAGAAAAATATTTTTCTAAAGTATTGCTTCACTTCTTTATTACCTTTCCCCCTCACATTTGCAGAAAATGGAAATAAATCGAAAAATAACAAGGTGAAGCAGAGGAGGAAAAAAAATCTTCATTATTTGAAAAATATAAAGACTACGTGTAAATGTGCTGTAAAATATTTTTTTCGGTTACGCTTCTTAAGTCCACAACTATATGTAAAATAAAAAAAATAAACGAAAGCTGACTAATTTCTTTTTTGGGATTTTGTTTAAGAATGGCGATACCGGCTTAACATTAAAAAAGATTTCTTTCGTGCTTTAGTTTAAAGTTTTAGTAGAAAATGGTTTTCAGTGTTTTGAATCGTTTTTATTAACAGAAAACACACAATGATAAAGATATTATATCAATGTTGAACATTGTTTATAATTATTCTTGCTTATACACAAAATTCTAATTGAAAAGTGTATCGCTTTTTTCACCCCAGTGGTGTAATGGACTTGGTTACACATATGAATTAAATATTTGTGGTCATTTATGTAACTTATTTTTAAGCATTATATATCGAGACAATATTGTCTGTTTTCAATTATACTTAATTTTTAATTTTTTTGTATCTAACAATGAATAGAATTAGGTGCTAAAATGTTTTAAAAAAGTTAGGGCGCTACCGTATACTATTATACAGCAAAAGGGCTAATGAGGCTAATACTCACTGCTTACAGCAGATACGGAAAGAGTAGGAAACGCAGTGAGTCAAGTGGGACTATGAACTCTTGTACTGAAGAACAGAGCCTTAACCATTTGGTCCGTTTGACGTAAAATAAATGAAATTCTTTATTTTATTTTACGTCAAACAAGCAACGGACTATTTTCAAACAAAAGGCTAATGAGGCTAAGACTTACTGCAGATTCCGAAAGAATACGAAAAATAGTGAGGCAAGTGGAACCATGAACTACTATATTGAAGAACAGATCCGTAACCATTTGGTCCGTTTGGTGTAAAAGAAAGGAAATTCTTTTACTGAAACACCAGTTTTCATTATCGCTAATTAATCAGATAACTTGTACGCATCTACACTGTCGTCCAATAAGCATTTGTACACCTATGCAAATGAAGATATCTGCGGTCCAGAGGTACGTCACGGCCTCCGCCGGTATACATCGTGTAGGAAACAGTATCGGAATTAGTCGCATGCATGATGCACGCAGTTTGGAATTCTCTGATTTCAAGAAAAAGTATAATAATCGGGTACCACAAATGTGGCCGATCCTTAAGGAACATATCTAGCGATCTGAAGTACCCAAAATCGACTGTGTCCTATGTGATTAAGAATTGGAGAGTGAGCGGTGATTGTCGGTATGTGCCCCGAGTCGGCAGACCAACGAAACCGGGAAATAGAGACCTACGAGTGCTGTCCACAAAAATTCTAAAGAACCTCACCCAACCGATGGCTCTCATCCGCGAGGAGTTTCAACAGGCATCCGGGAGTATTGTTTCAATGAATACCATCCGTGAGGAAGCACATCTGCTTGGTTTTCATGGTCGTGCTGCTGCCCATAAACTTTTGACCAGAATGACCAACCGCGCTGCTCAGTTAATGTGGGGCAAAGCACATCGAAACTGGACCGTAGATTAGTGGAAACGGGTTCTTTGGATCGATGAAGCAAGGTTCATCCTTTACCGTTTGGATGGCAGGGTCTGGGTCTGGTGTCAATCTGGAGAACGTCTCCTGCCAGAATGTATTGTGCCAACATTGAAGATCGACGAAGGTGGAATTATGGTCTGGGGTTGTTGATCCTGGTATGGATGGGACCCTTGTTCCCCATTCATGGTAAGCTCAACGCCGATGCCTACTGCACTATTTTGGATGACAATATGCTTCCTACGTTGTGGCAATTTTACGGGTTGGACCGACGTTACTTTAAGAACGACAATGCCAGTTGTCATGTTTCGAGGTTAAATAAGGCTTGGTATTATGTCAATGAATTTAATCAAATGGACTGGTCTGCCCAGAGCCCAGACCTGAACCTTATCAAGAACATCTTTTGGATAGCCGAATTAAGGGGTGCACTACGCTTTCAAAATCGATGAAGGAAGTTTTATGTCTACTACAAGCCGAGTGGAAGACAATGGCACTAGCTGTAATACAAAGACTTGTAAAAAGTATGCCCCGGGGGGTTCACGATGTAATTGCCTTTCGTGGAGGTTCTACCAAGTATTGATTTTGAATAAAGTTAGTTTTTCTTTTCTAACACAGGTGTCCAAATACATATTGGTAGACAGTGTATGAATTCTAGCTATTTAAAGATATTTAACATTTAACTGATGTGGACTGAATCTCACCCTTCTCTGGTATGGTTTAGATAGTTGATCACGTGAGCAAATATAAGATTCATCTATTATCAAGTTCTAAATGTAACAAATTTTAGATACATTTTGTTCTTTTTTTAGTAGAAAATTCCCAATAAATTTAAAAATAATTTGTCTTTTGAATGTTTTTAAAATAAAAACTAATTAGTAATATATTTTACTCAAATAAAGAAATACAGTAAAAATATCTGTGACCGTGAGAGTATTGGTAAATTATAAAGTTGAATGAAGGAATAAAATATTTAAAAAATTGCCATTTAAATATCTAAAAGTAAATGTGAATCTTTACAGCAGTCATTAAAATTTGCTTTTGATATACCTTTTAAGTACTCTGAATTGGATTATTCTACAAATTTATACTCTATTTTCTGTTTGTTTTTAACAGTAGAAGTTTATCTTAGAATTATTCAGAACCGAAATCTTCATCGGGTAGTTACAAATTCCTTTGATTACATTAATGTTTTGTCCCGTAGCTCTTTAAAATTCCAGTATTTGTGGCCAAGGAATGTGGAATAAGTCAGATTGAAATTAATAATAATTTAAATTTCTTCTATGCAATTTGAATAACATTAGATATTCTTGCCCTTGAAATCTCGCTATATTAGTGGTAAACACACAAGCGTTTACAATACAAAACTACTGGAAATGAACTTTCTATTTCAAACTTAAATACTCACTCAAGTCCTGTGACGCAATTTGCTCGATCTTTTACATTGATTTGCTAGATTTGCTGCATTTTGAAATAACTGTGTTAAAGAATAGTATAAGACAAACTTAGTAAGTAACATTGACAGCGCATTGTAGAAAAGTATTAAAAAAGTCAGGGGTCAAAAACAATTTTAATGGGTCTAAATGTATAGAATGAAAGTCGTCGAATACATCGAAACAAAAATTAAAATTTAATTATAATCGTTTATAATATTTTAGTAAACTTATTTGCATTAAACAGCTCATAACGACTGTATGATTTTAGATAATATGCTTTTTACATAAAAGTGATATAACATACATCTAAGACGCAAATGTTTTCAAGGCAGGGTAAAAAAAAAATGTTTAATTTTACCAAATCTTTCCATACGATGACGTATTTACAGCCCATCTCTGGGTAACCTTCTCAGGTTTGCTATGAATGGTAAAGGAAATATTATTCAATGTTTAGTGAAATCATTTTATCTCAAATTCATAAACTGTGACTGAATTTGTAAGGCACAACGAAGATGCATTCTCTTTCATTGGTAAAACAAATTAGTCTTAATAAAAATTTTTCACTCGCAACACAGAAAGCAAATACACCCTCTGTTCAAACAGTGATCAGATACAAAATATAAATCTAAAACTGATGAACTTAAAGATGCATTCGAGTTGACGCTTTATGACAATCAGGTTTTTAAATTAGAAAAAATAAAAATGCAATAAAAAACAAATTATTTCAATCAACCTTATCTTTCAAACTACAGCCAGAATGACAACAGTGATGATAATTTTTAGAGACACTGTATTTATATTAAAAACACTGAATATGAGCAATTTAAGTAGTACACGTTATACAAGATACAGCTTCAAACTTCAGATTTAGTAGTAAAAAATAAGATTTCTATAAATCTGTACTAAACTTATATTACATCTTACATTAATATTAAAAATTTCTTAAAGATTTGATTTTAATTTCTAGAGTATGCATAGATATGTAGCATTATTTATTTTCAAAGAACCACAGCTATTTTTAATAATTTTATTGCAGAATGAAAGAGAATATGTATGTTACTTACAGATTATTTACTTTAAAATAATGAAAAAGTTAAAACTCTGTAAATTACTCAGTTACATGTTTATACACGGCTGCTGATAATTTATTAAAGAATAACAAAATGAATTTTCTTTGATTATTTGATGTTTAGAAATCTAGATTATGAGATTACTATAAGTAATCCATTGAATAAGTTTTAAAAATATACAATTACCTATTTTGTAATAAAAAAAGTTATATCTAAAGCTATGTGAAGATAAACCGAAATGAATATTAGATTGTAGTGAATTTGATATATTTTAACCAGGAAAAGTTTTATAAAATATTTTTAAAGATTAAATAAAAGGGAAAACTCACTATATTAAAATTGTTGTACAATTAAATTGGACTATTCAAAGGACTGATACTTAATCGCGATAGCTGTTTACATTTTGGTATAACGTTTTCCTCATTTCCTTTAAATGTAATGTGAATGCTGGCTTTTTCCCAATAGAAATTCTCCAGGGAAGTATAGGTTCCCCCAACGAGCGTAAAATAAACACAATTGTGGTTCATTTGAGCAGAGAACATATACAGAATGTCGAATAAACTTTAAAGAAAGAAATAAAATTGAATCTCACGTCCAAGAAGTAGGTACATTTTGAAGCCATGTTACGTTCTTCCAGAACTTCCTGCGAAAGCGTGCTTTGAATAAGAAAGTCATTTGGGAATTTGCGAGTGACTTACCTCAACCAATTAACTCAAAATTTTTGGTTAAATAAGTGAAAAGTTTAGATTTTATATTATTTAGCCAAGGAAAACTCACAACTGTGAAAGATTTTCGTGTGGTTAGAGTGCTGATCTTCGGTACCGGAGTGCGGTGGTTTGCCTCCCACTGTGGCATGGATGTTCGTAGCTATTCGGGTTTGGCTCTAAGTAGTAAGTCCCCTCTCATTACTTCACATGTTGAAAAAAAGTAGACATTAACCAAATCAATCCAAACCAAAACTCACAATTTATTGCCTTGTTACAAGTACCAGTTTTTAAAATTTCTAAACTTTTACATTAGATAGTTTTAGCAATAATGCACCTAATTCGATAAAAACGTTCATTTATTATAAAACGTCTGTTGCGAGAAAAATTTTGAAGATATGTAACTACAATAAAATAAATATTAAAATGCGGTTTCTTGTTATATTTCAATTAAATCTACAGATTTTTCCTTCAACATTATAAAGATAAAGGGATGTTTTAGAAAATGTTTGCAATATCAGAAGTACTCATTTGGATTTTTTTTTAAATTTTTATCTTTCATGTAATTTAAGTAAGTTTTATAATAGCTTTTTATACTATTCATGTATGGGGGAGTTTCCTATTGGGAAGTACACGTCGAGCAAAACATAACGGGTTAGTACCTGGAAAAGAAACCCACAGAAAAGGCACTAAAAATATAGAACTTGATGAGCTGATATTGTAAAGTGAAGTACATGTTATGACCATGACCGCTTTCTTAATATTTAAATTAAATTTGACTTTTCGCCAACTTATGGCTTGTCTCAAAGTAAAAAAAAAAACACACAATAGAGATAAAAAACGAGAAGTTATTTTTGAATTAATGGAATTTATTGAGATAAAATTAAAATTAAATTAAAAAATAATTAATTAATAGAAGCCAATTGACTGAACATTTAAAATGATAAAATTAAAAAAGAAAGGATAAAACAAGATAAAATGTCACTTATAGTGACTGTGAACGAAAACTACGGAGGACGCAGCTCCGGGTTCCCCTTCTTTCCGTGGGTAGGTCTTCCTTCAGCATCCATTTTAGCTGCTCGGCATCAAGTAAGTGTATAGACTGTGGCTGCTGGGATGACAACAGAAACTGTGGAAAACTCATCAAAGTTCCTTTCGCCTGGCGACAGGGTGGAAGCCAAGCAGGGAAATAAAATCACGCCAATGTGTGGAGTGGGTATATATCATATCATTAAAGGAGCGAATTTATAAAAATATTGCAGCGAGGTGCTCACCAAGGAGAACGCCAAGTGACGCTCTTGGTATGCTTGATTTCATCTTGGACACCTGTGATTGAAAATCTTGAGTGGCTTATGCGTTAAAAAAAGTAACTTTCTGTCTTACAAAAGTCATAATTGGGAACTTGGCAAGGTATTTTTGTTTAAGGCAAGCTTCATAGAATTAAAGGAAAGTAAATGGAACTTTAAAACAGCCTGTTATCTCTCATCTAAGTAATTATATTTGCTGGAAATATTCATCCAGCATTTTGGTTCAGGTGACGTACCAAAGACTGAAAACCGTTTTAAAGTAAAGGATCTTCCTTAGCCATCTCAAGTTTTCAACTGATGTAAAAAGCATACTAAAAAAGAAAACAGAGATAAATTCCATTATATTTATGCTTGTCTTATCAGAAAACAATTGAATTACTCTATTAAGGCATAGTGTCCCTTTTTAGGAACAGATAAAATAGTTTGAGGAACTTTAGGATTCTCTCAGAAAGAGATCTCATTTCCCGTTTAGCTATTTGTCAGTTTTATATATAATGTAAAACATTTTCGAGTATCTGCTGTTTTATTTTAAATTTTGTTACTTGGATCGACATTTTAAGATCTTTTAACTCTCTCACATATATTAACACTTTTGACAGTACCTTTGTCTAAAATCATAACAAGTAGCTTTATGTATTACAAAAGCAACACTTTACAATAATGTTTACACGTGATACGATTTACACGTGGATTTTGCATTAGGAAGGCCTGCATTAACGTTTTTGCAATAGGAAAATGTTTTGCTCTGTATCAATATATTTCAGAATTTTATAGTTTTTATGAAGTCTTAAGGTTGTTACCTCATTTATAGAGTAACTTTAAATTTATAGTATAAAAGTGTTATAACATAAATTACGAATATACTACTACTACTATAGTCTTTCAGAAGTAGAACATATTTTTGTGTATTTTAAAAGCAAAATTTCTTGTAGATTTAAACCATATGTGCCAGAAAATTCCATTACATTTTTATTTAATATTAATAAATGGATAAAAATAATAATGTACATCAACAGAAATTTAAAATCTTATATGAAAGTGAATGTTATTTAACAATCTGGCAGAGAACAAAATAGTTTCAGTTGAAAATCTGCTTTTATGTTCTTTGATACTAACTTTTGCAAAATACTACAGAAAAAAACAATATATTTTAATTTGAAAAATATATAAATCCTATATACAAATATTTCATTAAAAATAAATGAACGTTTTATTAAGCGTATTAGAGAACATAACCATAGGTTGATGAGAAATTGAATTTTTTAACTTTACAAATCATCAATTAATATAAATTAAAATTTCCATAATGTTGCATAAAGATGAAATTCGATTACCCCTGATTTCAAAAATACATTCAAATTCAATATAAATACTTATTAATTTCTGGCTGCTTTTATATTTTACTCAAAATTTAAAAAGTATATGTTTCTACAATAAGTTAGAAATGAGAAATGACGTAGATAATTATTATTCAAAGCATTTTTCTCAAATGTCCTTCCCGATTATTTGTTACAAATGCATTATTTGTTTAAAATGTGTTGAAGATCGACTGAACATATATCCTTGAAATATATATATTTAAGACCATTAAAGTTTTAATGCAACAATGTTTGGGGGATATAGTAGAAAATTTTGTATTATATTTTATTATCGAATATTTAGTGAAAATGTTTCATTCGAAAAAGATATATACCAGCTTATACCAGCTTATACCAGCATGTTATGTAAATAAATTATTTTTACCTTAAATAAGTAATCAATTTTAATAAAATTTCCAATCACATCATATGTAAATAAACTTAGGAACACTCTGGTTTAATCAAAAACCTGTTTAAATTTATTATAAGCTTATTAATATTTCATTGTTGCATTTAAAGCTTTAACAAATGTTCAAAGCTAATTTTTTTTCCTACATTAAGTAAAAAATGAAGAAATGTTCTAGACGTAAACTGTAAAAGAGATTTACCATGTTCTTCCCCAAAATTACACCTTTTCAAATCTCATATATGGTTAATTTTAACAAAAGCGTTATACATTTGAAATGTGTTTAAATTTGATTGAACCCATATTTCACATATGTTGAAGACCATAAAACTTTCAGTACGTAATTGGTTACGTGATACATTATTACATAGTAGGATTTATGAGATGTATCTTGCAGAATAAATATACTAACTTGTATCAAGTCTTTCACTGAAAAAAGTTGAACAACTTATATTACTATTAAAGAATATCACAACCATGTTTTACAAAATAATAAATAACTTTTAATGAAAATTTCTTTCCTATTATATATAACCAGAACTGAGAACACGCTTATTGTAAAAATATATTTAAATACAATACAAGGACACAAATAATTAATGGTTCAAAAGTATGTATTTCTATAATAATTTACAAATAATAAATGACCAATATTTTAAATATAATACAAATAAAATGTTTTCAAAGTACATTTATATAAATATAATAATTTAATTTACTTTCTAATAATTTATCAAATTTTTCAAAAACATTGTTTTCAAATTCAAAGATTTATATACGTTTCTATAAGTGTTCTACTTTATTTTACGAATGTTGATTTCTAGGGAAAACACTCTACTTTAACATCAAAAAACTTTTTTAATTAAATGTTCTATTGTTAAACCAGTTTTAGGCTTATGTTAGATTGAGTGAACTCATCTTTGAAAAATTTTCAACATCATGAAAGTCATAGTACATTGGTCGTCTACAATTATACGGGAAACTAAAATATTTATTTAAGAATAAGAATAATATTTAGACAATTTTCATGAAAAAACAATTTCAGCATTTATATCATTTTACATTGAGAAAGAATACTATTTACTTCTTGTTTTACAAAATAATCAGTAATAATGAAATTTTCTATCATATTACATGGAACTAAAATGAGAAACACACTCGCTTCAAAAAAGATATTTAAGCTTATCAATATTTCATGATTCCTTTTATAGCTTTACCTAAAGTTCAAAACTACAATGTGTTTCTACATTAAGTAACAAATGACGGAATGTTCTAGATCTATACTTCAAAAGGAATTCAAACATTTTTCTCCAAATGTACATCTTTTCAAATGTCATTTACAGTTATTTGTAACAAATGCATTATACCTTGAAATGTGTTCAAGATCGCTTTAAATGACTAAAGTATGAAACTGAAATTTATTTTATAGAATAAGAATAATTATTTAGAGCAAGATTTTCAATGAAAAAATTTGAGCAGTTTATATCACTATTACAGATTGAGAAAGAATACTATTTATTTTTTGTTTTACAAAATAATCAGTAATAATGAAATTTTCAATCATATTATATGAAACTAAAATAAAAAACACACTAGTTTCAAAAACAATATTTAAGTTAAATATAATCTCATCAATATTTAATGGTTTCTTTTATAGCTTTACCTAAAGTTCAAAACTGAAATGTGTTTCTATATTAAGTAACAAATGACGAAATGTTTTACACCTCTATAAATATCATATGTTGATAAGAAATAGTATATTAATCGTACCTGATACAATATTACACACCGGGAAACTGAAATATATTTTATAGAATAAGAATAATTAGTTAGAGCCTGGTTTTCACTAAAAAAAAAATTCAGCAGTTTATATCACTATTCCAAATTGAAAAAGAATACAATTTTTTTGCTTTACTATACAATAAGTTATAATGAAATTTTCTATCATATTATATGAAACTAAAATGACCAATGAGAAACACACTGGTTTAAATAAATGATAAAGTAAAATATAAACTCATCAATATTTCATGATTTCTTTTATAGCTTTACCCAAAGTTTAAAACTACAATGTGTTTCTACATTAAGTAACAAATAACGAAATGTTTCCAGACCTACACTTCAAAAGGAATTTAAACACTTTTCTCCAAATGAACATTTTTCAAATCTCCCTGAAGGTTATTTGTTCGAAATGCAGTATGCAGTATACGTTTTGATATATGTTGGATTGAGTGAACTTATCTTTTAAAAACTGTGATCATGAAATTCATAGTACATTAATCGTACGTGATACAATATTATACACTAGGATCTGAAATATATTTTATAGAATAAGAATAATTATTTAGAGCAAGATTTTCAATGAAAAAAATTGAGTAGTTTATATCACTATTACAGTTTGAGAAAGAATAATATTTACTTTTTGTTTTACAAAATAATAAGTAATAATGAGATTTTCTATCATATTACATGAAAATAAAATGAGAAACATGCTCTTTTCAAAAAGATATTTAAGCTCATCAATATTTCATGATTCCTTTTATAGCTTTACCTAAAGTTCAAAACTACAATGTGTTTCTACATTAAGTAACAAATGACGGAATGCTCTAGATCTACACTTCAAAAGGAATTCAAACATTTTTCTCCAAATGTACATCTTTTCAAATGTCATTTACGGTTATTTGTAACAAATGCATTATACCTTGAAATGTGTTCAAGATCGCTTTAAATATTTTATCCCGAGCCAGAAACTCGCGTTCCGATAGCAGGCAGAGATTTGAAGGCCACAAATCATTTAAATGTCCTATTCATGAATTCATGACTAGTAATCTGATTGCGTGTTCTGGAGAGAACAATTCGTTCTCCAACAAAAGAAAATTCACGTTGACGTTGACTTTCATCTTCCAAAGAAATTTAGGAAATTTCTTTTTTTTCTTCCCCCTCTGCTATCCTTCTCGTCTGTGTTGCATTTTTTTTCTCTTCTGGGTAACAGAGTGATAAAAACATATTACAGAATTCCTATTTGAAACATCAACGTACGAAAATACAGCAAAATATGAAAATATTCCCTATGTTCGAAAAATGGAAATGCATTTTACCCCCCACAAAATTCCGATTTCGGCCGTTGTAAGAGGAATGATAACTTCAGTTTCATTGTTGAACAGTATACAGAGGAGGGATAAACGTGCATTTCTATTCCAGTTCTAAAAATGTTCTATTCTGAAGAATATTTTTCGAAGAAAAGTAGAAAGGGGATCATTATAAAAACATAGGAAATTTAAGTATTGAATAAATAGGGTATATGCTTTTGAAAAAACTGTTCCATTTTAGAGTAATAAATATTCAAAAAGATGCGCATTGAAATATTCTAAAGTTACATGAAAAATAGGTAGACGAAACGTAAGTTTCTTCTTTTCCCACAATATTATTAGTATAGTCATAAAAATTTTACAACATACTCAAAAATATTTCTCGCATACTGTCAAGTATTAAAAATTTGTTTTTACATAGAATATCAATACTAAGTGATTAAAATTACATAGAAATTCATATTTAAATATATTCTTTTTCTAACACTGGTATATTATTGAAAGTGTTAACCGCAATAATTCCTTTCGGGGATTTTTGTTAGATCAAAGAAAACGTGTTTTAATAGTATGTAGGTGATAAAATAAATTCAGAGAAATATGTATAAATATATATTTCCATGATTAGAGAGAGGAATCTCATACTGATATACAGCACTACATAAATTATTTTTAGTTAATTTTGATTATTTACATAAAAATATCGAGCTTACTGTAGTAAAATATTTCTATTCGTTATCAATTTTGACAAATATTGCATACAAAAAACATATTTTTGTTCGACTCTTCGCATTTGTCAACCTCGCAATGAGGAAAAGTATAAGAAGGAAGGTAATACACACGAAACGGAATAAAATTCCGAATGAAAAATTATAGAATCTAGTTATTTAACTCTACTGTTCTGTTTGAGTCAATACGACCCGAAATAAAATTTATATGTAAAAAAAAGTATAGTACAGGGATATTTTCATGAACTTTTTTGACATGGCTGGTAAATAATATAAATATGTACTTCTAGGGGAATTTATGTTTCTTTATATATCGAAGGAATATTTTCAATTCATACTTAATGTATCGTTCTGGTATGACCCAATATGACCCAATGCAAAAAAACCATTTATTTTTATTTATACATACTCATTTCTGTTTGGACTAACTAAAAAGAAAGAATAAAATCTGTTTCTATAATTATCCATTTTCGAACAAGTTTCATTGATGTTTTTGTTTGTTCACCTTTTCCAATGGTGGAAGAGGAAGGTAAATCATTATTTTTTATTCCAACGTTTCTTTTTTCCCTCTGTATTTCAATTTTTGATATACTATAAAAGTGTTGGGCTTGGTAATGTAAGAAAAAATGGCGAATTGCATAAACTTCAGTTACGTTGATACATCTAAACTAAAAGAAATTTCAGACAGCAAAGAAGTATTCGATTTCAGACGAATAATCGATGGTGAAATGTATAAAAATTATACTCGATGTAATGGTCGAAATGCTGAAATAGAGAGTGAAAGTTCTGAGGAAGATTTTCATACCGATATTTAACAAATAAATTGTGAAGAAAGTATTCAGTCCAAGAATCATTAATTTGGATCCGAAATTACATTTTTCTCAATCAACAGCTGCTAATATTATAAAACCTACTGCAGAGCTCACAATATATGCAAGAGTAACAGACTTAAAAAGTGCATTTGAGGTAGTACTCAGTTTAGCAATTGAAAACGAAATAATAACAATGTCTATTATTGAAGGGGAAACATTTTATGAAAAAAAATGGAAAAATATCAAAAGTGAAACATTTCAAGAATATATTGGATTATTATTGTTAGCTGGTGTTTATTAATCATAGCGAGAATAAACAAAAAGGTTATGGAATGAAGAAACTAAGAAAAATATATTTCGTGCGACAATGTCATCTGAAACATTTTACTCCATATCGAGAGAAATTTGTATTGAATATAAATCCACTCTACAAGAAGTAAATTTGGATAAATTAGCTGCATTTTCAAATATCTTGGAATAGTGAACAAAAATTCTACGAAAGTTATATAATCCGAATAAAAAAAAAAATATTAATGTAGATGAAAAACTAGTAAGATTTCGTGG
>CM063504.1:112310581-112313081 GCA_032207245.1 Pardosa pseudoannulata | reverse complement strand
CATATACTTAAGTATTACCATCTAATACATAAATTATAAAAATTCTAAATAATGGATTGTATTAAATGCAAAATTTCTAATGCTATACAATTTCATATTTGTAAACTTTTATTAAAAAAAACCCACTATAATTCTATGGGGATTTTTGGTAAATTAGTGCTTATTACTGTAATTTGATTCTTGTATCAATTAGAAGGATTTTAAAACAGACCAATTAACAGATTCACTTCTTGTGTTTCATTATCGAAATTATGAAATGAATGATTTATAAACCAATACAGGGACTAAAGTTATTATATTATAGCTTCAGGAAATTTAAAAATTTTCATCGTTAAATTAAAAGATAAGCTTAAAGTTAAGATTAAGAAAATTTCTTACATTCTACTTACCATGAAATACAGAAATAACAGTCATAACTAACGAACTCCGCATTTTCCTTTCAGCACATACAAATTAACATAATTTGATTTATAACGGTTCTACATTTTACTATAATCTTACTGTTTAGGAATTATTTTCCCTGACTAAACTATATAAATAAATTTGGCCGTATCCCAGTTCGGGAGGCCGGCGGAACTAAGTTTAGTGGGCAAGCCAAGCATGGCTGATGTCGCCGAATTCTAGAACCCTGTATTTTGGCAAACCTTGAACTATCTTTTTATTTTTGCTATTATTTAAATTTGTATTCATCTTAACAAAATTTCAAACCTTTTTTTGTTCAAAATATGTTTTGAAATCGAGTATAAAATTAATACACAAATTGTAAACATCACTTGGCGGCAATTTGGTGATTCCTTGTACAAAAATAGAGCCCAAAGCATAGCTGCCAGCCCCCGGAACTAGGATTCTATCAAATATTTAATCAGTTTAACTTTTCTAAACAAATATATTTGCTGTGAACAAGTGTTGTGGTTATAAAACTTTTTCTTAACGTATATTCAACTACAAATTTCTAGTGGAACAAAACTAATTAAACAATGAGATTTACATCTTCTAATATATATCGATGAGTCCCATATCAATAATATTATACAAATATTTTAGTTATCTTAAATTTAATTTAAATATTTCAGAAATCAATTAAAACCTGAAATATTTGTTTATACAGTCGTAAAAAACACGTGGATGACATAGTTTAAACTGCATACGAAAATGTACTGAATAGAATAACAAAAGCAACACATATAACAAAATAATTTGACATTGTTAAGTGTTTTACTATTGTTAGATATAAGCCAGTAACAATTCTATCACCCTAAAACAACGGTAACAATTAAAAATTGTTAAAAATAAACTAACACATTTGATTCATTATTACAGTAAAAACCAATTTCAGAATAACAAACGTAATAGATTTAAAAAAATAATTTTATATTGTTAAGTGTTTTACTATTGTTATAGATAATCCAGTAACAATTATATGAAACTAAAATAACGGTAACAATTAAACATTGTTAAAAACAGACGAACACATTTGATTCATTATTACTGTAAAACCAATTTTAGAATAGCATAGATAATAGATTTAAAAAAAATAATTTGATATTGTTAAGTGTTTTTCTATTGTTATAGATAATCCTGTAACAAATATATCACCCTCAAACAACAGTCACAATTAAACATAGTTAAAAATAGACGAACACATTTGATTCATTATTACGATAAAACCAATTTTAGAATAGCAAACATAATAGATTTAAAAAAAATAATTTGATATTGTTAAGTGTTTTACTATTATTATAGATAAGTCAGTAACAATTCTATCACACTAAAATAACGATAACAATTAAGCATTGTTAACAATAGACGAACACATTTGATTCATTATTACGGTAAAACCAATTTTAGAATAACAAACGTAATCGATTTTAAAAAATAATTTGACATTGTTAAGTGTTTTACTATTGTTACAAATAATCTAATAACAATTCTATCACCCTAAAATAGCGGTAACAATTAAACATTGTTAAATAATTGACAAAAGCCATTTGATTCATTATTACGGTAAAACCAAATTTAGGGCGCCAGTTGATTCCTTTTCGAAAACTTTTGGAAAGGATTGCCAAAATGCCGTCAACTTCTGTTACGTTCAGTTAAATAACATGATTTCGTAGTGTGTTGTGAAATAGCTGAAAAATAGCCATCTAAAACCTGGCAAAATTAAATAACACGCCAAATTTAATAAAGATAACTTAACTTGGTGTTTTTTGAAGTGATCAGATTAATGACAATTTTCAAACAAATAAATTGCAGATAAAGCTATTAAATATTTTTAAAACAATTAAGACACTATTTAATAATTTAAAAAAAATAAGCTGTTATAATTTGAAATAATAGCAGAGATATGACTTAAATAATTTGAGAACTAGATTTTCCTTCAGTATGTCCACTTAATTCAGTGGACATACTAAAGTGAGTGGGCTTCACTAAAGTACTGGGTTCCCCCGCCAACTTGGCGATAATGGTTTACGTATGGTCGCCTTACTTTTGCTCCTGATCT
>CM063504.1:112273081-112305581 GCA_032207245.1 Pardosa pseudoannulata | reverse complement strand
ATCACTAACAGAATATGTATTAGAAAAGACAATAACAATTTCAGCATCATCAATTTTCTCATCACTTAAAAAATCCATATATATTCGAGAGCCTCTTGAGCTGTTAAATATTTGATTGGCATTATTATAGAAGCAAAATGCAGCTTAAAATATCAAAATTTTTAGCAGAAAAAATAAAGCTCCAAGCAGCTCTAAACACTAGATAAATTTCCTCCAGGAGTGACAGTAAGAGAGTAAGTTTATCTTGCAATCTCCAGTTTAATAGACATCTATTTACCCCTTGTTGCTTCCAAGAGTGTGAACAGGTTTCTGAACTGGTTTTCATTGAAAAAAAAAAGAATGTGAGCTATGAATGCAATATCGAATTCGTGGAAAAATAATCGGGATTAGACAGTCGTCCTAATTTTAGGACACCTTTTTTATACTTACAAAATACACGAGTAAAATATATTTTTGAACAAACAATTTCAGCTACATTATTAGCTCTGTTTTTAAACTAAAAGTAACCTCCACGATGTTTGAAAAAAAAAATAATAATAAATATAAATTAAAGAATAAAAAATGACAATTTTAAGGGGTTGCTGAAAATAAATTTTACAATACAATATAATTTGATTTCTCAGTGTTTTTGTTACTATGATAAAGTGTGTCTATTTTAAAGGTGTTAAAATAAAATCCGCTCAGAAAACTTTAAACTTTATTATTATTTGGAATTTTATTTCCTGTCCTATTTATAGAACAGAGGGCCAATATGGGTTAAATAAAGACTATATTTATATTATTGTTTTTTAGACTATTCAATTTTATTTTGTATAATGTGTAGTAATCATTCATTAATGGAATTTTAATTACCCAAACAGGAAAACCTTTACAGCGATTTTTTCTCAAAATGTGGTTTTATTTCACTGTAAGGATAAGTTTCAACCAAGCCGAGGAATCTCTGTTTAAAAGGAGAGTTGAGTCCCAACATTGGTTGCTGCCATGGGTTAATCTCAGTTAACTGTTAAATGACTTTGGTGAGACTGGCTTGAAGGGCAAGTCGTTTAACTGCAAACCGCGATTAACCCATGGCTCCACACAATGGTAGGTCTCAATCCTCCGTTTAAACAGAGATTAAGCGCGATTGAAATAAATGACTTTCGTGAGACTGGCCTTAAGTCAGATAACTTTTTGAACCATTTAATATTTTTTACAACATTTTTAGATTTTATACAGCCCATTATTATGTATAACTATTTTTTCAATAACTTTTTATTTTAATGTGTCATGCATTTTTTGAGTAGGTAAATTTATATATGTCTTACAAACAGAAAGGAGATTCTAAACAAACTAATTTCACTAGAGACTAAACAAACATTTAAAAATCGTGTTTATTTACTGAAATTATTGATAAATTTAAACACTTTCGTAATAATGTAGTGTTCATACTATAGTTATCAAGACTGTCAATGAAACACATTCTTATTTAAGCATTTGTAAAAATAATTTTTTTCCTCTCATGCCTTTGAAAAAGAATCTATTTTAAGACAACAAATAATCGAATGGAAAAGAATATTTAGATGAATTACACAACATATATCATATTTTAGATTTATGTAATTCATTGTCACTGAATTACTCGTTAAATGTTCCATGTACCCTTCAAGGTGACCATCGAATTTTAGCAGCACGTTATTTGGTTGGGGTATAATATCTTATTACAAGCCCATGAGTGGGTTGAGTAATGGGTTTGAATTATTAATCCGTAAAAATAGTGAAATTAGAATAAATAAGGTCAAATTCTATTAACTAATTAATACATACGTTTTTAAAGTAAACAGAAATATTTATTTAATAAGAATAAAAACGTAATTGAAGAATTAAAATAATAAACATAAATAACAAATAAATCAAGAGAACTTTCATACACGAGGTTTTTCTTTACATAACACAAAACCTGAAAAAATTGTAATACACAGTACCTTAAGTATGCGCATAGGTATGTTAAGTATCAATCAGATCTTTGAGCTCAATTCGGGAACAAACCTAAATATATCCATATCGAGCTCAAGCATTTCATATTGTTTAAATATCGACGAGTTGAAGCTATTTCATCGGAACTTCTTGCAGGGGAGAGGCGAAAAGAAGAACCAAAAAGCCAAGACACAGATTTTGTCCTCGCCTATCTTCTATTTTAGTTTTTTTTTTAATTCTATACAAGTAGGTTGGGAAACTTCCATGACCGGTTTCAAAACAGTATAACATGCTATTTCCGAATTGTAAAATTTGTTCAATTTTTGACATTATAGTATAGGTTGCTCTTCCTTTTTCGCTTTTATCCCAATATTCTTGGAAATCTTTATGTTTTCTTTCATATATTTTTTAAGTATTTATCCCGGAAGCGGTATAGGTTTTAATTTATTGATTTAGCAGAGTTTATTGTTAAAATATATGCATATTAGTTACCAGTAGTCTCCGCATGAGCTTTGACCCAAATTATATTAATTTTTCGGTTATTTATGTTTTTGCATTCTTTTTGAATCCCGGTAGGGAATTCGGTACTAATTGTTCTAGGCTCTTAATTACGGAAAGGCTTTCAGTATATAAATATATATTGTGTTCATTCAATTGTTTTATCTTTCTGAGGGAATCAAATATACAGGACATTGGGACTTAGATGACCCACACCCACATTCAACTCAAGAGTTTATGGATGCGAAAGATTAAGTGGGTGGAGAAAGCCTTCCGACATTATTCATTTTAAAGTTATACAGTGAATTATTGTTTTAAAATTAAAAACATGTTTTTATCATTATCACTATTTTTTATCAAATATTTTTATTAATTTTAAAATTTAATTTGTATAAAAGAGTAGTTTGAATTTAATATAATATAAATTTCCTTTAGCTGTTTAATGTGACTGCGATTACTATCTATTCTTTTAAAGTATTAGATCTGTGTTTCGTTTTCGTACTTTTTAATAAATATTGGAACGACATTATATCATACTTGCATGTAATGCTGAGGGTTGCCTACCATTCCGTAATTACAATTTGGTGAATCTAGTTTTTCAATTCAATAAGGGTTGGTTGGGAAGCTTCCATGACCAATTTCAAAATAGTTTAAAATGTTATTTTCGAATTTTAATTTTTCTTCAACATTTGACATTAAAGTATAGGTTGATTTTTCTTTTTCACTTTTATTACAATATTCTTGCCAATCTGTATTTATGTTTTCTTTCAAATATTTTTGAAGTATTGATCCCGGGAGCTGTATAGGTTTATAATTTATTGATTTATTAGATTTCTGTGCTAAAATATCTGCATAATCGTTACCAGTAGTCAACGTATGACTTTGATCCAAATTATATTAATTTTTTGGTTTATTTATGTTTTTGCATTCTTTTTGTATCCCGGAAATGAATTCGGTACTAATTGTTATAGGCTCTTAATTACGAAAAAACTGTCAATATATAAATATATATTGTCTTCACTGAATTATTTTATCTTTCTGAGGGAAGCAAGTAAAAAAGACATTGGGACATTACGAAACCGTACAATTTTATAGTGATAGAGTAATAAAAATGTAGAAGTAAAGAAAAGAAATGTAAATAGTTAGATATAGAGTAAAAAAAATAAATGTAAATAGTTAGATATAGAGTAAAGAAAATAAATGTAAATAGTTAGATATAGAGTAAAGAAAATAAATGTAAATAATTAGATCGACAGATGAACACACGCCCATAATCATAGGGAGCAGAGATAAGGACTAAACTTATACAAGTGATGTATATTAATTCTCATTCCATTTAGTAGCTATTATAATACTTTAGAAAAAGTGTTAACGCCATATGTTGAACGTTCATATTCACCAATAGAATTTCAATCAGATTCAAATCTTAACCTCGCGTTAAGTGTAAAATCGGTATCCACCAAGTCATAATTTCTTCACTCAATTGTTTTATCTTTCTGAGGGAATCAAGAATAAAGGACATTGGGATATTACATAACTGTACAATTTTATAGTCACAGAGTAATAAAAATAAAAAAATAAATGTAAATAACTAGATCAACAGATAAACACACGTCCATAATCATAGGGAGAAGAGATGAGGACTAAACTTATACAAGTAATGTATATTAATTTTCATTCCATTTTATGTCTATTATAATACTTTAGAAAAAGTCTTAACGCCATATGTTGAACGCCCATATTCAACAATAGTATTTCAATCAGATTCAAATCTTAACCATTTTAATCTTAATGCAAAATCGGTATTCAATAAGTCATAATAAGATAATTACTTCATTTTATAACCTACTGAATGTGATGAGGGTAAAAATATATTTTTAAGTGAGTAGGGAAAGATTTTCTAGACTAACGAAACGAACTGCGTCATAGCGATAACTCGAGTTCTGCAAGGAAAGAAATTATCTGAGATTAATGAATCGAGGGCGAATAGAGAAAAGGGAAAGAAATACAACAATTAATTTTACTTGAACTACATATATTATCATAAAATTGTAAGAAATAAAGAAAAAAAATTCTTGAGCGTAAAGTTCACTTGATACTTGCATAGATCTTTTTATTCTTGTTATTATTTTATAGTTTTTAAAATTGTTTTTACATACAAAAAATGTCTTCACGTTATGGTAGAATTAATATTTATCCAGCTCTGCGGTTGTGTATAGAGGCGAAATTACAATATATCTCAAAAGTAAGAAAATAATTTCAAATAAATGGAAAACAACTCGTATCGTATATACGTAAAGCAATAATTTTATGTACGTATATGCCTTATATTTCATCATGGTCTTTTTAATCCAATATTCAGTATTTATATTCCATCTAATTGTGAAATGTAACTGAAGATGAAAAGTAAAAAAAGAAGTTTATTACTGTGGTGTAGTACATTGCATTGTTATTTTAAAATCATTGATAACCCATAGTTGCTTTACATTGTTTTTAATTATATTATATTACCACTGTTCTACATTACAATGTTCAAAATTAGAAGAAACGACAAGATAATATGCAAAATATATATATATATAAATTAAAAAGTAAAAGGAGCACTCCACGTGCTACGCCTAAAAAAATTGCCAATGTCCAAGAGAACGCTGCATTCTTTACCTTCCTTCTTTCGACTCAGGCAACCCTACACTTTTTCCATTATCCTGTTCGTTGTTCCATTGTCCTTTTTACAATGCGTCCTTTTCCGGCTTTGCCCAGGAGGACCGGAACTCCAAGGATGGTCCTGAATCGCCTCCTGGAGACCAATCACAATTCTCCAAAACTTGGTGAAGTGCACTTATTTCCTCTGGCCACACCACACGCTTCCTGGAGTCACGAAAAAAACTTGGGCATTCAACCCACAACGTGTGAGTGCGGCGAGCAAATCAGTTTCGCAAATCTAAACATAGGTGAACTCTCACAATTACTATCCTTATTTTTATTGAATAAAATTTTTACAACAACGTAGAATATATTTTTTCCTAATTATAACATTAAATGTTTTCATAAGAGATTTTTTTTTATTTTTATAAATATTGGAAAAATATCAAAGGCGTCAAAGTATCATTTGGTTATATGCGTTTAAAACTTATCACCTGTTCTTCTTGTAGCATAAAAATAAAGGTTAGGCTTTTAAGACTCAAACTCTGACCACTTTGTACTAAAAAGAACTATTATAATAAGTTAGTTTTAAAAATGGATCATTTCATTTCTTTAATATATTAAAATTTTATGTTTGTTCTGTTGATAACAATTATTCTTTATCTTGATATCAGGCATCATATAAATATATGACTGTATGTGTTTATTTACACAATCATTTACATTAGGAATAATTTTAATTGAAGGAAAGTAGCTAAAAGAATCTATAGAAAATTTTAATGAAGGTTTTTTAAAAATCAGTTTATATTAATGGCTTTAAATTAAAATAATTAATCTTTTCTTTGAATCATGACTGATTAATTAAAAATTGTGTTACATTCCACTATAGGTTTGAAATACAACTGACGAAGTATGTAAGAAACATAATTTTAAACTTGTTATTTTATCTTCATATATATTTTGAGCACATGAAGAATAATTGAAAAAATTGATGAAAATAGAGAAAATTGTATAATATATCAAAATTCTGTGAGTATTAAACAAGGTTACTATCAAGTAAATGGACTGTGTCTACAAAGAAATGATCTCACATTTTAATAATTTAAATAAATGATTAATTAGGGATTAACGAAATCTGAGCAAATTAAGAAAACCTTTTAAGGACCAGGTCTTGCCAATTAGACCGGCCCTTAGAAGGTCATTTATCACTAACCATGCCATATGACCCTAAAAAGTCTTTAACACTAACCGTGATTATTTTCTTTGTAAATGGAGAATTCCATCCCACCATTGGTTTACGCCATATGTTAATCGTTGCTCGCCGCTAAACGACTTTAGTGAGACCGGCCTTAAAGTATCATCTATACACTAAGGGCTGGTCTCACCAAATTATTTAAAGGTTAACCTCGATTAATCTCTGTTTATACGGAGAACTGCGACCTGCCATTGTTTCACGCCATGGGTTAATCGTGGTTAGTTGTTAAATGACTTTGGTGAGACGGGCCCTAAGAGGACTAATTGTTATTTATGTTTGTTAAATAAATATTGTAAAACTTTGATCAGTATTAATCTTTTATGAAGTCAAGTACAATTGCAGAAAATATTATCTAAGTAAAAGAGAGTAAGACATATAGGTGAATTGCTATTAAATCCTTTATGTGTATGATTCAAGAGAAATTTTTGTTAAATTGTGTTTAATTAATATTAACATGGTTCTTTATACTGTGCATCTTATTTTAATATCAAAAGAATTTTAATTTATGTTGGGAGTTTTTCATACTACTGAATGTAGCTGCTTTATATCTGGATATAAATGAAAACTCTTTAAAATTTAGAACTGCGAAAGAAACCTGAAATTATGTATAACTCTAAAACTAAGAAATGTAAAATGAACTAGATTTTTGATTATTTTCGGTATAAAAAAATGAATTATTTAAAATAGTAATATACTTTTCTTAAATTTGCCTCTTTTTCTTGGAATTTTTTCTCTTAAATAACTAACCAATTAGTTAATTAAATATTCAATTAGATAATAAATACAAAATTTTCTAGTAAACGTAATAGTATATAGGATACTCTTGATAATAGTAAACTTCTTGAACTTAAAAATAGTGATTTTATTCAAAATGAGAAAGGTCAAACTCTGAAGAAAATTCATAGATGTACTGAAACCATTTGTACTTTCAGTCACTTTTGGGATCATAATACGGATAAACAGGTAATATTTGCATTTTATGTGTTCCTTCAACTGGACCACGTTCAACGGAACATTTTAGTTGTGTTTTTAATCTCGAAGAAAATTACTATTTTATACCTTTTATTATCTTCTTTTAACAGATACAGTGGAATCCGTTTTAATGTGATCAGTCTGGGACACCGTGATTTTGATAAAAATAAACGATATGAAAAATTAGATAAATTTTACTGTCCATAGCTTTAATTCACAAGTCTAAATAAAACGAAAAAATCACCTCATAGTTATGTACTGTATATTATCCTTTAAAACATTAATATTGTAGGAGTGATTGTAGGCTTATTTTCAAACTTAGTTTCTCTTTCCATAGTTTTTCAAGTGATATTCATCATACAATTGAAGTAAACAAAGTATTTGTATAAAAATGCTTCAGATTATTCATTAAAGTAAACTTTGAAATTTCTCTTCAGGATTTTTAAATCCTTTTGTTTTTACTATTTTTCAAGTACAACTTAGTTTTACACTACTAAACCGTTGCAAATTATTTTAATTTAGAGACCTTGAAGAAAGAAGCATCCATTAATTAGCAAGTTTTAAGAAGTTTTCAAAATTAAATTAATATATTTAACAAGTGAAAGTACAATTGTTTCTTGTAAAACACTTTCATCAGACAACCATGTAAGATATTTTTGAACATGCTGAAAATATTAAACAAAGTTTAGCAAGGGCTTTCATTTTCATTTCGGAGGTTAAAAGAATTTTTTTTTTATTTTCGTAAATGGTTTATAGTTAAGAAATATTTTACTATAACAGCTTTTAAATCAATAAAACAAGTTATATACTGAATTTAATTTAACTCAAAACATGTATTAAGAAGTTATCTAAAATTCATCTGCTGCAATTTAAATGCATTGGAAGATAATTCGAAACTATCTTTACATTTAATACTTGAAGAATTTAGAAAAAGCACTGAAAAGACAATTTCTAAATAGATCAGACGGATGCTAAAACCTACTCTCTTGTAAGATATACTTCAGAAATAATCCTCAGCAAGGGAAATTATTTTCAATACAATGTATATGTTATAGAATTTTATAAAGAATATTTCATCATCTCATATATCAATAGAGATCTCATATATCAATTTCTGTTAAACAAATGGACTGAATTATTTTAAAGTGTAAATAATGCATATGTAGAGAAACAGATGATTCATACCGATCAAAATTTTCAAAAGCTTTCAAAATTAAATTACTCCTATTCACGTTAAACACTAGAAAGCAATTTTTGAATTACTCATTTCTGACGACTTATTTACATTTAGTTATGATTTTACATATCTCTCGGTATGAGAAATACATTTCTACAATGACTCTGACGTTATTTTAAAACTCAGAATATAAGAAAGAAAGAAAATGATAAATCTACGGATACAAGATAACAAATAACTTCTATTTTGACACTTATGTGTATAGATTGTTTCGAAATGTGTGAAAACAATTAAATCTACCAATGAAATGTCTAGCACATAGTTAAAATGGCCTCTATTTTTCAATTTTCAATATACAGCTGTTGCTAAACATTTATTTCAGAGTATAAGTTGTAAATGGGAAGGATATGTATTTAGTTTTGCTACTACATATTTATTTTAAAAAGATAGTAATACTGAAACGAATTTTAAAACCCCAAACCATTATTTTCAAAATCAATATTTTCTTTACGACCTAGTAAACAACTTTACACTTTTTCATGATAGTCATAAGTATCACATTATTAACTTTTTGTTGTCTTATAACTTTTACATTTAAGCATATTGATATTATTGGTTTCTAATATAACATCCCCAACAGAAATCGTACTGTTCTACTGAAACGAAATTTAAGGCCCCAAATCATTATTTTTAAAATCAATCTTTGCTTTACAACTTAGTAAACAACTTTACATATTTTCATAAAAGTCATAAATATCACATTATTAACATTTTGTTTTCCTAAAACTTTTACTTAAGTTCTTTAATTTTTTGGTTTTAGCATTCCTAACAGAAATCGTAGTTATTATTTGTTTATAATGTATTCAAAAACCCATTATCTGCCACAATGTCTATAATGAATTAAATACTTTATTATAATAAATTTCTTTCATATCCTAAGAAATATATTAAAAGAATTTATTAAATTCTACAATTATAACTGAAGATATTTACTCTTTTGTCTTCTGTGGTTCAAATTTTCTTGAACATTTTCATAAGTATATGTGCTACCCAACAGTAGTGAAATATTATAGAGTGTTGTATAATAAGAAAGTATATGAAGTTATCTGTATCCAATATGCTTCATCAGATTGTAAATAAATCTGTACAAAGCATGAGGTTTAACAATCGAAAATGCTTTAACTTAAGACATTAAACTATTTTAAAATGCCTAGATTACTCTAGATAAAAATATTTGTAATTTTTATACAGGAGGATTTTTATTTACACAGTAGAAACCTTTTTAATAATAACTAGGTATTCTAAATTAACTTAAAAATACAAGCAAGAACAGAAATGGTTTAAAATCCACTTTTATGAAGGATATTACAGATCTCAGTATAAAGCAATGACATGAAGTAAAAATTTGTTTTTTCATTAAACTAAGGAGTATTCAGTTAATTTTCGATTTCCAGGGCATTTTCTTCCAGCATTTGAATTATAAAAGCAAGAAATGAAATTGAATGAAATATTTCAAATAACAAGTTAATGAAAGAACCATTTTTTTTTTAATATTTTATCTGTACTGTTGAAAAGTTATAAAAAAATATAGAACATAATGAGAATACTGTATTATAAAATGAACATTTAGAAGAATATCTCTTTCAATAAAACTTTATACTTTATTGTACATAGATAAAGATTATATTGTAATGATTATAAAATTTAGAGCCCAAATTTCAACAAATATATTTATGTTTTGTTAATGACTAACTGAATTTTAAACATTGTAAGTTCTAAGTTTATACACGGAAAATTTTTTAGAAATTACAATATACATTTTGACCATTCCTGAAATAATTTTGACTTATTTTCTCTTGACGTATATACGTAAGCTACTACATATGAATGTTCGTACCTATCTTGCTTAGGTTAAAATTGATCACTCATATAAATTCGAAAATGTTTATGTTAAGACAGTTAAAATATCTAGTTGTGTCCACCAGTTTGATAACATTCACTTATCGTACCTATCTTGCTTGATTTAAAATCGATCACTCATATAAATTTGAAAACGTTTATGGTAGGACTGTTAAAATATCTAGATGTGTCTCCCAGTTTGATAACATTACGAACTCTATATAATGGTAAGTTTCAATGTAACGAATAATTGCGCTGTGAGGCTTATTTGAAAGTGATTAGCAGTAGAAGATTGAAATAGTGCATTTAGGTCCACGGTAACATCTAGTGAAGTCCTATTTTGATTGAAATTTGATCTCTATAGAACAAACAATTTCAATATATACAAAAGTAAAATTGTATGGACATAACTCAAAAACAATGCACTTTTGCTACTTAATTAAAAAATAATGAATTTTAGGACTGTTATAACATGTAGATGTATACCTTTTTTATTGCAATCTGCAGAACATCTGATGATATATTTCAATGTGCATTGCATTACAGGGCTGTAGAGCATGGTTAAAATTGTCATTGTTGAACACAGTAGTTCAAAATCTTTTATTGAAGACTATAGTAACATGGAATTGAACTCCTTTTTTATTACAACTCTCTAAACCTCTGTAAAACAAATCATTTATTTACAATGTTACAATGTATATTAACTCCAAGGGCCATAACGAAAATCATGTAGCATAAAAAGATCGAAATCTTATATTTCAGATTAATTTTATATCTATTCTTTCATCTGATTTTTGGATTCCAATCTGAGCTCTATATAATAAAATAGCTCAATAATACGCTGCATTAAAATTTTATTTTCTTAAGCATAACTCATAAAGTATTAGTCGTAAAATGTTAAAATTTTGCATTTCAGACTTTAATAGCATCAAATTTAGCCTGTCTCCTTTTGATTGCAATATGTAGTCTATATATCAAAGCACTTTCAATATAACGTGCATTAAGTCGGTAAGGCGTAATAAAAACTGTTGTTCATGAAATGTTGAAATCTTATGATCTTATGATAACATGATTGATTATACTATGATAACTTCTAGTTGTGTTCCTTCTATTTTGATTTCAATCTGAACTCTGCATAAGGAAAATTTTCAATATAACATAAAATAACTCTGTACAGTATAAGTAAAAGTGTATTCGCCCTTGAGGATCCACATCTTGAATTTAAGACTAATATAACATTTACTTATACTTTTAGTTTGTGACTGGCATCTGAACTCTAGCAAAAAATTTCAATATGACGTATTTTAGAGCTTTAAACTGCAATTCAGAATTGATTGTTGGAATTTTGAGTTCTTTAACTTCTAATTGTACACTTTGCCCTATTGGGTGCAATCATACACTATAAAATAAATGATTTTAATATAAAGTCGATCAACGTTGAGGGTTAGCACTTCGTGTGCAAAACAGCAGACAGTAGTGCTCCAAACCAACGCAAACCAACGTTGTGGGCATAACTAAATAACGATCAGCTTTTATATCTTGAAATTTTATATTTAGCATTATTATAAAGTATTATTATTACAGGTATTATCGGTACTAAACTGCAAGAATGATACTCATTGATATAGGCGTAATCCTATAAATTTGTAACAATAATTTTTAAACTGAAAAACCAATGCTTTGCAGTCAATATTTGGAAAAATAAGTAATAATCTACTAACTGCAGACAATAATTTTGAATTTCTAATTTTCATTGCTGCCCAATTTACTTTCATTTGTATTGCGTACCAATGACTTATACCAGGTCTGTTGATATAACACAAAGTAATAGGACACCATATACAAATGAGCGCATAATTACCCTTTTGCAAACTTTTTTTTATTTACAAATTTATTTTGAACAATCTGGTGATGCAAATAAAATATATTCAATCTCAATATGAAGACGCCGTAAACTGCTGGAACGTTGGAGCAACTCCCGCTGATGACGCTATCGTCAGATGAACAAAATGGTTGAGCATTCCCTGCCTCTGCTGAAGTTCTCTCCGTCTTAGCCTGCTTTTTCTCTGAAGGGGCCTTCAAACTTGACGAGCAAAATCTAAAGACTCCTGTTGCCAGAGCCAAAGACGATTGACCAGCGTTAACAACCACTCTTGTCCAATGGGGTCGAAATTGAGAGGGGTCACTGACATCACCCTCGTCCCTCGGTCAGACTCTCGCTCTGGCGTTGACTAGCAGTGTAACTCATTGTTACCATCTGCTTAAACTCTTCCAAATGTTCACCTACACAACCATTCATAACCCTGTTAAGATTGTTCCAGACGTCAATATAATGATTTTATATTTGTATATTTAGATTATATATTTAATAACCCTACAAAATTATATTTTTCTACCAGATTGTAATCGACGAATAATATAGAATTGTTATTGTATTTCTGTTGTAGAATATCTATTTTCTCTCATTATGAACTGAATAGAATAATTATAATGATAGTCATTAGGCATTAAAATATAGTTAACGTTCGAAATAATTATTTAATATTTAACTATTATAAAAATATATCTAGTTTAAATTTTTATTTAATAAGAAAAATGTATTTTCACGAGCATTTTAGCTAACATAAAAAAATTCATAGGAAAGAAATAGATTGAATTATAAATAAACTGCAAATAAAGTTTCTATATTACCAAGAATTAGAAAGAAAAAAACTGAGGGAATCAAAGCGAAAATCTTAAGCACGAAGAAAGAAATGTTATTATATATTTTTTTTCCAAAGAAGTTCATTTCCATTTTATACTTTCCGAATTGTAGAAGAACAATAAAAAAAGGAATATATAACACGTACGGAGTTTTTATCGAAAAGAGAATCACGATAGCTGATGAATCATAACTGAAGGTGAAATGATTCTGAGGATGTAAAAGAAATTTAATTTTCCTTTTAAATGGAATTCTGAATCGTTAATAAAACGCTAAATTTTCATTCTCTGAGAGTATGAAATCGTGATAAAAATACGAGAATAGTGGAGTTTTTCCTGCACACCTGTAGTATTAAAATTTCGATTTTGTATGAAATTCTATTACGGTAATTGAAAGTATAATTTCTTACTAATACTAATATATTCGTGTACACATAATTAACTGTAGAATATTAATATACAGCTTCATCAAAACGGAATATTTTTAAGCACGTTTTAAAATGCGTTACAAAGAAATGTATTTCTAAAGATTGCATTTTCAAATGCAATCATTCAAAAACAAGGTGTTTAAACTTGTAGAAGAAAGTAGTTATATTGATTAAATTGAATCTATCTGCCTCTATATTCTAATAGCCTTAATTCTAACTATTAGTTTTCATTCTGACATTAGTTATACATTCATTTCTAGATCGAATGTTAATATTCTGTTAGTCTACGAAGCTATAAAATAGAATTATTGATTTAAAAAATTTTTTTATTCAATTTCAGTTTAGAAGCTAATTATTATCCTTGCTTCCTCTTGCAGTTACAATAAAAAAATCGATTTAGTGTTTTAGATTATTATCTATTTTTTGCTGCTAAATTGCATTATTGTGCACATAAAAAACATCTTTTATGTTTACGAAATCAAAGAAAATAGTGTGAACATGAAGAAGTATAATGTACGACTGCTTTTTTTTTATAAATGGAATTTTTTACAGTAATGAACAGTGCATTATATGACTGAAAGTTATATTAAAATACTTAGGCCTATAGTGTGATATTATTATAACATATTATCATGGCTATTATCGATACGAAACTGCAAGAATGATACTCAAAGATATAGGTGTAATCCTATAAATTTTAATGAATATGTTTAAACAGATAAACCATTGCTTTACAGTCAGTTTTTGGGAAAATAAGAAATATTTGGTAGAATACCTGTATCGCGGACCGGTCGCTATATTTTTGGCTCTAATTTGTACAAGTGATAGCCATATTGTCGCCAAGTGATGTTTGTAATTTGTCCTTCCTTTTGTATTAAGTTTATACCCAATTTCAAAGCATATTTTGATCAAAATGGGTTGGGAATATTGTTAAGATAAAAATAACTGAAATTCTTTAAAATGTTGTTAATTTTGCTTTAAAAAATAGAAAATAAAAATAGAGCAAAATTTGTCAGAAAATTGGTTCAAGAATTTGGCGACATCGCCCACGCTTGGCGTGTCCACTGAACTAGGATACTGCCTATTAATCTACTGATTGTAGACAATAGTTTTATTTATTATTTATTATTTATTATGTAGACAATATTGAATTTCTAGATTTCATTGATGTCTCATTTACAGCAATGAAAACTAGAAATTCTAAATTTATCAATTCTACTTATACTAATTTCATTACTACTCATTTTTATCTGACCAAACACCTCCCAATGTTTACCTGGACAACCCTTTATAACCCTGTTAAGATTGTTCTAGATATCCATACAAAGGATTTGGTATATGTACATTTAGATTATATATTTTATAAAACTATAAAAGTATATATTTCTACCGGATTTTAAGTGACGAATAATATAAAAAATGTTATTGTATTTCTATTGTAGAATATCAATTTTTACTCATCATGAGCTTAATAGAATAATCATAATGATAGTCGTTAGGTAATAAAATATAGTTAACATTCGAAATAATTATTTAATATTTAACTATTATAAAAATATATCTACTTTATTTTTTTATTCAATAAGAAAAATATATTTTCACGATCTTTTTAGCTAACATAAAAAACTTCATACGGAAAAGAAATAGATTAAATTATAAATAAACTGCAAATAAAGTTTCTATATTACCAAGAATTAGAAAGAAGAAACGGAGGGAATCAAAGCAAAAATCTTAAGCACGAAGAAAGAAATGTTATTATATCATTTTTTCGAAAGAAGTTCATTTCCATTCTATACTTTCCGAATTGTAAAAGAATAATATAAAAAAAAGGAATATATAACACGTATGGAGTTTTTATCGAAAAGAGAATCACGATAGCTGATGAATCATAACTGAAGGTGAAATGATTCTGAGGATGTAAAAGAAATTTAATTTTCCTTTTAAATGGAATTCCGAACCGTTAATAAAACGCTAAATTTTCATTCTGTGAGAGTATGAAATCGTGATAAAAATACGAGAATAATGTAGTTTTTCCTGCACACCTGTAGTATTAAAAATCTGATTTTGTAGGAAAATATATTACGGTAATTGAAAGTATAAGTTCTTATCTTATATTAATATTTTAGTAAAAATTCCTGTAAGATAATGTAGAATTTACTAATATATTCATGTACACATAATTAACTGTAGAAAATTAATATATAGATTCATAAAAACGGAATATTTTAAAGCACTTTTTAAAATGCGTTACAAAGAAATGTAATTCTAAAGATTGCATTTGAAAAAGAAGATGTTTAAACTTGTGGATGAAAGTAGTTATATGGATTAAATTGAATCTATTTGACTCTATATTCTGATAGCCTTAATTCTAATATTAGTTTTCATTCTGACATTAGTTATGCATTCATTTCTAGATCGAATGTTAACATTCTGATAGTCTGCGAAGCTATAAAACAAAATTATTGATTTAAAAATGTTTTTTATTCAATTTCAATTTAGAAGCTAATTATTATCCTTGCTTCCTCTTGCAGTTATAAGAAAAAATCGATTTAGTGTTTTAGATTATCTATTTTTTTGCAGCTAAATTTCATTGTTATGCACATAAAAAATAACTTTTATGTTTACGAAATTAAAGAATATAGTTTAAACGTGTTGAAGTATAATGTACAACTACTTTTATTTTATAAATGGAATTTTTTACAGTAATGAACAGTGCATTATATGACTGAAAGTTATATGAAGATACTCATTTCTATGGCGGGATATTATTACAATACATTATCATGGCTATTATCGATACGAAACTGCAAGAATGATACTCAATGATATAGGTGTAATCCTCTAAAATTTAACGATTCTCTTTAAACAAATAAACTATTGCTTTACAGTCAGTTTTTGGGAAAATAAGAAATAATTGGTAGAATCTCAGTACCGGGGACTGGTCGCTATGTTTTTGGCTCTAATTTGTACAAGTGATAGCCATATTGTCGCCAAGTGATGTTTGCTATTTGTCCTTCATTTTGTATTAAGTTTATACCCAATTTCAAAGCCTATTTTGATCAAAATGGGTTTGGAATTTTGCTAAGATAAAAATAACTGAAATTCTTTAACAAATTGTTAATTGTGCTTTAAAAAATAGAAAATAAAAATAGAGCAAAATTTGTCAGAAAATGGGTTTAAGAATTTGGCGACATCTCCCACGCTTGGCGTGTCCACTGAACTAGGATACTGCCTATTAATCTACTGATTGTAGACAATATTTTTATTTATTATTTTTATTTATTATGTAGACAATATTGAATTTCTCGATTTCATTGATGTCTCATTTACAGCAATGAAAACTAGCAATTCTAAATTTATCAATAATACTTATATTAATTTCTTTACTACTCATTTTTATCTGCCCAAACTCTTCCCAATGTTTACCTGGACAACCCTTTATAACCCTGTTGAGATTGTTCCAGATATCCATACAAAGGATTTGGTATATGTGCATTTAGATTATATATTTTATAAAACTACAAAATTATATATTTCTACCGGATTGTAAGTGACGAATAATATTAAAAATGTTATTGTATTTCTATTGTAGAATATCAATTTTTACTCACCATGAGCTTAATAGAATAATCATAATGATAGTCGTTAGGTAATAAAATATAGTTAACATTCGAAATAATTATTTAATATTTAAATATTATAAAAATATATCTACTTTAATTTTTTATTCAATAAGAAAAATATATTTTCACGAGCATTTTAGCTAACATAAAAAAACTTCATACGGAAAAGAAATAGATTAAATTATAAATAAACTGCAAATAAAGTTTCTATATTACCAAGAATTAGAAAGAAGAAACTGAGGGAATCAAAGCGAAAATCTTAAGCACGAAGAAAGAAATTTTATTATATCTTTTATTTTCCCAAAGAAGTTCATTTCCATTCTATACTTTCGGAATTGTAGAAGAATAAAAAAAGGAATATATAACACGTATGGAGTTTTTATCGAAAAGAGAATCACGATAGCTGATGAATCATAACTAAAGGTGAAATGATTCTGAGGATGTAAAAGAAATTTAATTTTCCTTTTAAATGGAATTCTGAACCGTTAATAAAACGCTAAATTTTCATTCTGTGAGAGTATGAAATCGTGATAAAAATACGAGAATAATGTAGTTTTTCCTGCACACCTGTAGTATTAAAAATCTGATTTTGTAGGAAAAAATATTACGGTAATTGAAAGTATAAGTTCTTATCTTATATTAATATTTTAGTAAAAATTCCTGTAAGATAATGTAGAATATACTAATATATTCATGTACACATAATTAACTGTAGAAAATTAATATACAGCTTCATAAAAACAGAATATTTTTAATCACGTTTTAAAATGCGTTACAAAGAAATGTATTTCTAAAGATTGCATTTTCAAATGCAATCATTCAAAAAGAAGGTGTTAAACTTGTAGAAGAAAGTAGTTATATTGATAAAATTGAATCTATCTGCCTCTATATTCTGCTAGCCTTAATTCTAATATTAGTTTTCGTTCTGACATTAGTTATGCATTCATTTCTAGATCGAATGTTAATATTCTGTTAGTCTACGAAGCTGCAAAACAAAATTATTGATTTAAATTTTTTTTTATTCAATTTCAGTTTAGAAGCTGATTATTATCCTTGCTTCCTCTTGCAGTTACAATAAAAAATCGATTTAGTGTTTTAGATTATTATCTATTTTTTTGCAGCTAAATTTCATTATTATGCACATAAAAAAAACATCTTTTATGTTTACGAAATCAAAGAATGTAGTTTAAACGGGCTGAAGTATAATGTACAGCTGCTTTTTTTTTATAAATGGAATTTTTTACAGTAATGAACATGCATTATATGACTGAAAGTTATATGCAGATACTTAGGCCTATGGTGTGATATATTATAACATATTATTATGGCTATTATCGATACGAAACTGCAAGAATGATACTCAATGATATAGGTGTAATCCTATAAATTTTAACGATTCTATTTAAACAGATAAACCATTGCTTTACAGTCAGTTTTTGGGAAAATAAGAAATAATTGGTAGAATCTCAGCACCGGGGACTGGTCGCTATGTTTTTGGCTCTAATTTGTACAAGTGATAGCCATATTGTAGCCAAGTGAAGTTTGTTTTTTGTCCCTCCTTTTGTATTAAGTTTATACCCAATTTTAAAGCCTATTTTGATCAAAATGGGTTTGGAATTTTATTAAGATTAAAATAACTGAAATTCTTTAAAAAATTGTCAATTTTGTTTAAAAAAACAGAAAATAAAAATAGAGCAAAATTTGTCAGTAAACTGGGTTCAAGTATTTGGCGACATCGCCCACGCTTGGCGTGTAAACTGAACTGGGATATTGCCTAATAATCTAATGATTGTAGAGAATAATTTAGAATTTCAGGTTTTCAGTGCTGTCTCATTTACAGCAATGAAAACTAGAAATTCTAAATTTATCATTACTACTTATACTAATTTCATTACTACTTATTTTCATCTGCCCAAACTCTTTCCAATGTTTACCTGGACAACACTTTGTAACCCTGTTAAGATTGTTACAGACATAAATGCAAAGAATTTTACATATGTATAATTAGATTATATATTTAATAAAACTACAAAATTATATATTTCTACCGGATTATAAGTGACGAATAATACAGAATTATTATTAAATTTCTATTGTAAAATATCTATTTTTGTTCATAATGAGCTGAATAGAATAATCCTAATGAAAGTCGATAGGAAATAAAATATAGTTAACACTAAAAATAATTATTTAATATTTAACTACTATAAAAATATCTCTATTTTAAGTTTTTATTTAATACGAAAAATATATTTTCACGATCTTTTTAGCTAGCATAAAAAACTTCATACGGAAAAGAAATAGATTAAATTATAAATAAACTGCAAATAAATTTTCTATATTACCAAAAATTAGAAAGAAGAAACTGAGAGAATCAAAGCGAAAATCTTAAGCACGAAGAAAGAAATGTTATTATATCTTTTTTTTCCGAAGAAGTTCATTTCCATTCTATACTTTCGGAATTGTAGAAGAATAAAAAAAGGAATATATAACACGTATGGAGTTTTTATCGAAAAGAGAATCACGATAGCTGATGAATCATAACTGAAAGTGAAATGATTCTGAGGATGTAAAAGAAATTTAATTTTCCTTTTAAATGGAATTCCGAACCGTTAATAGAACGCTAAATTTTCATTCTGTGAGAGTATGAAATCGTGATAAAAATACGAGAATAATGTAGTTTTTCCTGCACACCTGTAGTACTAAAAGACCGATTTTGTAGGAAATTCTATTACGGTAATTGATAGTATAACTTCTTATCTCATTTTAATATTTTAGTAAAAATTTCTGTAACATAATGCACAATTTACTAATATATTCGTATACACATAATTAAGAGTAGAAAATTAATGTGCATCTTCAATAAAACTGAATAATTTTAATCACTTTCTAAAATGAGTTTTAATGAAATGTGTTTCTAAAGATTGAATTGGAAAAAAGGTATTTAAGCGTGTGAAAGAAAGTAGTTATATGGATAAAATTGAATCTATCTGCCTCTATATTCTGATAGCCTTAATTCTGATATTAGTTTTGATTTTGGTATTAGTTCTACATTCATTCCTAGATTCTATATTAATTCTCTGTTAGTCTACGAAGTTATAAAACACAGATATTGATTTAAAGAAATACATTCTTTTTTATTTAATTTCAGTTCAACAGCTAATTATTATTTTTTCTTCCTTTTGCAGTTACAACAAAAAAAATGACATTTATTATTTTATATTATAAGCTATGATTTTCAGCTAGATATCATTATTATGTACATAAAATATGTTCATAACTTTACAAAATAAAACAAAATAACAAAATATTTTTAAACAAAATATTTTAAGTATAACGAAATTTTGAATATATTTGAAATGCTATCTCATTGCCATGTAATTTTGTATATTAATTAAACGATTCTTTATAGAGCATAATTTTGAAATTGCAATGATCAATAAGTTATTTAGATTTTTAATTTTTATTTGGAGACCTACTACTAATATTTGCAACTTAAAAGCTATTTAGACTAATATCTAGTGATGAAAACCGATTCCAAATGGCAACCAACATCTCCGTCAGCAGTGGTAATCGAACTGTTTGATACCAGTAAAGATAAGCAGATCCCTACTTCTTCGGTAGCAATAAAACTTTTCTGATAATACTTTCGGGTCATTCCATGTAAAATCAACACAATTTTAGAACAAATTCTACCTGACCACCTTCAATTTTGATTAAATTTGGTATAGTAAGTGACTTCATGGTTATAAAGAAAATCCCCAAATCTTATGCTCAAATCATAACTGGTTTGGGAGTTATAAAGCATCAAAGTTGCCAGATTTCTCTAAAAAATACACTATCAGCATACCTTTAAATTACACTTGCTACTCACCTAATTAATCTAGAGATATGTGCAAGGTGTCATTTTAAACCTTTTATAATTTGCTTTTATAGGATATACAACACATGATGACTTGAAATTTTTTTTAAATTTAAAATATAAATTTAAATTTAAAATTTAAATTTCTCAAAAAGCCAAGTTTTTAAAATTTTGAAAAAAATCTCAAAAATTGTTCACATTATTGTTAATTAATCCGCAAAGTTACATGTTGGGATCATAATGGGATCACAAGCTACAAAACTTTTTGTTTGGTATATTTACTATTGCAATAACGAAAATGAGAACATGCATTCATTACTTTTAATCTAACTCAGCTGTATAGGATGGCATTAATGTTTACACAATACTTTATCGACATATACTCTAGTAAATAGTACATTTAACATTTGTGGAGATTTTAGATTAAAGAAAAATCATTAAAGTTAATTACCTTTGATGGATTGTGCTACTTATTTTGTTGGAACTGGTTTGGTTTTGAGCGCTACGGTCTACTGTTTTGCACACGAGGGCTAATGAGACCGGGGCCTACTGCTTAAAGCTGATTTCGAACGGCTACGAACATTCATGCTATAGTGGGATTCGAACCCATGAACTCCGTTACCGACGATCAGCGCCCTAACCAATCGGCCAGAGTTCGGCGAGTTGGAATTGGTAGAAAGCTTCATGTGTTTGGAGAATTTCTACTTCAGAAAGAATATGTTTCGTCTTGTTGGAGTTAAAGGATTCAGCTTACACAAAACATCTGAAATTGGAATCCATAGTACATCTGGCTTATCTAGATATAAAAAAGATGGTGATGGTCCAGATGGGTGAAGGAATGTCACTTTCACATCTTCAGAGTTTCTCTTCTTTCTCTAACATAAATGCAAGCCACCAGTTTCAATTATAAACAGCAGTAATATAGCCATTTATATCAGAATATAGAAACTTTTATTGTGATGCTATCGCAGTTTGCATCAATAAATCTTGTGAAAAGTAAAATGTCTTCACAACGACTTTTGTTTATGATTCTGTGGGTATAAAAGCATGATATTTCCCAGTCCCAGGAATTGCAAAAGCATTTTTAAATCTGTTATCTAGAAATATAGCTGTAGAAATGTGTTCTTCTTGTGTTGAAAAAGTAAAATGTATTCCTGTTATGTTTTCCTGTGCCCAGTTAAAAAGTTATCGTGGTGTAAGTGTTTGATTTTTATATGGTCGTTGTAGGCTTGCTCGAGCTGCTAACCTCTTGAGTGTGCCTTCTACTTCATCACAAGGTCCTTTACTATGAGCAGTTACCCAAAAATGCCATTCTACCAATTTATGCTTACATAAGAAACATTTTGGTATTGGGCAAAGTTTTTTTTAATTTATATATTGTGCAGATGAGAAATCTGAGAAATAAAATATTTTCCTGCCACTTTTTTTAAAATTCTATCTTCAAAAAAGTAATAAGCTTCTTTTGAAAAGAGTAAATTGCTACTGTATTGTGCTGCAAACAGTCTGAAATTACAATGTATGGAAAGTGGTCAATTCCAACCTTTCCTTTGTAATATACAACAAATGGGTAAATTGTAGCTTAAACATTAGTCCAGTGGTAGTTCTGGGTCTTATCCTGTATAAGAAATAAATAATTTTCAGAAAAATCAAGAATTACAAACTCCGAACCTTTTAAATTTTCTTTTATATTGTTTATAAATGAACTTTGTTGTTTCCCTACAAAGTCATGATAAACTAATACAGACATTTTCTCACAAAATAAGTCAATAAATTCTGATGCTGACTTTTGTATTGTTTCTAAAGAGCACCTATCAACAGAAATCCACTGATTGAAAATGACCTTTTCCACCATATTTTCATCAAATTTTTCATCAAGTATGGTTTTTAATTCTGTAGTCCCAGAACATGATGTATACTCTTCCATGTGGCAGCTGACTGATGCTGGATTACAAATCATCATAGCAAGACAGTCTTTGTACGTTTTAATTCTTCCATTTGTTAATGAAGCTAATTTAGTATTTTATAGCTTGTGATCCCATTATGATCCCAATGTACTGTGTCCAGTGTACTATGTCCCAATGTATGAAGAAAGATATACTATGGATTCCAATTTCAGATGTTTTTTATAAGGTGAATACTTTAACTCCAACAGGACGAATCATATTCTTTCTAAAGTAGAAATTCTCAAAACACATGAAGCTTTCTACCAGTTCCAACTATATAAGTAGCACCATCCATCAAAAGTAATGCACTTTAATGATTTTTCTTTATTCTAAAATCCCCACAAATGTTAAATGTACTATTTAGTAGAGTATATGTCGATAAGGTATTGTGTAAACATTAATGTCATCGTATACAGCTGAGTTAGATTAAAAGTAATGAATGCAAGTTCTCATTTTCGTTATTGCAATAGTAAATATATCAAACAAAAAACTTTTGTAGCTTGTGATCCCATTATGATCCCAACATGAAACTTTGGGGATTAATTAACAATAATGTGAACAATTTTTGAGATTTTTTTCAAAATTTTAAAAACTTGGCTTTTTGAGAAATTTAAATTTAAATTTAAATTTTAAATTAAAAAAAAAGTAATCATGTGTTGTATATCATATGAAAGCCCATTAAAAAAGGTTTAAAATGACACCTTGCACATATCTCTAGCTTAATTAGGTGGGTAGCAAGTATAATTTAAAGGTATGCTGATAGTGTATTTTTTAGAGAAATCTGGCAAATTTGAAGCTTTATAACTCCCAAACCAGTTATGATTTGAGCATAAGATTTGGGGATTTTCTTTATAACCATGAAGTCACTTACTATACCAAATTCAATCAAAATTGGAGGTGGTCAGGTAGAAACCTTGCTTTGATTTGATATGGAATTACCCTTTCATGTTCAGAAATCAAGGAAAATAGTTTTAGCGTGATGAAGTATAATGTAGAACTGCTTTTTTATGAATGGAATTTTCTACATTAGTGAACTGTTCATTATATGATGATACTCAAACCTATGGCGTGATGTAGTTTCAGCAAAATGATTTCGATTCGTTTCATACATAATGAATGGAATCAACTGCAGTCATGGTTGATCATAGATCCTTGGAATCATATACAAAAAGAAGATACGGGTCTCGGTAATACTTAAGAATAGGGTACCCGTTGGCAAAATTACCGAAATTATTGGCGATGGTTACTAAAACACAAATCTATTCCATTCAATTGTTTCCTTTGCATTTTTGGTAGCTTTAATTGATGCAGAATGCGCCATCATAATAAAATTATATACTTTTATTTTATTAATCCAAACCACTTAGAAACGTGGTATTTATATTTATGGGTAATTAATCTCTCAACAGCTTACATAGTGAAGAGTTCCAAATAATTAAAAATGAGCCAATGGTTAACTATATCTAATTTTTTAAGCATTACGCGCATTTAGTGCATAAAAAGGGTTGCACGTGAAAATATGGCTACAAATATAATATAAATTAAAACAGGGAGAATAAATCAAAATAGGATACAATATTAGACTCAGAGATTTATCGCCAAGTTGGTGGGGCTAATCTGTTCAACCTCAAACCCTTGACTCATTATCCTTCGAGTAGCAAAAGAATAGATCATAACGCTCCAGACTAAAACATATGTATAACATAAAATATTAGTATGTAAGGTGAAAATAGAATAGAGACTTTGCCTAATAAAAGAACTTAAAAAAAACATGCTTTAGATAAGATTTCTAAATTAATAATAGAAAAATCAAAGAATATGATCCTTTAAAAAAATATTGCCCCCCCCCAAAAAAAAAAATAAGCTGATATTCTAAAATACATTGTGAATGCACTAAGGTTAATAGTTTTTAATGAGAGCTAGAGCCAAATATTCCTTCATGTTGTTACTCATACCAATTATGCATAAATAATTTTATGAATACCAATATATCAAAACTGTAGACTTAAAATCCATTAAGTGTCTCCTGAACATCCTGACTTAAATTCATATTTAAATTACTATGACGCACTATATTACGTTTTAAAGACTGTTTACTTCCTTCGACGTAACTGTTATCTATATGTCTGGTCTAACTCCACTAGATTTCTCTGCACATAACTGCTAAATATGAAATGTGATTTAGGAATTTAGGATAAATGTACATACAAGCATTATAGCGTAGTCTATGAAGGTTTTGTTACTTAATTATCTTATCTACGAAACGATAAGATTACACAGTTGCAACTAAGTGCTTAAGTTTAATACTTCATACAACGAATTTGCACATAAAATGTGGAATTATTTCTTTTTAATTCAGTTGAGTGCTATTACATCTTTCAGGCAGAATTTCTAAAATAATTTATTCATTTAAATTATATATATATATATATATATATATATATATATATATATATATATATATATATATATATATATATATATATAATATATATATATATATATATATATATATATATATATATATATATATATATATATATATATATATATATATATATATATATATATAATATATATATATATATATATTCATATATATGAATATATATATATATATATATATATATATATATATATATATATATATATATATATTATATATATATATATATATATATATACTATTATATATATATATATATATAAATATATATATATTATATATTATTATATATATATATATATATATATATATATATATATATATATATATATTATATATATATATATATATATATATATATATATATATATATATATATATATATATATATAAGCGATATATATATATAGTGGGAGAGAGAGAGAAAGATTCGTAGATAGATAGATATACATATATATATATATATATATATATATATATATATATATATATATATATGTAATATATCAAAATTATGTGACTTTAATATTTCTTCAAAAACCTCCTCTCTTCCATTTTAATTCATCCTAAATATCTTTATCACCTCTAAAATGGTTTAATCAATGAAGTATATATTTCCACTTAACATTCCTTTCTGTCATAAAACTGTAAACTTTCTGTCTATACAACAATTTCCCAGGTGTTGGCGGAACATGTTTTCGCGTTTTGATGATATTGCAGTCAATTCGCTTAGTAAGTTGTTTTTGTTGTGGGAAAATTCTTGTTGTCAGCGCTCTTGGGTGTACTTGTGTGAGAGCAGAGTGAACTCTGTGGCTTTTTTTTCTATATTGTCCAGAAGGACAGATGTGCGATGTTGCCGCTCTGAAATAAAGTTTTAAATTAGACTTCTGAGTTCTCTTGAATATGAGACCCGACTGCATCTTTGTACTTTATGAATGCTAGCTGTTGAACTTTCTCCTTGTGAAGGAGTTTTATAAAAAATGGATTACATTTTAAGCCGACAGGATTTTATCTGCGCTGAAAACCCAATGGATTTCGAGTCCATTACTATGGCAGAAAAATTTTCTTGATGGAATTTACTTCGTGAACTTTTGCGAACTTTGTTTTTTTTTCATCTGTGGATAATGTTTTAAAATTACGGTGAAACGACAATGGATTTCGAATCCATACGGACAAAGTCTTCCGAAGTTTTAGTGACTGTGAATATCGAAAATAACATAAGTATTTCCTACCAAGCTAACTCAGACCTGTACTACCTTTGATAAACATCAAGACCATGGCAGCCTCCCGTCGACTGCAGAGAGAGTTACAAAAACTCCCAAAAATCTATATGAGTTGTTTCCGTGACATCCGCATCCAGTTCCCTACAATGCGCGTTCCGCATCGAGATCGCCGAGTTCGTGCCGTGTTCCGTTTCAAGCCTCCAAACGAACTCCTCGGACAAGGATATATCAACCCACCAATTTTCCAGGACATGCTTCAAAATTAAAATTCTTATTCTCGGTAAAATTTTCAGTGACATTTAAAAATAATGTTTGGGAAATTTGAAAATTTAAAAGTTATTAAAGTACAAGCTGGATAAAATATGCAATGTTATTGGATAGGAAAAACTACTGCTTGCACTAATTCTCGTCATTGAAGGTAAAATTTTGAAATTAAAATTTAATTGTATTTCTAGAACTTATAGTTCGAAATTTCTGTTCTTTAAAAAATATCAAAATTTGTTTAAATGAATAATATTTCTAGATATGTAATAATTCTTAAAAAAATGTTTATGATTGTTTCTCTCATTTGATTGATAATACTAAAGAAGTGATTTAAGAATTATTTTGTTTATTTTTATGTTAACAGTGTAAAAATTTAATAATTTTTGTTTATTTTGCTGTGCAAATTATGCGTAAACAAGAATCAAGAAACTTAATTTTGTGAACAATCAAACAGCAGGACTTTCAATTATTTTTCTATTTACCGTTTCTAAGAGAAATTGTTTTAATAATTATTGATTGCATTTGATTTTAAAATTCATGTTGAAATTCATTGAAAATTTTGAAAAATATTTAAATTAGAAATTGATATTTATATTGTATTAGTGATTTACGATGTTCGGTGGTTTCATTTAAAAATTTTGTTTACATAAATTATTCTAAAATATAATAACATTTTTATTTTTAAATGTGGTTTGAAAATTTTGTGTGTTAACTCCCAGGTTAATTTAATAATTTGGTTAGGAATTTAAATTTTGATTTTAGGTGAATTTAAATAGTATTTTGTGATGTGCGATTTTTTAAGAACGAAGTAAATAAAGTTATTAAAATTCGATAGCACGAGAGAATGAAAAACTTTCAGTCCAACGAATGGAGTGTCTGTGACCTTGGTCAATAGAGACATTGGAAAGCGAAAAAGCACTTGAACATTGAAAATTTTGATTGTGACCTCTAAATTATCATGACGTGGCAGTTTCGGTTCGACCTGAATTACAGGAGTTTTTAAAATGCTTTCATGTGATGTTGGGACGTAAAATGTAAGAGTTGTTTTGACTGTACAATTGCGAACGGGATTTATACAGTAGTAAACAGATGTGTCGACACTCGTCAGTTGAATTGTTGTTTTGATACTTTTGTTGAGTGTGTTTTGGGATTACGGGTTTGATTTGAAGGACTGCTCTGATGATTACGAACTTGACGATTCTAGATATCTGTGTTTTTTATGTTTTATTATAGTATTCACTTTTTATATTTAGCCAATTTGCAATTCATCGTTTTTGAGTTTTGCTTTTTACTAATTGCAGTGAATCTAAAAAATTATTTGATTTAAAGTGTTCAAGTATGTTATATTTTTACATTTTTATATTCGTAGTTTCTCATAATAACTATAAATGTGTTTTTTATTCTTTGAATTCATGGTGTGTTATTTCAAAAATAGTAAGTGAATGTTTACAATACAAGGAATATCTAATTTGATTAATTAAGAGAATTTTCATAGAATAGGTAATGTTTTCATTTTAAGTATGAAAATTTGATTGAAATTTAAGAGATAATGCAGTTTTACGTCTAAATTCCTAATGTGAATTAAATACAGGATAGTTAAAACTTACAAATGAACAATGTTTCGAAGAGAAGTTCAGTTTGATTTTCAGTGTGGAATTAAATTTTTTCTAATATTTAACTCCGGAGAGACCCTCTGCAAAGTCAAGGGATAGCTTAGGCGAGTCCTTTGTCGTTTTGCTCTTCAGCTTCCTCTAGGTCATGAACGGTCATTCCGTCATCGCCTTCGAGGCAAGCCCCTTCCACTCTCCGAGATATTTTTGAAGTTCAATCTGATTATTGTGTTTCGGTTTTTTCACACTGAAGATGAGTAACGTTTGTAGCTGATCACGATGTGGGAAACTGTTACCCGCATACCTCTGATCTTTGGTAGAGAAAAAAAAGGTTTCAAAATGTTGTTCACAAATGTCATAACGTTGGAGAGCCCTGTCATAAAAACAATAGGTAGTCGCCTCCCACAGAGGGATGAACCTTTTGTCGTTTTGTGTGAGCACCCTCGGGGTCACTAACAATTTTCACGTTGGTCACCACAGAGGACAGCCATTTTCCTTCTCCAAAGTTTATTTCAGTAAAATTTTAATAAAGCATAATTTGAACATTTTGAGTTAAGTTTTGCTTAGGAAAAATATTGAATTTCATAATGATAAACTTTCTTAAATACTTGTTTACTGTAAACCTTCATTTGCGTGTATTATTATGTTTCTGTTTATATTCATTGTATATTATCTTTTCATTGTTTAGTTGTTTAAATATTGATTCTGTATAGAGATTTTGTGATGGTGCAGGAGAGTCAGAGGAACGGTATAACTTGATAGATTTAAATTTTGATGTGATGGTGTGGAATTACTTATGATGAGTTACAGACCAAGCTTCTGACTCTGTAACCCTGATGTCTCCAATTCTGACACACTAGAAAGACAGTTCTGACTCTTCTACACTAAATTTATTCGTTTAATGTTACAATTTCTTGTAAAAAATTTTGATAATCATATATTTGTACTATTATAAGTTGTGAAAATGTCACCCATCAGCGAGACGATTTTCTCTTTTTTCGGGGGGGATCTGTAATATATCAAAATTATTTAACTTTAATATTTCTTCAAAAACCTCCTCTCTCCTATTTTAATTCATCTAAATATCTTTATCAGCCTCTAAATGGTTTAATCAACGAAGTATTTTCCACTTAACATTCCTTTCTGTCATAAAACTGTAAACTTTCTGTCTATACAGCAGTTTCCCAGGTGTTGGCGGAACATGTTTTCGCGTTTTGCTGATATTGCAGTCAATTCGCTTAGTAAGTTGTTTTTGTTGTGGGAAAATTCTTGTTGTCAGCGTTCTTGGGTGTACTTGTGTGAGAGCAGAGTGAACTCTGTGGCTTTTGATTTTATATTGTCCAGAAGGACAGATGTGCGATGTTGCCGCTCTGAAATAAAGTTTTAAAATTAGACTTCTGAGTTCTCTTGAATATGAGACCCGACTGCATCTTTGTACTTTATGAATGCTAGCTGGTGAACTTTCTCCTTGTGAAGGAGTTTTATAAAAAATGGATTACATTTTAAGCCGACAGGATTTTATCTGCGCTGAAAACCCAATGGATTTCCAGTCCATTACTATGGCAGAGAAATTTTTCTTGATGGAATTTACTTCGTGAACTTTTGCGAGCTGAAAACCCAATGGATTTCCAGTCCATTACTATGGCAGAGAAATTTTTCTTGATGGAATTTACTTCGTGAACTTTTGCGAACTTTGTTTTTACATCTGTGGATAATGTTTTAAAATTACGGTGAAACGACAATGGATTTCGAATCCATACGGACAAAGTCTTCCGAAGTTTTAGTGACTGTGAATATCGAAAATAACATAAGTATTTCCTACCAAGCTAACTCAGACCTGTACTACCTTTGATAAACATCAAGACCATGGCAGCCTCCCGTCGACTGCAGAGAGAGTTACAAGAACTCCCCAAAACCTATATGAGTTGTTTCCGTGACAACCGCATCCAGTTCCCTACAATGCGCGTTCCGCATCGAGATCGCCGAGTTCGTGCCGTGTTCCGTTTCAAGCCTCCAAACGAACTCTTCGGACAAGGATATATCAACCCACCAATTTTCCAGGACATGCTTCAAAATTAAAATTCTTATTCTCGGTAAAATTTTCAGTGAAATTTAAAAATAATGTTTGGGAAATTTGAAAATTTAAAAGTTATTAAAGTACAAGCTGGATAAAATATGCAATGTTATTGGATAGGAAAAACTACTGCTTGCACTAATTCTCGTCATTGAAGGTAAAATTTTGAAATTAAAATTTAATTGTATTTCTAGAACTTATAGTTCGAAATTTCTGTTCTTTAAAAAATATCAAAATTTGTTTAAATGAATAATATTTCTAGATATGTAATAATTCTTAAAAAATGTTTATGATTGTTTCTCTCATTTGATTGATAATACTAAAGAAGTGATTTAAGAATTATTTTGTTTATTTTTATGTTAACAGTGTAAAAATTTAATAATTTTTGTTTATTTTGCTGTGCAAATTATGCGTAAACAAGAATCAAGAAACTTAATTTTGTGAACAATCAAACAGCAGGACTTTCAATTATTTTTTCTATTTACCGTTTCTAAGAGAAATTGTTTTAATAATTATTGATTGCATTTGATTTTAAAATTCATGTTGAAATTCATTGAAAATTTTGAAAAATATTTAAATTAGAAATTGATATTATATTGTATTAGTGATTTACGATGTTCGGTGGTTTCATTTAAAAATTTTGTTTACATAAAATATTCTAAAATATAATAACATTTTTATTTTTAAATGTGGTTTGAAAATTTTGTGTGTTAACTCCCAGGTTAATTTAATAATTTGGTTAGGAATTTAAAATTTTGATTTAAGTGAATTTAAATAGTATTTTGTGATGTGCGATTTTTAAGAAAGAAGTAAATAAAGTTATTAAAATTCGATAGCACGCGAGAATGAAAAACTTTCAGTCCAACGAATGGAGTGTCTGTGACCTTGGTCAATAGAGACATTGGAAAGCGAAAAAGCACTTGAACATTGAAAATTTTGATTGTGACCTCTAAATTATCATGACGTGGCAGTTTCGGTTCGACCTGAATTACAGGAGTTTTTAAAATGCTTTCATGTGATGTTGGGACGTAAAATGTAAGAGTTGTTTTGACTGTACAATTGTGAACGGGATTTATACAGTAGTAAACAGATGTGTCGACACTCGTGAGTTGAATTGTTGTTTTGATACTTTTGTTGAGTGTGTTTTGGGATTACGGGTTTGATTTGAAGGACTGCTCTGATGATTACGAACTTGACGATTCTAGATATCTGTGTTTTTTATATTTTATTATAGTATTCACTTTTTATATTTAGCCAATTTGCAATTCATCGTTTTTGAGTTTTGCTTTTTACTAATTGCAGTGAATCTAAAAAATTATTTGATTTAAAGTGTTCAAGTATGTTATATTTTTACATTTTTATATTCGTAGTTTCTCATAATAACTATAAATGTGTTTTATTCTCTGAATTCATGGTGTGTTATTTCAAAAATAGTAAGTGAATGTTTACAATACAAGGAATATCTAATTTGATTAATTAGGAGAATTTTCATAGAATAGGTAATGTTTTCATTTTAAGTATGAAAATTTGATTGAAATTTAAGAGATAATGCAGTTTTACGTCTAAATTCCTAATGTGAATTAAATACAGGATAGTTAAAACTTACAAATGAACAATGTTTCGAAGAGTAGTTCAGTTTGATTTTCAGTGTGGAATTAAATTTTTTTCTAATATTTAACTCCGGAGAGACCCTCTGCAAAGTCAAGGGATAGCTTAGGCGAGTCCTTTGTCGTTTTTGCTCTTCAGCTTTCTCTAGGTCATGAACGGTCATTCCGTCATCGCCTTCGAGGCAAGCCCCTTCCACTCTCCGAGATATTTTTGAAGTTCAATCTGATTATTGTGTTTCGGTTTTTTCACACTGAAGATGAGTAACGTTTGTAGCTGATCAAGATGTGGGAAACTGTTACCCGCATACCTCTGATCTTTGGTA
>CM063504.1:112218914-112272981 GCA_032207245.1 Pardosa pseudoannulata | reverse complement strand
TCAAAGAAAGCAGTGAATAGAATATATTCAAGAAATTTAATCAATACTCTATACTATTTCAAAAATGAGTACATAAAAGTTGAGGTAACGTTAGGTATGTTAAATTGATGAAAATGAAAAAAAAGAGGTTTAAAAATTTAGCTATTTTAAGTAGGATATTCTGTTTTTTATATTATATTTTTATTTTTGTTTTTTACGCTTAGTTCTCTATATTATCTTTGCGGCTGTTGAAACTTATTACGGAGGAAGTAGAAATCAAATTTTATGAAAATCATTTGAGCTCATTCATTATAAAGTAATTTCGTAAATCTTACGTGAGTATGTGAAGAGATGAAGAAAATTAAAATTAAGTGGTATTTTTAAGAAATATCTCTAAAACTCTTTAAAACAAAATTCTTCTTTAATGAGTTGCAAATATTTATAGAACAACATTAATATTGTAGGAGTGATTGTAGGCTTATTTTCAAACTTAGTTTCTCTTTCCATAGTTTTTCACGTGATATTCATCATACAATTGAAGTAAACAAAGTATTTGTATAAAAATGCTTCAGATTATTCATTAAAGTAAACTTTGAAATTTCTCTTCATGATTTTTAATTTTGTTTTTACTATTTTTCAAGTACAACTTAGTTTTACACTACTAAACCGTTGCAAATTATTTTAATTTAGAGACCTTGAAGAAAGAAGCATCCATTAATTAGCAAGTTTTAAGAAGTTTTCAAAATTAAATTAATATATTTAACAAGTGAAAGTACAATTGTTTCTTGTAAAACACTTTCATCAGACAACCATGTAAGATATTTTTGAACATGCTGAAAATATTAAACAAAGTTTAGCAAGGGCTTTCATTTTCATTTCGGAGGTTAAAATAATTTTTTTTTTATTTTCGTAAATGGTTTATAGTTAAGAAATATTTTACTATAACAGCTTTTAAATCAATAAAACAAGTTATATACTGAATTTAATTTAACTCAAAACATGTATTAAGAAGTTATCTAAAATTCATCTGCTGCAATTTAAATGCATTGGAAGATAATTCGAAACTATCTTTACATTTAATACTTGAAGTATTTAGAAAAAGCACTGAAAAGACAATTTCTAAATAGATCAGACGGATGCTAAAACCTACTCTCTTGTAAGATATACTTCAGAAATAATCCTCAGCAAGGGAAATTATTTTCAATACAATGTATATGTTATAGAATTTTATAAAGAATATTTCATCATCTCATATATCAATAGAGATCTCATATATCAATTTCTGTTAAACAAATGGACTGAATTATTTTAAAGTGTAAATAATGCATATGTAGAGAAACAGATGATTCATACCGATCAAAATTTTCAAAAGCTTTCAAAATTAAACACTCCTATTCACGTTAAACACTAGAAAGCAATTTTTGAATTACTCATTTCTGACGACTTATTTACATTTAGTTATGATTTTACATATCTCTCGGTATGAGAAATACATTTCTACAATGACTCTGACGTTATTTTAAAACTCAGAATATAAGAAAGAAAGAAAATGATAAATCTACGGATACAAGATAACAAATAACTTCTATTTTGTCACTTATGTGTATAGATTGTTTCGTAAATGTGTGAAAACAATTAAATCTACCAATGAAATGTCTAGCACATAGTTAAAATGGCCTCTATTTTTCAATTTTCAATATACAGCTGTTTCTAAACATTTATTTCAGAGTATAAGTTGTAAATGGGAAGGATATGTATTTAGTTTTGCTACTACATATTTATTTTAAAAAGATAGTAATACTGAAACGAATTTTAAAACCCCAAACCCTTATTTTCAAAATCAATATTTTCTTTACAACCTAGTAAACAACTTTACACTTTTTCATGATAGTCATAAGTATCACATTATTAACTTTTTGTTGTCTTATAACTTTTACATTTAAGCATATTGATATTATTGGTTTCTAATATAACATCCCCAACAGAAATCGTACTGTTCTACTGAAACGAATTTTAAGGCCCCAAATCATTATTTTTAAAATCAATCTTTGCTTTACAACTTAGTAAACAACTTTACATATTTTCCTAAAAGTCATAAATATCACATTATTAACATTTTGTTTTCCTAAAACTTTTACTTAAGTTCTTTAATTTTTTGGTTTTAGCATCCCTAACAGAAATCGTAGTTATTATTTGTTTATAATGTATTCAAAAACCCATTATCTGCAACAATGTCTATAATGAATTAAATACTTTATTATAATAAATTTCTTTCATATCCTAAGAAATATATTAAAAGAATTTATTAAATTCTACAATTATAACTGAAGATATTTACTCTTTTGTCTTCTGTGGTTCAAATTTTCTTGAACATTTTCATAAGTATATGTGCTACCCAACAGTAGTGAAATATTATAGAGTGTTGTATAATAAGAAAGTATATGAAGTTATCTGTATCCAATATGTTTCATCAGATTGTAAATAAATCTGTACAAAGCATGAGGTTTAACAATCGAAAATGCTTTAACTTAAGACATTAAACTATTTTAAAATGCCTAGATTACTCTAGATAAAAATATTTGTAATTTTTATACAGGAGGATTTTTATTTACACAGTAGAAACCTTTTTAATAATAACTAGGTATTCTAAATTAACTTAAAAATACAAGCAAGAACAGAAATGGTTTAAAATCCACTTTTATGAAGGATATTACAGATCTCAGTATAAAGCAATGACATGAAGTAAAAATTTGTTTTTTCATTAAACTAAGGAGTATTCAGTTAATTTTCGATTTCCAGGGCATTTTCTTCCAGCATTTGAATTATAAAAGCAAGAAATGAAATTGAATGAAATATTTCAAATAACAAGTTGATGAAAGAACCATTTTTTTTTAATATTTTATCTGTACTGTTGAAAAGTTATAAAAAAATATAGAACATAATGAGAATACTGTATTATAAAATGAACATTTAGAAGAATATCTCTTTCAATAAAACTTTATACTTTATTGTACATAGATAAAGTTTATATTGTAATGATTATAAAATTTAGAGCCCAAATTTCAACAAATATATTTATGTTTTGTTAATGACTAACTGAATTTTAAACATTGTAAGTTCTAAGTTTATACACGGAAAATTTTTTAGAAATTACAATATACATTTTGACCATTCCTGAAATAATTTTGACTTATTTTCTCTTGACGTATATACGTAACCTACTACATATGAATGTTCGTACCTATCTTGCTTAGGTTAAAATTGATCACTCATATAAATTCGAAAATGTTTATGTTAAGACAGTTAAAATATCTAGTTGTGTCCACCAGTTTGATAACATTCACCTATCGTACCTATCTTGCTTGATTTAAAATCGATCACTCATATAAATTTGAAAACGTTTATGGTAGGACTGTTAAAATATCTAGATGTGTCTCCCAGTTTGATAACATTACGAACTATCTTGCTTGATATAATGGTAAGTTTCGAAAATGTTTATGTTAACGTTAAAATAATTGCGCTGTGAGGCTTATTTGAAAGTGATTAGCAGTAGAAGATTGAAAATAGTGCATTTAGGTCCACGATAACATTACGAACTATTTTAAGTTTCAATGTGAATAAATTTGAGGTTTTGATTAGCAGTAGAGGATTGAAATAGTGCATTTAGGTCCACGATAACATCTAGTGAAGTCCTATTTTGATTGAAATTTGATCTCTATAGAACAAACAATTTCAATATATACAAAAGTAAAATTGTATGGACATAACTCAAAAACAATGCACTTTTGCTACTTAATCAAAAAATAATGAATTTTAGGACTGTTATAACATGTAGATGTATACCTTTTTTATTGCAATTTGCAGAATATCTGATGATATATTTCAATGTGCATTGCATTACAGGGCTGTAGAGCATGGTTAAAATTGTCATTGTTGAACACAGTAGTTCAAAATCTTTTATTGAAGACTATAGTAACATGGAATTGAACTCCTTTTTTATTACAACTCTCTAAACCTCTGTAAAACAAATCATTTATTTACAATGTTACAATGTATATTAACTCCAAGGGCCATAACGAAAATCATGTAGCATAAAAAGATCGAAATATTATATTTCAGATTAATTTTATATCTATTCTTTCATCTGATTTTTGGATTCCAATCTGAGCTCTATATAATAAAATAGCTCAATAATACGCTGCATTAAAATTTTATTTTCTTAAGCATAACTCATAAGTATTAGTCGTAAAATGTTAAAATTTTGCATTTCAGACTTTAATAGCATCAAATTTAGCCTGTCTCCTTTTGATTGCAATATGTAGTCTATATATCAAAGCACTTTCAATATAACGTGCATTAAGTCGGTAAGGCGTAATAAAAACTGTTGTTCATGAAATGTTGAAATCTTATGATCTTATGATAACATGATTATACTATGATAACTTCTAGTTGTGTTCCTTCTATTTTGATTTCAATCTGAACTCTGCATAAGGAAAATTTTCAATATAACATATAATAACTCTGTACAGTATAAGTAAAAGTGTATTCGCCCTTAAGGATCCACATCTTGAATTTAAGACTAATATAACATTTACTTATACTTTTAGTTTGTGACTGGCATCTGAACTCTAGCAAAAAATTTCAATATGACGTATTTTAGAGCTTTAAACTGCAATTCAGAATTGATTGTTGGAATTTTGAGTTCTTTAACTTCTAATTGTACACTTTGCCCTATTGGGTGCAATCATACACTATAAAATAAATGATTTTAATATAAAGTCGATCAACGTTGTGGGTTAGCACTCGTGTGCAAAACAGCAGACAGTAGTGCTCCAAACCAACGCAAACCAACGTTGTGGGCATAACTAAATAACGATCAGCTTTTATATCTTGAAATTTTATATTTAGCATTATTATAAAGTATTATTATTACAGGTATTATCGGTACTAAACTGCAAGAATGATACTCATTGATATAGGCGTAATCCTATAAATTTGTAACAATAATTTTTAAACTGAATAACCAATGCTTTGCAGTCAATATTTGGAAAAATAAGTAATAATCTACTAACTGCAGACAATAATTTTGAATTTCTAATTTTCATTGCTGCCCAATTTACTTTCATTTATATTGCGTACCAATGACTTATACCAGGTCTGTTGATATAACACAAAGTAATAGGACACCATATACAAATGAGCGCATAATTACCCTTTTGCAAACTTTTTTTATTTACAAATTTATTTTGAACAATCTGGTGATGCAAATAAAATATATTCAATCTCAATATGAAGACGCCGTAAACTGCTGGAACGTTGGAGCAACTCCCGCTGATGACGCTATCGTCAGATGAACAAAATGGTTGAGCATTCCCTGCCTCTGCTGAAGTTCTCTCCGTCTTAGCCTGCTTTTTCTCTGAAGAGGCCTTCAAACTTGACGAGCAAAATCTAAAGACTCCTGTTGCCAGAGCCAAAGACGATTGACCAGTGTTAACAACCACTCTTGTCCAATGGGGTCCAAATTGAGAGGGGTCACTGACATCACCCTCGTCCCCTCGGTCAGACTCTCGCTCTGGCGTTGACTAGCAGTGTAACTCATTGTTACCATCTGCTTAAACTCTTCCAAATGTTCACCTACACAACCATTCATAACCCTGTTAAGATTGTTCCAGACGTCAATATAATGATTTTATATTTGTATATTTAGATTATATATTTAATAACCCTACAAAATTATATTTTTCTACGAGATTGTAATCGACGAATAATATAGAATTGTTATTGTATTTCTGTTGTAGAATATCTATTTTCTCTCATTATGAACTGAATAGAATAATTATAATGATAGTCATTAGGCATTAAAATATAGTTAACGTTCGAAATAATTATTTAATATTTAACTATTATGAAAATATATCTAGTTTAAATTTTTATTTAATAAGAAAAATGTATTTTCACGAGCACTTTAGCTAACATAAAAAATTCATAGGAAAAGAAATAGATTAAATTATAAATAAACTGCAAATAAAGTTTCTATATTACCAAGAATTAGAAAGAAGAAACTGAGGGAATCAAAGCGAAAATCTTAAGCACGAAGAAAGAAATTTTATTATATCTTTTATTTTCCCAAAGAAGTTCATTTCCATTCTATACTTTCGGAATTGTAGAAGAATAAAAAAAGGAATATATAACACGTATGGAGTTTTTATCGAAAAGAGAATCACGATAGCTGATGAATCATAACTGAAGGTGAAATGATTCTGAGGATGTAAAAGAAATTTAATTTTCCTTTTAAATGGAATTCTGAATCGTTAATAAAACGCTAAATTTTCATTCTCTGAGAGTATGAAATCGTGATAAAAATACGAGAATAGTGGAGTTTTTCCTGCACACCTGTAGTATTAAAATTTCGATTTTGTATGAAATTCTATTACGGTAATTGAAAGTATAATTTCTTACTAATACTAATATATTCGTGTACACATAATTAACTGTAGAATATTAATATACAGCTTCATCAAAACGGAATATTTTTAAGCACGTTTTAAAATGCGTTACAAAGAAATGTATTTCTAAAGATTGCATTTTCAAATGCAATCATTCAAAAACAAGGTGTTTAAACTTGTAGAAGAAAGTAGTTATATTGATTAAATTGAATCTATCTGCCTCTATATTCTAATAGCCTTAATTCTACTATTAGTTTTCATTCTGACATTAGTTATACATTCATTTCTAGATCGAATGTTAATATTCTGTTAGTCTACGAAGCTATAAAATAGAATTATTGATTTAAAAAATTTTTTTATTCAATTTCAGTTTAGAAGCTAATTATTATCCTTGCTTCCTCTTGCAGTTACAATAAAAAAATCGATTTAGTGTTTTAGATTATTATCTATTTTTTGCTGCTAAATTGCATTATTGTGCACATAAAAAACATCTTTTATGTTTACGAAATCAAAGAAAATAGTGTGAACATGAAGAAGTATAATGTACGACTGCTTTTTTTTTATAAATGGAATTTTTTACAGTAATGAACAGTGCATTATATGACTGAAAGTTATATTAAAATACTTAGGCCTATAGTGTGATATTATTATAACATATTATCATGGCTATTATCGATACGAAACTGCAAGAATGATACTCAAAGATATAGGTGTAATCCTATAAATTTTAATGAATATGTTTAAACAGATAAACCATTGCTTTACAGTCAGTTTTTGGGAAAATAAGAAATATTTGGTAGAATACCTGTATCGCGGACCGGTCGCTATATTTTTGGCTCTAATTTGTACAAGTGATAGCCATATTGTCGCCAAGTGATGTTTGTAATTTGTCCTTCCTTTTGTATTAAGTTTATACCCAATTTCAAAGCATATTTTGATCAAAATGGGTTGGGAATATTGTTAAGATAAAAATAACTGAAATTCTTTAAAATGTTGTTAATTTTGCTTTAAAAAATAGAAAATAAAAATAGAGCAAAATTTGTCAGAAAATTGGTTCAAGAATTTGGCGACATCGCCCACGCTTGGCGTGTCCACTGAACTAGGATACTGCCTATTAATCTACTGATTGTAGACAATAGTTTTATTTATTATTATTATTTATTATGTAGACAATATTGAATTTCTAGATTTCATTGATGTCTCATTTACAGCAATGAAAACTAGAAATTCTAAATTTATCAATTCTACTTATACTAATTTCATTACTACTCATTTTTATCTGACCAAACACCTCCCAATGTTTACCTGGACAACCCTTTATAACCCTGTTAAGATTGTTCTAGATATCCATACAAAGGATTTGGTATATGTACATTTAGATTATATATTTTATAAAACTATAAAAGTATATATTTCTACCGGATTTTAAGTGACGAATAATATAAAAAATGTTATTGTATTTCTATTGTAGAATATCAATTTTTACTCATCATGAGCTTAATAGAATAATCATAATGATAGTCGTTAGGTAATAAAATATAGTTAACATTCGAAATAATTATTTAATATTTAACTATTATAAAAATATATCTACTTTATTTTTTTATTCAATAAGAAAAATATATTTTCACGATCTTTTTAGCTAACATAAAAAACTTCATACGGAAAAGAAATAGATTAAATTATAAATAAACTGCAAATAAAGTTTCTATATTACCAAGAATTAGAAAGAAGAAACGGAGGGAATCAAAGCAAAAATCTTAAGCACGAAGAAAGAAATGTTATTATATCTTTTTTTCGAAAGAAGTTCATTTCCATTCTATACTTTCCGAATTGTAAAAGAATAATAAAAAAAAAGGAATATATAACACGTATGGAGTTTTTATCGAAAAGAGAATCACGATAGCTGATGAATCATAACTGAAGGTGAAATGATTCTGAGGATGTAAAAGAAATTTAATTTTCCTTTTAAATGGAATTCCAAACCGTTAATAAAACGCTAAATTTTCATTCTGTGAGAGTATGAAATCGTGATAAAAATACGAGAATAATGTAGTTTTTCCTGCACACCTGTAGTATTAAAAATCTGATTTTGTAGGAAAATATATTACGGTAATTGAAAGTATAAGTTCTTATCTTATATTAATATTTTAGTAAAAATTCCTGTAAGATAATGTAGAATTTACTAATATATTCATGTACACATAATTAACTGTAGAAAATTAATATACAGCTTCATAAAAACGGAATATTTTTAATCACGTTTTAAAATGCGTTACAAAGAAATGTATTTCTAAAGATTGCATTTTCAAATGGAATCGCTCAAAAAAGAAGGTGTTAAACTTGTAGAAGAAAGTAGTTATATTGATTAAATTGAATCTATCTGCTCTATATTCTGATAGCCTTAATTCTAATATTAGTTTTCATTCTGACATTAGTTATGCATTCATTTCTAGATCGAATGTTAACATTCTGTTAGTCTACGAAGCTATAAAACAAAATTATTGATTTAAAAATTTTTTTTATTCAATTTCAGTTTAGAAGCTAATTATTATCCTTGCTTCCTCTTGCAGTTACAATAAAAAATCGATTTAGTGTTTTAGATTATCTATTTTTTTGCAGCTAAATTTCATTATTATGCACATAAAAAATAACTTTTATGTTTACGAAATCAAAGAATATAGTTTAAACGGGTTGAAGTATAATGTACAACTGCTTTTTTTATAAATGGAATTTTTTTACAGTAATGAACATTTCATTATATGATTGACAGTTATTTGCAGATACTCAGGCCTATGGTGTGATAATATTATAACAATATTATTCATGGCTATTATCGATACGAAACTGCAAGAATGATACTCAATGATATAGGTGTAATCCTATAAATTTTAACGATTCTATTTAAACAGATAAACCATTGCTTTACAGTCAGTTTTTGGGAAAATAAGAAATAATTGGTAGAATCTCAGTACCGGGGACTGGTCGCTATGTTTTTGGCTCTAATTTGTACAAGTGATAGCCATATTGTCGCCAAGTGATGTTTGTATTTGTCCCTTCCTTTTGTATTAAGTTTATACCCAATTTCAAAGCCTATTTTGATCAAAATGGGTTTGGAATTTTGCTAAGATAAAAATAACTGAAATTCTTTAACAAATTGTTAATTGTGCTTTAAAAAATAGAAAATAAAAATAGAGCAAAATTTGTCAGAAAATGGGTTTAAGAATTTGGCAACATCGCCCACGCTTAGCGTGTCCACTGAACTAGGATACTGCCTATTAATCTACTGATTGTAGACAATATTTTTATTTATTATTTTTATTTATTATGTAGACAATATTGAATTTCTCGATTTCATTGATGTCTCATTTACAGCAATGAAAACTAGCAATTCTAAATTTATCAATAATACTTATATTAATTTCTTTACTACTCATTTTTATCTGCCCAAACTCTTCCAATGTTTACCTGGACAACCCTTTATAACCCTGTTGAGATTGTTCCAGATATCCATACAAAGGATTTGGTATATGTGCATTTAGATTATATATTTTATAAAACTACAAAATTATATATTTCTACCGGATTGTAAGTGACGAATAATATAAAAAAATGTTATTGTATTTCTATTGTAGAATATCAATTTTTACTCACCATGAGCTTAATAGAATAATCATAATGATAGTCGTTAGGTAATAAAATATAGTTAACATTCGAAATAATTATTTAATATTTAAATATTATAAAAATATATCTACTTTAATTTTTTATTCAATAAGAAAAATATATTTTCACGAGCATTTTAGCTAACATAAAAAAACTTCATACGGAAAAGAAATAGATTAAATTATAAATAAACTGCAAATAAAGTTTCTATATTACCAAGAATTAGAAAGAAGAAACGGAGGGAATGAAAGCGAAAATCTTAAGCACGAAGAAAGAAATGCTATTATATCATTTTTTCGAAAGAAGTTCATTTCCATTCTATACTTTCCGAATTGTAAAAGAATAATATAAAAAAAAGGAATATATAACACGTATGGAGTTTTTATCGAAAAGAGAATCACGATAGCTGATGAATCATAACTGAAGGTGAAATGATTCTGAGGATGTAAAAGAAATTTAATTTTCCTTTTAAATGGAATTCTGAACCGTTAATAAAACGCTAAATTTTCATTCTGTGAGAGTATGAAATCGTGATAAAAATACGAGAATAATGTAGTTTTTCCTGCACACCTGTAGTATTAAAAATCTGATTTTGTAGGAAAAAATATTACGGTAATTGAAAGTATAAGTTCTTATCTTATATTAATATTTTAGTAAAAATTCCTGTAAGATAATGTAGAATATACTAATATATTCATGTACACATAATTAACTGTAGAAAATTAATATACAGCTTCATAAAAACAGAATATTTTTAATCACGTTTTAAAATGCGTTACAAAGAAATGTATTTCTAAAGATTACATTTTCAAATGGAATCGCTCAAAAAGAAGGTGTTAAACTTGTAGAAGAAAGTAGTTATATTGATAAAATTGAATCTATCTGCCTCTATATTCTGCTAGCCTTAATTCTAATATTAGTTTTCGTTCTGACATTAGTTATGCATTCATTTCTAGATCGAATGTTAATATTCTGTTAGTATACGAAGCTATAAAACAAAATTATTGATTTAATTTTTTTTTATTCAATTTCAGTTTAGAAGCTGATTATTATCCTTGCTTCCTCTTGCAGTTACAATAAAAAAATCGATTTAGTGTTTTAGATTATCTATTTTTTTTGCAGCTAAATTTCATTATTATGCACATAAAAAATAACTTTCTTGTTTACGAAATCAAAGAATGTAGTTTAAACGGGCTGAAGTATAATGTACAGCTGCTTTTTTTATAAATGGAATTTTTTACAGTAATGAACATTTCATTATATGATTGACAGTTATTTGCAGATACTCAGGCCTATGGTGTGATAATATTATAACATATTATTATGGCTATTATCGATACGAAACTGCAAGAATGATACTCAATGATATAGGTGTAATCCTATAAATTTTAACGATTCTATTTAAACAGATAAACCATTGCTTTACAGTCAGTTTTTGGGAAAATAAGAAATAATTGGTAGAATCTCAGCACCGGGGACTGGTCGCTATGTTTTTGGCTCTAATTTGTACAAGTGATAGCCATATTGTAGCCAAGTGAAGTTTGTTTTTGTCCTTCATTTTGTATTAAGTTTATACCCAATTTCAAAGCCTATTTTGATCAAAATGGGTTTGGAATTTTGCTAAGATAAAAATAACTGAAATTCTTTAACAAATTGTTAATTGTGCTTTAAAAAATAGAAAATAAAAATAGAGCAAAATTTGTCAGAAAATGGGTTTAAGAATTTGGCAACATCGCCCACGCTTGGCGTGTCCACTGAACTAGGATACTGCCTATTAATCTACTGATTGTAGACAATATTTTTATTTATTATTTTTATTTATTATGTAGACAATATTGAATTTCTAGATTTCATTCATGTCTCATTTACAGCAATGAAAACTAGCAATTCTAAATTTATCAATAATACTTATATTAATTTCTTTACTACTCATTTTTATCTGCCCAAACTCTTCCCAATGTTTACCTGGACAACCCTTTATAACCCTGTTGAGATTGTTCCAGATATCCATACAAAGGATTTGGTATATGTGCATTTATATTATATATTTTATAAAACTACAAAATTATATATTTCTACCGGATTGTAAGTGACGAATAATATAAAAAAATGTTATTGTATTTCTATTGTAGAATATCAATTTTTTACTCACCATGAGATTAATAGAATAATCATAATGATAGTCGTTAGGTAATAAAATATAGTTAACTTTCGAAATAATTATTTAATATTTAAATATTATAAAAATATATCTACTTTAATTTTTTATTCAATAAGAAAAATATATTTTCACGAGCATTTTAGCTAACATAAAAAAACTTCATACGGAAAAGAAATAGATTAAATTATAAATAAACTGCAAATAAAGTTTCTATATTACCAAGAATTAGAAAGAAGAAACTGAAGGAATCAAAGCGAAAATCTTAAGCACGAAGAAAGAAATTTTATTATATCTTTTTTTTCCAAAGAAGTTCATTTCCATTCTATACTTTCCGAATTGTAGAAGAATAATAAAAAAAAGGAATATATAAACACGTATGGATTTTTTATCGAAAAGAGAATCACGATAGCTGATGAATCATAACTGAAGGTGAAATGATTCTGAGGATGTAAAAGAAATTTAATTTTCCTTTTAAATGGAATTCTGAACAGTTAATAAAGCGCTAAATTTTCATCTCTGAGAGTATGAAATCGTGATAAAAATACGAGAATAATGTAGTTTTTCCTGCACACCTGTAGTATTAAAAATCTGATTTTGTAGGAAAAAATATTACGGTAATTGAAAGTATAAGTTCTTATCTTATATTAATATTTTAGTAAAAATTCCTGTAAGATAATGTAGAATATACTAATATATTCATGTACACATAATTAACTGTAGAAAATTAATATACAGCTTCATAAAAACAGAATATTTTTAATCACGTTTTAAAATGCGTTACAAAGAAATGTATTTCTAAAGATTACATTTTCAAATGGAATCGCTCAAAAAGAAGGTGTTAAACTTGTAGAAGAAAGTAGTTATATTGATAAAATTGAATCTATCTGCCTCTATATTCTGCTAGCCTTAATTCTAATATTAGTTTTCGTTCTGACATTAGTTATGCATTCATTTCTAGATCGAATGTTAATATTCTGTTAGTATACGAAGCTATAAAACAAAATTATTGATTTAATTTTTTTTTATTCAATTTCAGTTTAGAAGCTGATTATTATCCTTGCTTCCTCTTGCAGTTACAATAAAAAAATCGATTTAGTGTTTTAGATTATCTATTTTTTTTGCAGCTAAATTTCATTATTATGCACATAAAAAATAACTTTCTTGTTTACGAAATCAAAGAATGTAGTTTAAACGGGCTGAAGTATAATGTACAGCTGCTTTTTTTATAAATGGAATTTTTTACAGTAATGAACATTTCATTATATGATTGACAGTTATTTGCAGATACTCAGGCCTATGGTGTGATAATATTATAACATATTATTATGGCTATTATCGATACGAAACTGCAAGAATGATACTCAATGATATAGGTGTAATCCTATAAATTTTAACGATTCTATTTAAACAGATAAACCATTGCTTTACAGTCAGTTTTTGGGAAAATAAGAAATAATTGGTAGAATCTCAGCACCGGGGACTGGTCGCTATGTTTTTGGCTCTAATTTGTACAAGTGATAGCCATATTGTAGCCAAGTGAAGTTTGTTTTTTGTCCCTCCTTTTGTATTAAGTTTATACCCAATTTTAAAGCCTATTTTGATCAAAATGGGTTTGGAATTTTATTAAGATTAAAATAACTAAAATTCTTTAAAAAATTGTTCAATTTTGTTTAAAAAAAACAGAAAATAAAAATAGAGCAAAATTTGTCAGTAAACTGGGTTCAAGTATTTGGCGACATCGCCCACGCTTGGCGTGTAAACTGAACTGGGATATTGCCTAATAATCTAATGATTGTAGAGAATAATTTAGAATTTCAGGTTTTCAGTGCTGTCTCATTTACAGCAATGAAAACTAGAAATTCTAAATTTATCATTACTTATACTAATTTCATTACTACTTATTTTCATCTGCCCAAACTCTTTCCAATGTTTACCTGGACAACACTTTGTAACCCTGTTAAGATTGTTACAGACATAAATGCAAAGAATTTTACATATGTATAATTAGATTATATATTTAATAAAACTACAAAATTATATATTTCTACCGGATTATAAGTGACGAATAATACAGAATTATTATTAAATTTCTATTGTAAAATATCTATTTTTGTTCATAATGAGCTGAATAGAATAATCCTAATGAAAGTCGATAGGAAATAAAATATAGTTAACACTAAAAATAATTATTTAATATTTAACTACTATAAAAATATCTCTATTTTAAGTTTTTATTTAATACGAAAAATATATTTTCACGATCTTTTTAGCTAGCATAAAAAACTTCATACGGAAAAGAAATAGATTAAATTATAAATAAACTGCAAATAAATTTTCTATATTACCAAAAATTAGAAAGAAGAAACTGAGAGAATCAAAGCGAAAATCTTAAGCACGAAGAAAGAAATGTTATTATATCTTTTTTTTCCGAAGAAGTTCATTTCCATTCTATACTTTCGGAATTGTAGAAGAATAATAAAAAAAGGAATATATAACACGTACGGAGTTTTTATCGAAAAGAGAATCACGATAGCTGATGAATCATAACTGAAAGTGAAATGATTCTGAGGATGTAAAAGAAATTTAATTTTCCTTTTAAATGGAATTCCGAACCGTTAATAGAACGCTAAATTTTCATTCTGTGAGAGTATGAAATCGTGATAAAAATACGAGAATAATGTAGTTTTTCCTGCACACCTGTAGTATTAAAAGTCCGATTTTGAATGAAATTCTATTACGGTAATTGAAAGTATAACTTCTTATCTCATTTTAATATTTTAGTAAAAATTTCTGTAACATAATGTACAATTTACTAATATATTCGTATACACATAATTAAGAGTAGAAAATTAATGTGCAGCTTAAAAAAAACTGAATAATTTTAATCACGTTCTAAAATGAGTTTTAATGAAATGTGTTTCTAAAGATTGCATTTGAAGAAAAGGTATTTAAGCTTGTGAAAAAAAGTAGTTATATGTATAAAATTGAATCTATCTGCCTCTATATTCTGATAGCCTTAATTCTGATATTAGTTTTGATTTTGGTATTAGTTATGCATTCATTCCTAGATTCTATGTTAATTCTCTGTTAGTCTACGAAGTTATAAAACACAGCTATTGATTTAAAGAAATATATTTTTTTTTATTTAATTTCAGTTAAACAGCTAATTATTATTTTTTCTTCCTTTTGCAGTTACAGCAAAAAAAATGAGATTTATTATTTTATATTATAAGCTATGATTTTCAGCTAGATATCATTATTATGCACATAAAATATGTTCATAATTTTACAAAATAAAACAAAATAACAAAATATTTTAAGTATAACGAAATTTTGAATATATTTGAAATACTATCTCATTGCCATGTAATTTTGTATATTAATTAAAGGATTCTTTATAGAGCATAATTTTGAAATTGCAATGATCAATAAGTTATTTAGATTTTTAATTTTTATTTGGAGACCTACTACTAATATTTGCAACTTAAAAGCTATTTAGACTAATATCTAGTGATGAAAACCGATTCCAAATGGCAACCAACATATCCGTCAGCAGTGGTAATCGAACTGTTTGATACCAGTAAAGATAAGCAGATCCCTACTTCTTCGGTAGCAATAAAACTTTTCTGATAATACTTTCGGGTCATTCCATGTAAAATCAACACAATTTTAGAACACATTCTACCTGACCACCTCCAATTTTGATTAAATTTGGTATAGTAAGTGACTTCATGGTAATAAAGAAAATCCCCAAATCTTATGTTCAAATAATAATTGGTTTGGGAGTTATAAGGCTTTAAAGTTGCCAGATTTGTCTAAAAAATACACTATCAGCATACCTTTAAATTACACTTGCTACTCACCTAATTAAGCTAGAGATATGTGCAAGGTGTTATTTTAAACCTTTTTTAATGGGCTTCCATATGATATACAACACATGATGACTTGAAATTTTTTTTAATTAAAATTTAAATTTAAATTTAAAATTTAAATTTCTCAAAAAGCCAAGTTTTTAAAATTTTGAAAAAAATCTCAAAAATTGCTCATATTATTGTTAATTAATCCTCAAAGTTTCATGTTGGGATCATAATGGGATCACAAGCTACAAAAGTTTTTTGTTTGATATATTTACTATTGCAATAACGAAAATGAGAACATGCATTCATTACTTTTAATCTAACTCAGCTGTATAGGATGGCATTAATGTTTACACACTACCTTATCGACATATACTCTAGTAAATAGTACATTTAACATTTGTGAAGATTTTAGAATGAAGAAAAATCATTAAAGTTAATTAGTGGATGCTACTTATTTTGATGGATGGTGCTACTTATTTAGTTGAAACTGTAGAAAGCTTTATGTGTTTTGAGAATTTCTACTTCAGAAAGATATATACTTGGTCCTGTTAGAGTTAAAGGATCCACCTTACACATAACATCTGAAATTGGAATCCATAGTACATCTGGCTTATATAGATATAAAAAAGATGGTGATGGTCCAGATGAGTGAAGGAATGTCACTTTCACTTCTTCAGAGCTTCTCTTCTTTCTCTAACATAAATTCAAGCCACCAGTTGCAATTATAAACAGCAGTAATATAGCCATTTATATCAGCATATAGAAACTTTTATTGTGATGCTATTGCAGTTTACATCAATAAATCTTGTGAAAAGGAAAATGTCTTCACAAAGACTTTTGTTTATGACTCTGTGGGTATAAAAAGCATGATATTTCCAAGTCCCAGGAATTGTAAAAGCATTTTTAAATTGGTCATCTAGAAATATAGCTGTAGAAATGTGTTCTTCTTGTGTTGAAAAAGCAAAATATATTCCTGTGATGTTTTCCTGTGCCCAGTTAAAAAGTTGTCGTGGTGTAAGTATTTGATTTTTATATGGTCGTTGTAGACTTGCTCGAGCCGCTAACCTCTTGAGTGTGCCTCCTACCCCATCACTAGGTCGTTTACCATGAGCAGTTGCCCAAAAATGCCATTCTGCCAATTTATGCTTACATAAGGAACATTTTGGCATTGAGGCAAAGATTTTTTTTTATTTATATATTGTGCAGATGACCCATCTGAGAAATAAAATATTTCCTTCCACTTTTTTTAAAATTCTGTCTTCAAAAAAGTAATAAGCTTCTTTTGAAAACAGTAAATTGCTACTGTATTGTGCTGCAAAAAGTCTGAAATTACAATGTATGGAAAGTGGTCAATTCCAACCTTTCCTTTGTAATATACAACAAATGGGTGAATTGTAGCTTAAACATTAGTCCAGTGGTAGCTCTGGGCCTCATCCTGTATAAGAAATAATTAATTTTCAGAAAAATCAAGAACTAAAAACTCTTAATCTTTTAAATTTTCTTTTATATTGTTTATAAATGAACTTTGTTGTTTCACCACAAAGTCATGATAAACTAATACAGACATTTTCTCACAAAATAAGTCAATAAATTCTGATGCTGACTTTTGTATTGTTTCTAAAGAGCACCTATCAACAGAAATCCACTGATTGAAAATGACCTTTTCCACCATATTTTCATCGAATGTTTCATCAAGTATTGTTTTTAATTCTGTAGTCCCAGAACATGATGTACACTCTCCCATGTGGCAGCTGACTGATGCTGAATTACAAATCATCATAGCAAGACAGTCTTCCTACGTTTTAATTCTTCCATTTGTTAAAGAAGCTAATTTGGTATTTTACAGTTTGTGATCCCATTATGATCCCAATATACTATGTTCAATGTACTATGTCCCAATGTATGAAGCCAGATGTACTATGGATTCCAATTTCAGATGTTTTGTGTAAGGTGAGTCCTTTAACTCCAACAGGACCAATGTATATTCTTTCTGAAGTAGAAATTCTCAAAACACATAAAGCTTTCTACCAGTTTCAACTAAATAAGTAGCACCATCCATCAAAAGTAATGCACTTTAATGATTTTTCTTCATTCTAAAATCTTCACAAATGTTAAATGTACTATTTACTAGAGTATATGTCGATAAGGTAGTGTGTAAACATTAATGCCATCCTATACAACTGAGTTAGATTAAAAGTAATGAATGCATGTTCTCATTTTCGTTATTGCAATAGTAAATATATCAAACAAAAAACTTTTGTAGCTTGTGATCCCATTATGATCCCAACATGAAACTTTGAGGATTAATTAACAATAATATGAGCAATTTTTGAGATTTTTTTCAAAATTTTAAAAACTTGGCTTTTTGAGAAATTTAAATTTTAAATTTAAATTTAAATTTTTAAAAAAATTTCAAGTCATCATGTGTTGTATATCATATGAAAGCCCATTAAAAAAGGTTTAAAATAACACCTTGCACATATCTCTAGCTTAATTAGGTGAGTAGCAAGTGTAATTTAAAGGTATGCTGATAGTGTATTTTTTAGACAAATCTGGCAACTTTAAAGCCTTATAACTCCCAAACCAATTATTATTTGAACATAAGATTTGGGGATTTTCTTTATTACCATGAAGTCACTTACTATACCAAATTTAATCAAAATTGGAGGTGGTCAGGTAGAAACCTTGCGTTGATTTGATATGGAATTACCCTTTCATGTTCAGAAATCAAGGAAAATAGTTTTAGCGTGATGAAGTATAATGTAGAACTGCTTTTTTATGAATGGAATTTTCTACATTAGTGAACTGTTCATTATATGATGATACTCAAACCTATGGCGTGATGTAGTTTCAGCAAAATGATTTCAATTCGTTTCATACATAATGAATGGAATCAATTGCAGTCATGGTTGATCATAGATCTTTGGAATCATATGCAAAAAGTAGATACGGGTCTCGGTAATACTTAAGAACAGGGTACCCGTTGGCAAAATTAGCGAAATTATTGGCGAGGGTTACTAAAACACAAATCTATTCCATTCAATTGTTTCCTTTGCATTCTTGGTAGCTTTAATTGATGCAGAATGCGCCATCATAATAAAATTATATACTTTTACTTTATTAACACAAACCACTTAGAAACGTAGTATTTATACTTATGGGTAATTAATCTCTCAACAGCTTACAAAGTGAATAGTTCCAAATAATTAAAAATGAGCCAACGGTTAACTATATCTAATTTTTTAAGCATTACGCGCATTTAGTGCATAAAAAGGGTTGCACATGAAAATATGGCTACAAATATAATATAAATTAAAACAGGGAGAATAAATCAAAATAGGATACAATATTAGACTCAGAGATTTATCGCCAAGTTGGTCAATCTGTTCAACCTCAAACCCTTGACTCATTATCCTTCGAGTAGCAAAAGAATAGATCATAACGCTCCAGACTAAAACATATGTATAACATAAAATATTAGTATGTAAGGGGAAAATAGAATAGAGACTGTGCCTAATAAAAGAACTTAAAAAAAACATGCTTTAGATAAGATTTCTAAATTAATAATATAAAATCAAAGAATATGATCCTTTAAAAATATTGCCCCCCCCAAAAAAAAAATAAGCTGATATTCTAAAATACATTGTGAATGCACTAAGGTTAATAGTTTTTAATGAGAGCTAGAGCCAAATATTCCTTCATGTTGTTACTCATACCAATTATGCATAAATAATTTTATGAATACCAATATATCAAAACTGTAGACTTAAAATCCATTAAGTGTCTCCTGAACATCCTGACTTAAATTCATATTTAAATTACTATGACGCACTATATTACGTTTTAAAGACTGTTTACTTCCTTCGACGTAACTGTTATCTATATGTCTGGTCTAACTCCACTAGATTTCACTGCACATAACTGAAATATGAAATGTGATTTAGGAATTTAGATAAATGTACATACAAGCATTATAGCGTAGTCTATGAAGTTTTGTTACTTAATTATCTTATCTACGAAACGATAAGATTACACAGTTGCAACTAAGTGCTTAAGTTTAATACTTCATACAACGAATTTGCACATAAAATGGAATTATTTCTTTTTAATTCAGTTGAGTGCTATTACATCTTTCAGGCAGAATTTCTAAATAATTTATTCATTTAAATTATATATATATATATATATATATATATATATATATATATATATATATATATAATATATATATATATAATATAAAGAAATATATACATAATATATTTATACATATATATATATACATATATATAAATATATTATATATATATATATATATATATATTATATATATATATATATATATATATTATATATATATATATATATATATAATATATAATATATATTTATATATATATATAAATATATATATATAAATAAGCTGATATTTTAAAATACATTGTGAATAAACTGGGGGAAAATAGTTTTTAACTCAAGACATGAGAGATAGATTCAAATATTCCTTCATGCTATTACTGAAACCAATTATGCATAAATAACTTTATAAATACCAATATATCAAAATAGTAGACTTAAATTGCATTAGGAATGTTCTGAACATCCTGACTTAAATTGATATTTAAATTATTATGATGCATTATATTACGTTTTAAAGACTGTTTACTTTCTTCGATAGATATGTTATATGTATATCCTATTTAACTCCACTAGATTTAAGGCACATACTTTTTGCATAAGATATGTGTTTTAGAATAAGCGTATATACAAGCATTTTAAAGTAGTCATGAAGGCTTTGTGACTTAATTCTCTTACTTTCAAAACGATAACATTACACACTTTCAACTAAGTGCTTAAGATTAATACTTCATACACCGAATTTGCACATAAAATGTGGAATTATTTCTTTTTAATTCAGTTGAAGTTTATTACATCTTTTAAGCAGAATTTCTAAAATAATTTATTGCTTTAAAATATATATGTATATTTATAACTAAATATATACGCTTTATTCAAAATTCTATACTCGTAAGTATTTAAAATCAAAATTTTAATACTTCTTACTTGAGAAACTTTTTATCGAATTCGGTAAAATTCTAATACTTACTTTAAGTGTATCGTCTTTCAACTGCTATTTGAAATTATATAGTTTCTTATATACAGATAATAAACCTTTATTCAAGAATAAAATATATCGACTCATATAAATGTCCACATAATTTCATAGATAAAACTTTGTATGCAAAGCTTAAATAGATGCAGTATCTATAATTTTTAAGTATATTATATGAATGGAAAATTTAAAATACGGCATTCATTCTATCAAGTGAAATAACTAGTTATTCAAAAGGAAGAAAATTACTTAATTCCAGAATCCCACTGAATATTTTGTTCAGAACATAAATAATTTATCAAAGAATCTTACAGTTCAATTATAATTAGCTTCATAAATGCATATGAATAATGTATAAGATTATTTTAATTTTTACTACTGCCCGTAATTATAAATAATGTACATGTATCTGAAAATTAGGCATTAGAAGTGAGATTACGCAGTGATTATTTTATTTAGTTATATAATAAAAGAATACAGATTTCGAATATACATCAAAGGTTAAATAATTTAGGAAAGTAGATGAAGAGAAAACTTTCAGGAAAAAACAGCTGTAGGTGCATGTAGATAATTACTTATAATTAGTATTGCTTTACATAGACCAATTAACTAAATGAAAATAGCAATTTATATGCAAAAGGTTTATGAATAGACATTAATTTATTGAATATATTAAAAATACATTTCATTGTACAGAGTAAGAATATTACGCATATTGTATATTACTACAAAAAAAGTTTATAAATTTTACGCTACAAATAAGTAAGTTGTTATACTACAAAATAAATAAGAATGGAATTTGCTGTACGCAAGTCTCCGATACAGTTTTTGCATGCCTAAAAATACTGATTATTCAAATCAAAAGTTTAATGGGCATTTATGCTGATACGTGCATTAACATATATTAATTTTGTGTATTAATACTAACCAAAGATGTCTAATAAAGGGTTGCACAAGGAAATATGGATAAAAATATAATATAAATTAAAATATTGGGAATAAATCAAAATAGGATAAAATATTAGACTAACATGCTCAGAGCTTTATCGCCAACTTGGCGGGGTATTCTCTTCAACTTCAAACCCTGGTCTTATTATCATTCGTGTAGCAAAAGATTAGACCATAAGGCTCCAGAACAAAACTTATATATCAAATAAAATATTGTATGTAAAGTAAAAAGAGAGTCTTAGCCTAATAAAACATCTTAAAAAGGAAACATGCTTTAGATAAGATTTTTAAATTAATTATTGAAAAATGAAAGGATATGATATTTTTTTTAAAAATATTACAAAACAAATAAGCTAATATTTTAAAATACATTGTGAATAAACTGGGGGAAAATAGTTTTTAACTCAAGACATGAGAGATAGATCCAAATATTCCTTCATGTAATTACTGAAACCAATTATACATAAATAATTTTATGAATACCAATATATCAAAATAGTAGACTTAAATTTCGGTAAGTATGTTTTGAACATCCTGACTTAAATTGATATTTAAATTATTATGATGCATTATATTACGTTTTAAAGACAATTTACTTTATTCGATAGATCTGTTATCTGTACATACGATTTAACTCCACTAGATTTCTGAGCACATAATTTTTGCTTATGAAATGAGTTTTAGGGTAAGCGTATACACAAGCATTTTAACATAGCCTATGAAGGCTTTGTTACTTAATTCTCTTATTTTCAAAACGATAAGATTACACACTTGCTACTAAGTGCTTAATACTTCATACACAGAATTGGCAAATAAAATGTGGAATTATTTATTTTTAATTCAGTTGAATTCTATTACATCTTTACAGCAGAATTTCTAAAATAATTTATTGTTTTAAAATATATATGTATATTTATACCTAAATATATAGGTTTTATTCAAAATTCTATACTTGCAAGTATTTAAAAGGCAAAATTTTAAAGCTTCTTACTTCAAATTTAAGCTCAAAATTTGAGAAACTTTTTATCGAATTCGGTAAAATTCTAATGCTTACTTTAAGTATATCGTCTTTCAACTGCTACTTGAAATTATATAGTTTCTTATATACAGATAATAAACCGTTTATTCAAGAATAAAATATATCGACTCCTATAAACGTCCACATAATTTCATAGATAAAACTTTGTATGCAAAGCTTAAATAGATGCAGTATCTATAATTTTTAAGTATATTATATGAATGTAAAATTTAAAACTCGGCATTCATTATATCATGAGAAATAACTAGTTATTCAAAGGAAGAAAATTACTTAATTCCAGAATTCCACTGAATATTTTGTTCAGAACATAAATAATTTATTAAAGAATCTTACAGTTCAATTATAATTAGCTTCATAAATGCATATGAATAATGTATAAGATTATTTAAGTTTTTACTACTGTTAGTACCTATAAATAATATACATGTATCTGAAAATTAAGCATTAGAAGTGAGATTATGCAGTGATTATTTTATTCAGATATATAATAAAAGAATCCTAAATTAGAATATTTATCAAAGGTTAAATAATTTATGAAAGTAGATGAAGAGAAAGATTTAAGGGAAAATCAGCTGTAAGTACATCTAGATAATTATTTATAATTAGTATTTCTTTTCATACGACCAATTAAATAAATGAAAATAGCCATTTATATGGACAAGGTTTAAGAATAGACATTAATTTATTGAATATATTAAAACTATCATTCATTGTATAGGGAAAACGTATTACCCAAATAGCATTTTACTATAAAAATATATATAAATTTATCGCTAAGCATAAGTAAGTTGTTATTACTACGAAATATATAGTAATAGAATTTGCTGCACGTAAGTCTCCAATAGAGTTTTTGTATGCATAAAATACTGATTTTTCAAATCAAAAGTTTAATGGGCATTTATGCTGGTATTTGTATTAACATATATGAATTTTGTGTGTTTATACTAACCAAAGATGTTAAAAAAAAGAGTTGCACAAGAAAATGTGGATACAAATATAAATTAAAATAGGGAGAATAAATCAAAATAAGATAAAATATTAGGCTACCATGGTCAGAGCTTTATCGCCAAGTTGGCTGGGATACTCTGTTCAACCTCAAACCCTGGTCTCATTATCCTTTGTGTAAGCCTGGACTTACTATCCTTTGTGTAGCAAAAGAGTAGACCATAACGCTTCAGACCAAAACATATATATATATATCAAATAAAATATTGTATGTAAGGTGAAAAGAGAATAGAGGCTTAGCGTAATAAAACATTTTAAAAAGGAAACATTCTTCAGATAAGATATTTAATTTAATATGTGAAAAATAAAAGGATATGATTATTTTTAATAAATAATGCGAAAAAATAAGCTGATATTTTAAAATACAATGTGAATACACTGAGGGAAAATAGTTTTTAACTCAAGACATGAGAGCTAGTTGGCTATTTGGGAAGTCCAAATCGGAATAATAATTATATGATTTAAAAGTGTAGCAAAAAATAGAATGATATTTGTGGTACTATGCAAAAAACAAGTTTTAGACCAGGTAAAAGAAATAACTTAATAATGTTTTCAAACTTTTCATGCCATACGCAATGTGATTTTTCATGGATTCTGTACACATAAATAGGATCTTTATTCATGTGTGTATGTGAAGGATTGCTTAAAATAAATAACTCTTCGAGGACAGCATTATTAAACTCCCTGGAATCAGACTAGATATCTTGTTTGATATCTTTAGTTTCAAAGAATTCTTTTCCAAAATGTTGTACTTCTATCAAGTATTTCCTTTAGTACAAAAGAAATGAGAAACCAAATAACATATAAAATGTACCACATAAGTTTTCAATTATACAATGTGACTGATGAGACGACACGAAAACGCTCTGTTGTACTTGTATAACTTGATATGATCATTAATCCTTAGTCTATTGCATACCATAATTTTTGTGGAAGCAAAAAGTATATTACATTATTACATACTATAAGATACTATAAGATATAAACTTTAATAAATGAATAAGATAAATTAAACATAGACCCACCACAAAATCCCAAGTGTATTACTGTTAAATTCACGTCAAGAGAGATTTCTTATATTTCAAAACCATTCAGCGAAACGGGAACTTTCGAAAATATTTTTTCTCATTTTATTCAGCATTTGATACTAACTGAAAATTCATTTTTGGATGTTGATTTCTTGTTATGCAAATAGAAATTCTTTTCTAGAAATGTGAAGTCTTCTTATTTTAACAAGGTATTTATATAAAATTAAAAAGAATAAGACACTTACAACAAGTTCTGTTTGAAAATTAATTTCTTGTACTAAAGAAAATCATATATATAGTAGATTTACAGATAGTTTATAAATATTTTCTTCCATTTGGCTGTCAGAGAGATTTTCTTTTCTTTTCATGCAGTTTCAATTGTTAACAAAACATCCCATTATTCTTGTTAAAAGCTATAGATTTAGATTTCTTGTAAAACTACGCCAACTTTTTCAACATAAGAGCCAATTAAACTGTTTCTTGTAGGGAATATTTCTTGTAAAAATATTAACTTTAAATTCTGAGCTGCATATATTATCCGATAAAGGAAGTCATTCATGTTGACGAAATACTTAGGGTCTCATTATAAGGAACGGCTTTATCATCATTAATCATGTAATGATAATTAATACTGTTTTTAAGAAATTTTCTGTAGCAATATATTATATCAATGAGGTGAATAATAAAGTACAATTATTTTACGAAAAAAAAAGATAAATTTGGGCTCAATAGTACTTAAATGACAGCAGGAATGGACATACCTATAATAAAATTAAAGGATTATGAAATATCTTTTTTACTACTTACTTTTTAAACATTTTTTAATTTTTTTTTTATCTAATCGGATTTACTCAGGCAGCTAGCACTTAAAATGATTAATCACACATGTTGAGGACTGGTAACCTATTTCGATAGAAACCCTCTGGATGCTTGCAAAGGTGGGAAATATATTTAGTAACACTTCTTAGAGTAATATTAAAATCAGCATCATATATGTTGACCATTGTTCCGTCTTTGGATGGAAATTATCGCTACCAGTGGCTCTTTTGACTACGTTCTAATTTCTATTAGGGGTAATATTTAGATCCTGACTAATAGCAAGGCATCCATTTATTATTTGCAGAAGATTTCAGAGGTAACCGCTGCCTGAAATGAATACGTCATATGTGGGTGTGAATGAAAACGAGACACTCCAAATTCAACTATAATTGTATTGTGTACTTTGTATATTCATTCGTACCACTATATTAAAATAAATTCGATTTGGCAACTTTTCAGACTCTTCATCTCTACGGGACAAAGATCCTCGACCTTTCTTAGCAGCGCAGAACACCTAGGAATATTCAGACAGCTTTCGCTTGGTTCATCAGTGGACCCATGCTTTTTTCTCCATTCTGTAGGGAAATATATTTCACATATTATATTTTTTTTCTTCCTTTTCTCTTGCTTATGTTTAAAACTTTTTTGTTTGTTTTCCGTGTTAGGATTGTATTTATGATACTCTTTTGTAGGACAGAAAGCTTTCGCTTGGTTCCCCAGTGGAACCATGCTTTTTTCTCCATTGTGTAGGGGAAAACACTTTCTCAGATTATATTGGTTTCCTCCCTTCTTCTCTTGCTCATGTTTTAAACTTTGCGGTTGTTTTCCGTGTTAAGATTGTATTTATGATACTCTTTTGCTGGGAAGACAACTTTCGCTTGGTTCCCCATTGAACACATGCTTTTTTCTCTCTTGTGTATGGAAAAAATACTTTCTCAGATTATATTTGTTTTCTTATTTCTTCTCTTGTTTATGTTTGAAACTTTTTGGTTGTTTCACGTGTGAGTATTGTATTTATGATACTCTTTTGCTGGGTCGAGAGAGACTTTTAAGCTTAGTTTCAGCTTTCCTGCACAAAAAGGATTTTAAACAACAAATTTAAATAGAGCTCATTTTGTGTTGTTTCAAAAATAGTATGCGTCAGCAGAAGGCAGAAACACATGCGGACCATAAAATTAAATATTACAGATAAGAAAATACACAGAAAATAACTTATCTAATTCGGCTGAATATCTGCTTGCAAAAAAGACGTCTGTATCAGAGTGAATGAAAACGATTTTTATAATCAGACAAGGTCATGACGTATATAAATAAGGTTCTAATTACCAATATTCTGTGTACAAAGAAGGATGTATATAAGGCTAATCTATAACTATTTTTTCTAAAATAAATAGAATAAGTTGGAACAATACACATTTTATTAAAATTCATAGAGAATTTGCTAAAAATCTGTTTAATGTATTCTATATTAATAAGCATCTTTTAATAGAAATTTCTTGTATTCGTGTTGTATAGGATATTTTTTATTAATTACATCTTATTTTTTGTAATACGTTGAATGGGATATTCAACGTATTATTCAACATAAAAAAAATTAATAGAGCTGATTTTTTATGTTTCTATGAGAACAAAAGAAAGCGAGATTCATTATTTTTATATTTGTTGTCTTAGAACGAAAAGTTTTTGCGAGTAACTGACAGTATACAAGGTTCCTTAGAGTGCATTCCTTTGACTGGATTATGAGCAGTATCCTGTTTCACAGCATCTCTTTTTTTAATTTTACTCTTCATTAGGTGATTATCAATGTCATATTTATGTATTAAATAAGCAGTATCACTTAATTTAACATCTAATATTAGACGTTATATTAAGTAATGACTAATTTCGATCTAAAAAATTTCAGACATGATTTAATACCATATTTAATTACCCTCGATTAAAGAAATAGCTTGCATTATTACTACTGCAAATAAAGATTGGAGTCTCAGATAGCGAGAAATTTTCCTAAATATAGTAAGGGTAATTTAAGGGTGAAAGATATTCGTAGGCTTGAGCGAGAGAAATTTATATTCTTAATTTCTACCTGTATAACAAAAGTAGTAAAAATCTTCATAATTCTAATGTCAGATAGGGCAAAAAGAACAAATGTTTACTTAGATAGCATATGTACTATATAAACAGTTTATAACTTGTTTAAAGAAGATGTGACTATAAGTATTAATATTGCGAATAATCATTTAAATTTCAGTGTTACAGAAACTGATCTTTTACTTTCTATGATTGGAAGAAATCGTGAACTGTTCGTCAGTAATAATGATAAGAAGAGCATTTTTGTAGGTCAACTAAATATAATAACGAAGATACATTTATAACTAATAGAAGTGAAGTTGATATATATTGAGTGACAAAACTTACTTTTGTAACCAATTAGCCACTTCCCGTAAGATTGTTTACATTTTTGTTCTCAGCCAAGGAATTTCAGGTGTAAAAATTACAAGCGGCCTCTAAATATGTTAGAAGTATAGCGAGGTAGGAACACAATTGTCGTGCATATAACCTAACTAAAACATCTAACCGTGTAACTCAAAATAACAAACAAGATACATTTATATCGAAAAGGTAGGAAATGGATATATATGGTGGGAAGTAACTTATTTTTGAAATAAATTAGCTATTTATAGTATAACTTAGCTATTTATCGGCAATGGATTTTCAGACTTAAAAATTACAAGCGAATTGCGTTAGAATGATAGCAGCGAGGTCGGAACACAACTTGAATTTTCGTGTATCTAACCTAACTAAAGTATATAACCGTGCAACTAATAATAACAACGAAGATACATTTAAAGCGAACAGAAAAGAAATGGATATATATTCTGGGAAGAAAGTTATTTTCGCCACCAATTAGCCAGTTATAGTAAAATTGCTTATATTTGTGTTCTCGAAAAAGGATTTTCAGGAGTAAAAATTACAAGCGGCTTCTAATTACGTTAGAATGACAGCAAAGTAGGAACACAACTCTAAATGTCGTGTATCTAACCTAACTTTAATATATAACGGTGTAACTAAAAATAACAACGAAGATACATTTTATAGAACAGAAATGGAATGTATATATAGTGTGAGAAGAAACTTATTTTAGCAGATAATTAGCTGCATTCAGTGACATTGCTTATATTTGTTTTCTCGGCCAAGAACTTTCAGAGGTAAAAATTACAAGATGCATCTAATTGCGTTAGAAGGATGGCGTGTTAAGAACACAACTCGAATTGTCATGTATCTAACTTAACTAAAATATATATCGGTATAACTAAAAATAACAACGAAGATACATTTTAGCGAACAGAAATTAAATGGATATACATTTTCTACCAATAAGTATTTGGACACCTGTGATAAGAAAAAAAACTAACTTTAATCAAAATCAATAGTTGGTAGAGATTCCATGAGATGCAATTACAGCGTGAACCCTCCGGGGCATACTTTCTACAAGTCTTTGTATTATAGCTAGTGGTATTGTCTCCCACTCGGCTTGGAGTAGACTCGGCAAGTTAGTCACCGATATTGGATAGATAGTGCACCCCTTAATGCAGATGCTGTTTAATACACGATGTATACCGGAGGAGGTCGTAACGTACCTCAGGACCTCAGATATCGTCATTTGCATAGGTGTCCAAATACTTATTGATACACAGTGTAAATTGTTAGAAGAAATTTACTTTAGCAATCAATTAGCTACTTTCAGTAACCTTGCTTATATTTGTGTTCTCGGACAGGATATTTAAGACGTAAAAGTTATAAGTGACCTCTAATTAAATGATAGAGAGGTAAGAACACAACTCGAATTCCCTTTTATCTAATCTCCTTAAAATATAAAACGGTGTAATTAAAAATAACAACGGAGATATATTTATAGCGAAAAGAAATGGAATGGATATATATTGTGGAAAAAATTTATTTTAGCAACCAATTAGCCACTTTCAGTAAGATTGCTTATATTTTTGTTCTCTGCCAAGGACTTCCAGATGTAAAAACTACAAGCGGTTTTTAATTGCGTTAGAATGATAACGAGGTAGAACAAAACTCGAAATATATTCCATCTAACCTGATTATTCCCATTTTAATTAATTTCCATTGATATTCTGCACCAAATTCATGTTTTGTTCATTTTATCGTTCGGAGGTTGAAGTGGTGACTTTCGTCACCGCTAGGTACTCCGTAAAAACCCATTACCTTGACCTTGACCTTGACAAGCGGTTTTTAATTGCGTTAGAATGATAACGAGGTAGAACAAAACTCGAAATATATTCCATCTAACCTGATTATTCCCATTTTAATTAATTTCCATTGATATTGTTCTAGCTTTTGTTATTGCTAGTATTGCAAATTACTCTTACTGTGTCGAATCGTACTCTTGTTTATTTCGTTCAAGGAGAACTCTAAACAAGTCGTATTAATGCACTAATACCAAAAATAAAAAGCAAATAAAATGAGTAAAACAGCCGAAACAGGATAGTTTAAGAAAAAATATCTATTCCTTTTTAAAAGAAATACATATCTAATTCATTTTGAAAGAATTGAGATTTGTAAAGTGTAGTTTTAAAAATCTCTTTTATAGTATTTCACCAAGAGAAGATAGTAAATTATTGTAATTAGAAGAGGCTTAATGCCTTTTCCTGGGCTCATGACAAATAACAGTAAAACTGAAAATGCCATCTATAAAATGGAAATAGATTTCCATGAATAAAGGAGAGAAGCAGACCAGTTTTTATACCATAATTCAGATGCAAATGTTAGCATCAAATTGTAGCATGGCTAAAAAAATTATACTCTTTTTTTTCAAAGGAAAAGAGACCATGGAAAGAAAGCACGGAGATTTAATGTCTTGACTAATGTATTATGGTAATTTAGAATATTTCAATGCAGATGTCAAAAATCTGTTGTGTCTTCAAAAACAATAAAATTAAATAAATTCTCCCCTCTTTTGCATATACTTTTAAAGTAGCTAATAGCCTGAAGAAAAATTCTATATTTAAATATATTTTCAACATTTGAATTTTTCAGATACTTTTCTGGGTTTAATTTTTTCTGTTAAAAGATTTGGAAAGAGGAAGAAGATTTGAAGTACATTTCTTGTGCATTTTATATTTATCATAAATTTTAAACGGGAAATGTTTCACAATTATAATAAAAAGGTGATTTTTTTCTGTAATTATTAAGACTGTAAGGGATTATCGAAAGACAAATAACCTCTGTTTCAACCAATTAACTTATAAAGAAAAAAAAGCTTATCTTTTTCAAAGAGATTTTCCTGGCTTACTTAAAGAGCCAATAAAGAAATGTTGTTATCACTGATGTTATTTGACACTAATGAGAACACTCATGTAAGGATTTTAATATAAGAAGAAAAATATCGTCTTTTAATCTTGTATATTACAAAATGGGTTATTAAACTTCTTATCTTATCATGTAATGGAAGAAATCATCCGTAAATTAGTCTGAAATAAAACATTTTATACTCTGGAGGATAATCTTGAGAAAAGAGATTCTTTATTTCAAATATCACTTCGTTTTGTTGCGTAATATTTTGCTTTGTAATGATACATATTTTTGAGAGTGAATGAAATCTTTAGAGTATAAAATATCCCTGAAAAAATACTTCTTAGCTCTGTAATTTTACTCAATTCTTTTCTGTTGTGATGGTTAATATAAAAATAAGGATTTAAGCAATAAGGTTAACGGCAGTTAATAGTATTGTCACGTTGATGTTAGAGAGATAGAACAGGCACACAACTAACAAGAATGCAAAGCTATTTATTGAGCACACATTAGAAGGATAACAACCTGATAATTGAAATCAAACTGAGTTAGTAGCTCTTTTATACCAACGTAGAATATTCTAGAAAATCCATTCCAGTAATTTAAGAGCATTCTAGTTCTTTATAGATATAACGGAAATTAAATTAAAAAACTTCAGAGTCCCTTCTAGGTCTTCATCCGCAATCTGATTCCATGATCACTCGGCCAAAAAGACTTTGAAGACAAACGTTATAAGCGGCAATATTATAAAGTTACAGTATCATAAAAACATTAAAGTTTGGTTTAATGGAAGTTGTGATAGTTTACCACACAGCAAGGTCAATAGTATGCAACGATTTCAAAGGCAATATAAACCAGTAGAGGCATTTCTTGTGGTAGTCGCCTAAGATAAACATTGATAATGATAAAATAGTGGCAGAAATTGGGATACAAAGTGAAGGATGGTGTTTATTTAAACATGGCTATATATGATGCATTCTAGCAGTGAATGTGTAAAGTAAAAATAATATGTATAATTTTGCAATTATAGAAATATGACAAAGCTATCAGTTACGCCCTTCAAATGAAAGAGTGACAGGTAATGTATCCTACTCACTGTTATTTGTATTTAAAAAACTACAGAGATTTATCACCGTTTCCATTTTTAAGGACTGTTGAGCGATCATCTATTTCTCAAGAGCTTGTGACACCTCTGAATGCCAATCAGAGCACCGTTCGAGTTAAGATATCGGAGCCGTTGTAATTAATACACGTTCAATTAATCTAGAGAATTCTATTGTTCTTCATGTACAATAATGAATACTGTAGGATCCTGAATATTATATGTGCTTTATTTGCAGTGAATTGCTTTTTTTATTAAGAAGTACTAGTCATCATTTTTGAAAAATCATATAATCTGTTAAATAAATAGGCTTAATCTTACACTTTCAAACTAATCATATAGATGAAATTATGCAAATATTAATATATTTTAAGATTCCAATAAAGAGATAGATCTTGGGTACATATTTAGAATATGGATACCGGAGATATAAAATCATTGCTATTTATCCAAGGCCCTTATCCCAATATTTTACTTTAAAACCATTTCACATTAAAGTTGCTTGAGTATAATTAATTTTCTTAGAAATATTGTTACCAATTTATGAAGCGTAGCGTTCGTGGATTGAGTAGACTTTGAATTAAGACAGCAAAAATAACAGCACTTTATTCGTAATGCAGGGAAAACACGAATACAGCAGCCAACACCGCGAGAACTGGCTAGCACAGGCGATAGTTCACTAAAACTCTTAGCGCCAAACAACGTAGGTCTTTACCTCTACAAATTTCTCAGCTAACTGAACCTCGATCAGGATCGGCCCCGGTACTTATATCCTCGGGAGAAACTGGAATATTCTAGAAAGTACTAGGTACAAACGGTCACCAAGAAAGTCACCAAGTCGCCAAACTTTGCGATAAATCCCCAGACTTGGCGCCAAAAATTAGTCGCCACAAACATCGCCTACGAGTCAATATCTCGCCAAATACATGATTTACCCATTATAATACACAGTATACGACAAAAATACATGCCAACTTGCGAAATTCGTAACAATATACACATGCATAATTAAGCGGTTATAATATACACATATGATGTGCAATATTCACACACACAGCAGGCATATTGCATATATAATATGCATATTTTATACTGCCAAAAACGTCCTCCATGATAATGGCCTTTGAGGTCTGCAGATCTCAATTCCATAGATCACTTGGGGAAAACTCTAGAAAGATTGCAGATCTAAATAATCTCCAAGTACCCTTCATGTGTTAAAATTCCGAAAATACCTTTAAGTTGTGAATAATAGGAATTATGGGCATAATCGTTCATCAATAGCCTCATAATTAGTACGAGATTAGATGCAACGCTTGTAGAGAAAGTATGTAGAAACAATCAACAGTTATAACAACAGTAAATGTAATCAACAGTAAATATAGATACTTTGTTCACTTACTGCATTTTCCAGCTGCCCCTACCATATGGTTCAGTTTTACTATCCGATCTAAGTTTCCTTTTTCTGTTATAACGTCAAATAAGTTACTTTCTCTGGGCAGTATTTCATTTCCGTCTCTTTCTAAAGTACAAACCTGTTCTAGGAAGTGTTTCAATGTACATTCTCTAGTCTGTCGTTGACTGTTGAAGATGACTGTTTGGCAGCTCCTCTATAAAGATTTAAGTTATTCTTAGAATTGCGTGTTCTCTTTCCATAACTGCTTTATTCATTATGAGTTAATGTCTTATGCTTCTCCTTGCTCAATAACCCGGGTTGAAAAGCCGTTTAAATCACCGTGTTTACACATACTCACACACACACATATCTATCTATCTATATATCTATATATAAATATGTATTCTATGTAAAGGTTTGAACAGAATTAAAATAATATATAAAAGTTTGATGTCTCTATAAATCTATAATAACATTTCTTTTTCGTTGTTTTACAAAATATTACATTCTAATTTTTTGATAAATTTTTAAAACCTACATACATTTATCAATATGTGAGTTAATTAATTATCTAACGTTTATAATGATAGGTGTATGAGTACATTCAAAACAAAATATTTCTTTAAAATTGTGTAGAATTCTATTATTTTTATTAGGTATAAGATAAAAAAAATTATTCTTGTACTTTCTCTTTTATGTCTTAAAATTTTCTTCTGGCAAAATATTTTATTTATAGTATCTAATACTGTTGAAATAATTTTATAGTTAACTTCGGAGTTCGATATTTTTTTCGCTAGCATTCCTATCTTTTAAAGAAAATTTTAATTTTCTCCCAGGATCAATTCTTTATTCTACAAAAAGTACACTGAAAATAAATACTCAAGGGAAAAAGTATCATGAATGTTAGTAAAATGAATGTTATTTAACAAGATATAAAGAAATATATATATATATATATATATATATATATATAAGCATAATATGTATATATAGATGTGTTCGAATAAATCTATATATACATGCGTGTGTGTGTGTATTCAAAGAAATTTATGTTATGTAGCTCTCTAAGTGATTTTATTTATCGGTGGTAACCATAAGATATTTAGTTGTTTAGATATTTTATTTATTTTGCTAGTAATGAGAAATACTTATTTTCCAATGTCCTTAATAATCAATCTAGAGTTTGTAAAATTATAACTAAATTATTTAATAAAAAATTTAATCACATATACCAATTGATGTTTACAAAAAATAAATAATAGACATCTAACCTGAATTTATCACTTTTAACTCATCACTAAGTATTCTACTCAAAATATACTTTCTTTTAAAATCAAAATTCATTCACTAAACTAATTTATTTAGTTTTCAGTTGTAGGAGCAGATCAGTTGCCCTGTATCTTGAAATATAAATACTAATTAAAATACTAGCGAGGACCTGAAGCGATCGAATAAAACCACGCATCGGAATTATCAGTTTGCCTCTATGAAAATGGTCATGAGTTCTTGACATGTAAGTGATTTATTGACTCGTCCAAGCTTGGGACATACGGGATGTAATGCCAAGTCGGCAGGAAAACTGGCCTGCACCAATACCAAACAACCAAAAGAAAAGAAAAGCCAATTACAATATAAAACAAACCGGGAAGCGAAACGGAAAAAATAAATCGCCTTTCCAGTGTTCAAGACTAAGTCTTTTTCTTTTCTTAATTTCCATTTATTTTCCTTGAAAAACCAAGAAATATTACATCGAATACAAAAATTCAATAATTACAATAATCTATATCCAACAAAACAACAGAACAAATACAGAAATGCAACACATTAGCCCTCGATGGACAATTTTACAAAGAATTCCATAATATTCAAAAGACCTCGCCTGGACTTAGGCGAGTTACAGAAATTTATTAAATTTACAACTATATAATTATTTGGAAAATAATTTAGCCTAATATTGTTAACTGAATCTTGAGAGATAAATCTGTCTTTGACAGAGATGTTTGGAATGGTTGTCACTGAATAATTTGAATGTTGGATTATGATTTTTTTTTATCTATTGGTGATCTTTCTGGAATGATTACCACAGGAATTCTGCTCTTTTCTCTCCGGCTGGTGTGGTTACATTGCCTTATCTGATACTCTCCGTGTCATTCTAATTTATCGTCACCTGTTGTTAACCGGCCTCTATCGACACTTTTTCACCAATACTATCTAATCTCTCTATCCTTTTTTTACTTTTCCAACATCATATTGTTATTTTTTATCTTCTATTCAATAACACAGACTTGCCAACATTCAGGAATTTGTGTCCGGAGCAACAACGTGGTATGAAATTTTAACATGCTAATTGCAGGTTATACATAAATACATATCTTATTGGTTTCTGAATTAACATTAAATTTAAAATATTTACACAGTAGTAAATTGTAAAAGGTAAATTAAAATTTATGCATATTGATTTTGAATAGCTTTTTTATCTTTTAATAACTTATTTTTCAGAAGAGTGTTTCTCATAGCAACATTGATCTTGATTAAAATAGGTCCATTTTTCTATCCTCAGGGGTTATACAGTTTGTCTACTCAAATTTGACCTAAATTCAGTTTGTTTTTTCCGCACAGTACCGAAAATTATTTAACATGCAACATTAGTGTGCAGAAAGAGTAATATTCAGCATTATCTTTTGCAAAACTTTGTATTTAATTGCTGAATTCTAATCTTTGAGTTGTTCAAAAGTTTTGTTATTTTCCGGAGCAATCTGAGGAATTTCCGGAGCTATCAAATTTTCTTATTTCTCCTGATCTGCTAAGGAGATCTGCCAGGAGTAGTTGGCATGTCTGATAAGATACATGTCTCTCACACATGACCAATATTTACATCTTTAATTATTACATCTGTGGATTGAGACAGTTTGCTTTGTGATTCCATTATAGTCTATGGAGGTATCACCTTTTGTACCAACCGGCCACGTCTCTGGTCCTCTTAATCGTTACATTATCTAACCACCGCAACTTGGCTCCTGGGTTGTCACAAATAAATTCATAATTAATCACAATAAGGATATTTCCTTTATTGGGATAACCAATTAAATATCGTATGATTTTCACCAATAAATAAAAAAAATCTTGGGAGACTTACACAACAGCATATACATTTTTAAACACTATGATAAAATAATATGATGTATATCCAGGACAAATTGCAAAAAACTTAACGGGAATATCTATTTAGTTATGATTTTGAAACTTATATTGCAATTAATTAAAGTTTACTAAAATTGAAATTGCAATTCATTAAAGCAATATAATAAAATTTGATAAATGTGTTACTTAATTTTTATAAAATTGAAACTCAATAGGGTTATTAAAAATTAAGAGTAAAATTACAAAATTAATAATTCAACATTTAAGAATTTTCAATTTTTTTTGTTTTGTTTCTTTTCAGACTAAATGATACAGATAATATCTATAGAATTTCCATGTGCTGAAGCAATATCAATTTATTTTTGACTTATGAATACTAATTATCACTAACTCATTCAAACTTCTTGAATTTATTAGCCTCTAAGATAATTAAAGGAACATGCAGAGCGATAAACATATTTTATATCTTGTACTTTCTTAACAAATTAATGATAAAATATATATTAAAAATCTCATCCACTTAGAAGTTCATTAATTTCTATACATTTTTTGTTAAAGTAATTTTTATTTCATGTAATTTTTTTTCTGAAGATAATGTAAAAGGGTACTGCATATACATAAAATTTCTTTAAAGGAAGATTTTATCTATTTTGAAAATCTATGTCTACAATAGTATCTTTAATGAATATAAATATGCGAATAAAAAGTACCATAAAAATTAAATTATTTTCTTGGGTAAAAGGAAAGTGCATTCCTTCAGTTTTTGAGATTTAGTTCATCTTTTATGAGTGAACTGAGAAAAAAAAGGGAGAACTGAGTAACGAAAATCTGAAATGTATTGCAAATATTAGCTTTATATAAAAAATAGGAAATATTCAGAGGAAACATAAATGAAAATTATGAAAAATTATCTATTAATAGGAATTACAAGTAGATTATCTAATTTTCGCTTCAATAGTAAAGTTCTTCAGTAGTGAAAAAAAATATACAGTTGAAATTATTGTAATTACGCAGAAAAATAACGTCTTATATTTCTTTCCTGTAATATGGAAGGAAAATATATGCTTGATTTTATAAAATATTACAATTATTGGCATTTAAATGATTTTAAGTATATTTATTGTTATGTAAAAATTATTTCCTCTAGTCAGAATAATTATATAGCCCCTATTGTTTTTACTTGCCCGGGCTAATGGGAAAGGAGAGGCCTAAACAGCTAGCAGTAATAACGATGCTGTCGGGCAGCATTGAAGAGAACGGGATAAGTTCAATAAAAACTTTATTTTAGAGCTGCTAAAACGGACACTGACCGAGAACGATACAAAAATCACTCTACTCGGACAGAGATGCAATAAAGAGCAAGGACAGAAATAATTTTTCCAAGGTAGAAAAAACTTGCTTATCGAATTAAGTGTTAAGATGAGGAAAAAACGCGGAGACATTAGCCAGCGTCAACTGCAAAACGTGTTGAATAGACAGAAAATTATAGGATAGAAAGGTTTGGAAATTGTATCGAAAGTATTTTAAGACGAGGACACTCTTTAATTAAGATATTTAGAGACTGGGAAAAATATTTTAAGGAATTTGAATGGGAGAGGTTTTTAAGGAAATATTAAAGTTAAATAATTTTTATATATATATACCTATATGTGTTTGTATATATATATATATATATATATATATATATATATATATATATATATATATATATATATATATATATATATATATATATATATATACATATATATATATATATATATATATACATATATATATACATATATACATATATATACATATATATATATATATATGTATATATGTATATATATACATATATACATATATACATATATACATATATATATATATATATACATATATATATATACATACATACATATATACATATACATATATATATACATACATACATATATATATATATATATATAATATATATATATATATATATATATATATATATATATATATATATATATATACATATATATATATATATATATATATAAATATATATATATATATATATATATATATATATATATATATATATATATATATATATATATATATATATATATATATATATATATATATATACATATATATATATATACATATATATATATATATATATATATACATATATATATATATATATATATATATATATATATAATATATATATATATATATATATATATATATATATATATATATATATATATATATATATATATATATATATATATATATATATATATATATATATATATATATATATATATATATATATATATATATATATATATATATATGAAGTATGTAAGTTTTTTTATGTATATTTAATTTTATATATTTTTGTATCGTAGAGAAAGAAAACTTAAAGGATAATTTTTCCCAAATAATAAGATCAGAAATTGATTTTGAAAATTTAAAGTTAAATATTTATCTTAAAATATTTTAAATATAATCATGATTGAAACTTCATATTCCTACATTAATTAATTCTTCTATTCTTATGGATGCTTGCATAGAAAATTCAATGAAACACGAGTCTGATGTCTTTAATATAACTTTAGCAAATATTTTCTGACTGAAAATTACATTTCTGTAATGCAAATTACATTCAATTTGAAGCTACGATTTCTATTGAACTTAAATAATGGTAAATTTTAATAAATGTATTTGTTTTCAGTTAGTAAACGAATAGCATACAAAATATTCGTTATGCAACTCAAACAATCCATTTTAAAATAAGGTTCATTAATTGTTTAGGTTAAGTAAGAATTGTATTTTAAAATAATATTTCTAGTAAATTGTAATTAAATTAAATGCATTGAAAGTATAATAAATATAATGCAACTGTTAGAAAATCCATTTGTTATTTAGCTGTAAATTCTTGAACATCGGCTGTCTTTTAATGTTCTCAAAAATGTTTAAGCGACAGTTAATAAAATTATGTGGTACAACCAAAAACCCATTTATTTCTGTTTTGTATTTTTAGCATTAGTTTCAGATATAAGTTCAGAAATTTCCTCCTTAAAATACTGAGAGAAATGATTTACTTTTCACATGTATAAAGAAAACCGCGAGGAATTAATTCTGAACTGCAATTAATAAAATCATTTTTAATATAAGATAAAAGTCTTTCTAAAAGCAATAAAATTTATATCTAACGAAATAAGTGGTGAAATATTAAACAGAGGTAGCTCCTTCGCAGTTGTGAGCTACTTTATCAATGAGGTAGAAGCAGTTAACTGTTTTCAGCCAATTGTGCGGTCAATGAGTCTTCCTCGCACCTTGGTTGTAAACACCTTGAAATAAATAAAGCACCTTGTTTGTATCAGCAAAATAGTTGTCTGCGACTAATGTGCCTTTATTTGTGACTTTAAATTTATTCCTATGTTATGGAAGACAATTTTTTAACTTCACTTTTAGTGTTTCAGAACAAATAATAAATTATAATAGCTGTTATGACTGATAATTTTATAGAGGAGGGTAATTAAATTCTACTTCAAGTTGAGGTTTGAAAGCTATAAATGGTCGGTTGTTTGGGAGCACTACAGTCAACATTTTGCAACACGAGGGCTAATGAGACCGGTACCTACTGCTTAAAGCCGATTCCGAACCACTCCGAACAACCATGCCACAGTGGGATTCGAACCCACAAACTCCGGTTCCGAAGGTCAGTGCCCTTACCATTCGGCCATCGTTTGGCAAAAGCTATAATTGAATATCAGGTAAAAATTATGCATTGCCTACAAAAACATCAAGAGTATCCCCTATATAATAATAGCCTAAGTTATCTATGTGTCTGTCCTCCGATTTATGAAGCGGTTGGACCTGGAATGGATAGAGTCATCCGTTCAAAGCGAATAAAGTTTATCTTCTCCTAAACTATCGATCCGATTCTAAAATGAATTGGTATAAATATGCTTCATATCACAGCAAAAAATACTGTCGTCTTTAAAACGTTCGAAATCCAACCATTCCCACCTTTTCGACAGTTTAATGCCATTATTTCAAGCCCTATTTTCCAAGGTTAAGAGCAGGCGATTAAATTTATCCATTTATCACTTAATAAATAGGTAAAAATAACAATTTTTTCTAGCATTGTGACATCATTAATTTAAACATCTCATTTAATATTTCATATTTTAAACTATTTAAATATCGTCTACACTATTTTAATATCTTTTATCACTGAACTTAGATATTACGTAAATGATTTTCTTTTATATTAGGCTTAAATAATAGATTAGGTACATACGTGATAATTTCAAATTTAATCATCGATTATTTTTTGTTGCAATGAAACTTTTAATCACCGGTATTAACAATAAATTCTTTTCATGTAAATCTAGGAGTCTATTTCACAGACTAATAAATATCTAACTTTTAATTTATATATATTTGGAAATTAAGAAATTTGTGCTTTTGTTTGTTTGTTTATTACACATAACCACACGGTTTGACTAAATGAACTCAACGTGATTCTTAACTGCATTACAGGATCGGGAGACTCTAGAGGAGTATAACGATAAATAAATTATTGAGAGTGAACCAGATAGTTCTCAGCCAAAACACAAACCATTTTTTACCTGCCTTATTGGGTACTTAACAGTTCTGGAATATTAAATTTTTTACTAATCCCGTCATATGATGGGCTATATGCTAGTATAAAAATAATATGAAAATTATTTAACCCTCTTGGACGTGCGCTACCCTCAGTTGCATGAGAACCAGTGCCGCGCCTCAGAGGCCTGGTATAACTTTTCTAGTTAAAAACCATATTTCTTTAGATGATGAAAAGAAAATTTGTATTACCTAAAAAAATGTTATTAAACGTTTTAAATATATTTCGGATTATTTCAAAATATTAATTTTTAAAAGTATTTTGGACTGTAGGTCTTATTTTTTCTTCATTCCGAAAGAACGAACATAAGTCACACTCAAGTTACTTATTTCACATCTTTATATTTTATCTTTATATCTGATCACTTTAATCAAACAGGGATGTATTCTTGACGGAAACTCTCCTCCTATCACAAACACTAAATAAAATTGCAAAATTTTATGCTCATGCTCTGGGTCTGTGAAGACCGAATAATTTAAAAGTATCTTAAAAAATTTAAGTTTTTTCATTTAAATTTTGTGTGGAATATTTATAAACTGGGTTCTAAAAACGTACAAGGTTAAGTTTGTTAAAAAAAATTGATAGAGTGATTTAATGCTAAAACTAACGGAAACTGTTGAAACAGTGAAAAAGCACATTCAGGAATTGCAAGAACTGTTTATTTATTCAATATTGAAAAATGTATAAAAAACAGTCTTGGAGAATAATTTCTTTGGATGCTCACATAAAAGTTGTCAGTCGAAAAGTCATACGAATGAGATAAACAAGCAGAAAAATGCAGATATAACTGTTATAGGGATAACAGATACCTAATAGATGATCAGTAAGCAGTAAAGAATTATCATTTCAATATTGTTCAATTTTCTATATTTAAAAGGCATAATGTAGGCAAAAATTTAAGGTACTGTGCTTTATAAGGTGCGAACACTATTACTCATAATTATATTTATAGCTAATAAAAATGGATTTTAATGACTTTTGATTAGGTGGAGGGTCAATGAGCCACAATAAATTTATGCAACCAATCAAAGTATTTTAAATATAATGAAATATTGAATTTATATGAAGGATTTAAGGATTTGAAGGATCTCATTGCCATATAATTTTGGAAATTAATTAAAGGCTTCTTTCGAGAGCTTAATTTTGAAACTGCAATGTTCAATAAGTTACTTAGTTTTTTTGTCTTTTATTTGAAGTCCTATTGTTAATATTTGCAACGCAAAAGCTATTTAGATTAAGACCTACTACTGAACTCTGATTCCAAAAGGCAACCAACATTTTCAGCAGTGGTGTTCGAACCCTTTCACATCAGTAATGATAAGCAGCTACCTACTTATTCGGTAACAACAAAAGTTATTCGGTAACCCAAACAGCTTAAAATTTTAATCATTGCGTTTTCCAGTTTATTCCAAAGTCAGCCGCAATATCTTTATGAACTGTGAGGTACAATCCTAATAAAAAGCACTCTTAAACGACTAGCATATAGCCCGTCATTTGATACGAAGTGATTTAATGCTAAAACTAACGGAAACAGTTGCAACAGTATAAAAGCACATTCAGGAATTGCAAGAACTGTTTATTTATTCAATATTGAAAAATATATAAAAAACATTCTTGGAGAATAATTTCTTTCGATGCTCACATAAAAGTTGTCAGTCGAAAAGTCATACGAATGAGATAAACAAGCAGGAAAAATGCAGATATAACTTTTATAAGGATAACAGATATCTCCTAGATGATCAGTAAGCAGTAAAGAATTATCATTTGAATATTGTTCAATTTTCTACATTTAAAAGGCATAATGTAGTAAAAATTTTAAGGAACTTAGCTTTATAAGATGCGAACGGTATTACTCATAATTATATTTATAGTTAATAAAACATGGATTTTAATGATTTTTGATTAGGTGGAGGGTCAATGAGCCACAATAAATTTATGTAACCAACCAAACAAAGTATTTTAAATATAATTAAATATTGAATTTTTTTGAAGGATCGCATTACCATATAATTTTGGATATTAATTAAAGGCTTCTTTACAGAGTGTAGTTTTGAAACTGCAATGTTCAATAAGTCTCTTAGCTTTCTTTTTTCTTTTCTTTGAAGTCTTATTGTTAATATTTGTAACTCAAAAGCAATTTAGATTAAGACCTACTACTGAAATCTGATTCCAAACGGCTACCAACATTTCCAGCAGTGGTGTTCGAACCCTTTCACACTAGCAATGATAAGCAGCTACCTACTTATTCGGTAACAACAAAACTTTTTCCCTAACTCAAACAACTTAAAATTTTAATCATTGCGTTTTCCAGTTTATTCCGAAATCACAGCCGCAATATCTTTATGAACTGACAGGTACAATCCTAATAAAAAGCAATCTTAAAATACTAGCATATAGCCGGTCATTCGATACGAAGTGATTTAATTCTAAAACTAACGGAAACAGTTGCGACAGTATAAAAACACATTCAGGAAATGCAAGAACTGTTTATTTATTCAATATTGAAAAATATATAAAAAGCATTCTTGGAGAATAATTTCTTTGGATGCTCACATAAAAATTATCAGTCGAAAAGTCATACGAATGAGATAAACAAGCAGAAAATATGTAGATATAACTGTTATACGGATAACAGGTATCTCCTAGACGATCAGTAAGCCATAAACAATTATCATATGAATATTGTTCAATTTTCTACATTTAAAAAGAGTAATGTGGGCAAAAATTTAAGGTACTGTGCGTTATAAGGTGCGTAAAATATTACATTATAATTATATTTATAGATAATAAAAATGGATTTTAATGATTTTTGATTTGGTTGAGTGTCAATGAGCCACAATAAATTTATGTAACCAACCAAACAAAGTATTTTAAGTATTATGAAATACTGAATTTATTTGTAGGACTTAAAAATTTGAAGGATCTAATCGCCATATAATTTTGTTTATTAATTAAAGGCTTCTTTACAGAGCGTAATTTTGAAACTGCAATGTTCAATAAGTTACTTACCTCTCTTTTGTATTTTATTAGTCCTGCTATTAATATTTGCTATTAATAATTCCAATAAAAAAGCAATCTTAAACGACTAGCATATAGCCCGTCATTCGATACGAAGTGATTTTATACTAAAACTAACGGAAACAGTTGCAACAGTATAAAAGCACATTCAGGAATTACAAGAACTGTTTATTTATTCAATATTGAAAAATACATAAAAAACATTCTTGGAGAATAATTTCTTTGGATGCTCACATAAAAGTTGCCATTCGAAAAGTCATACGAATGAGATAAATAAACAGAAAAGATGCAGATATAAATGTTATACGGATAACAGATACCTCCTCGATGATCTGTAAGCAGTAAAGAATTATCATTTGAATATTGTTCAATTTTCTACATTTAAAAGGCATAATGTAGGCAAAAATCTTAAGGTACTGTGCTTTATAAGGTGCGAATACTATTATTAATTATATTTATATCTAAATAAAAAAACTGATTTTAATGATTTTTGATTAGGTGGAGTGTCAATGAGCCACAATAAATTTATGTAACCAACCAAACAAAATATTTTAAGTATAATGAAATATTGAATTTATTTGAAGGATCTCATTGCCATATAATTTTGTATATTAAAGGCTTCTTTATAGAGCGTAATTTTGAAACTGCAATGTTCAATAAGTTACTTAGCTTTATTTGTCTTTTATTTGGAGTCCTAATGTTACTATTTGTAACACAAAAGCTATCTAGATAAAGACCTACTATCTGATTCCAAATGGAAACCAACATTTCTAGCAGTGGTGTTCGAACCCTTTCACACTAGTAATGATAAGGAGCTACCTACTTATTTGGTAACAACAAAACTTTTTCTCTAACCCAGACAACTTAAAATTTTAATTTTTGCTTTTTCCAGTTTATTCCAAAATCACAGCCGCAATATCTTTTTGAAATGGGAGATACAATACTAATAAAAACCAATCTTAAAAGACTAGCATATATCCCGACATATGACGGGATCAGTATAAGTTTTAATTCTAAGTATGAAAATAATGCAGACGATATTTAAATAATTTAAAATAAAAAATGATTAAATGCGATAGTTAAAGGAATGACCAGATAATGCTAGAAAAATTGTTATTTATACCTATTTATTATGTAATAAATTGATAAATTTAATCGCCTGCTCTTAACCGGGGAAAATAGGGCGTGAGATAATGGTATTAAACACTCGAAAAAGGAGAAAGGGGTGTATTTCGAATGTTTTAAAGAAGACAGTATCTTTTGCTATGATATGAATCATATTTATACCTATTTATTTTAGAATTGGAACGATAGTTTAGGAGGAGATAAACTTTAATTTTGTTATTGAAATTTGTTATTATGGCTTTGAAATTTGTTAAACCAAACTCATCAAGAATCTAATATGGATGCCCCTATCAATTTCAGAACCAGCCGCTTAATAAATTCGAGGACAGACGGACAGATAACATAGGCTATTATTATATAGGGGATAGAAAGTAAAATTAGATTATCAAGTGAATGAATGCATTTCTTTAGAAAAAAAATCCTTCAATTTCTCAGGAAACTAAAAAAATATTGTATAACATATTTTAAATAAAAGAAAAAAATATAATTTTCTTAAAGAATGAATATGCACATGACCTTTGAAACCAGAGTTACATATTTTTAAAACAAAGAAAATAGGGAAAAGTAATGTAATACAACTAGTCTTGTTTTCATAATAACAATTTGGTTAAGAAAATATTGTTATAGAATGATATAGAAATAATAATCAATAACTAAAATGATGAGAACGGCTTTTTTAATTTAATATTTAAAAATACATTTCTTGGAACTTTAAAAGAAAATTTTCTCATACTAGCTTTTAGTATCTTGTTACGGTCTTTTAATCCGTAATCAAATTTACTTTAGTTGTATTATCTTTCAAGTAAAAATGTTTCTAATCTAAAAAAACTATTGTTTTTTCTATAAACTTATGATTGAACAAAAAAAAGTATTACTTTATAGTACCATAATAATATCAAGTTGTATCTGTAGTATGTTTATATAAAAGAGGTAATCTTACTGTTGTTTTAATAAATAAAATTTAAAAATAGAAGATTTAAGAATAACTAGAGGTTACGTATTATTGAACTGAAATAAATATAAGCTACTCTTCTACAAAAAAATGTTTTTTGATCAAATTGAGTATTACTTGAATAACTCTTATGGTTTATTTATATTCTAATTTCTATTAACTCTCATTTATCTCAAAATATCATTTCAATTTATTTCTTTTTAAATATTGTAAATATAATAATTTTATCATATTTCATACAGTTAAAGTGTTGATGAATGATACACAAATATGGATGTTTTCAAAAATATGAGGTTAAAAAATAACTATCAAAAACGGGTAGAGGTAACGTATTTTTGAACTGAAATAAATATAAGCTACTTTTCTGGAACAAATAAAATGTTTTTTATAGAAATGAGTGTTACTTGGTTTATTTAGATTCCAATTTCTATAAACTCTCATTCATCTCGAAATATCATTTCAATTTATTTCGTTTTAACTATTGTAAATATAATAATTTTATCATAATTCATACAGTTAAAGGGCTGATGAATAATATACAAATACGGATGTTTTTAAAAATATGATTTTAAAGAATAACTATCAAAAACAAGTAGAGGTTACGTATTATTGAACTGAAATAAATATAAGCTACTATTCTAAAACAAATAAAATGTTTTTTTATCGAAATGAGTGTTACTTGAATAACTCTTATTGTTTATTTAGATTCCAATTTCTATAAACTCTCATTCATCTCGAAATATCATTTCGATTTATTTGGTTTTAAATGTTGTAAATATAATGATTTTATCATATTTCATACAGTTAAAAAGTTGGTGAATAATATACAAATACGTATGTTTTTAAAAATATGATATTTAAGAATAACTATCAAAAACAGGTAGAGGTTACGCATTACTGAACTGAAATAAATATAAGCTACTTTTCTAGAACAAATAAAATGTTTTTTGATCGAAATGAGTGATATTTGGATAACTCTTGTGGTTTATTTAGATTCCAATTTCTATTAACTCTCATTCATCTCAAAATATCATTTCAATATATTTCGTTTTAAGTATTGTAAATATAATAATTTTATCATATTTCATACAGTTTAAAGGTTGGTGAATAATATACAAATACGGATGTTTTTAAAAATATAATATTCGAGAATAACTATCAAAAACATGTAGAGGTTACGTATTATTGAACTGAAATAAATATAAGCTACTTTTCTATCAGAAATAAAATGTTTTTTGATTGAAATGAGTGATACTTGAATAACTCTTTTGGTTTACTTAGATTCCAATTTCTATTAACTCTCATTCACCCCAAAATATCATTTCAATTTATTTCGTTTTAAATATTGTAAATATAATAATTTTATCATATTTCATAAAGTCAAAAGGTTGATGAATAATACACAAATACGGATGTTTTTAAAAATATGAGGTTAAAGAATAACTATCAAAAACAAGTAGAGGTTACGTATTATTGAACTGAAGTAAATATAAGCTACTATTCTAAAACAAATAAAATGTTTTTTTATCGAAATGAGTGTTACCTTTTAACTCTCTATCTACATCTATAATTTTTAAAAAAATTATTATGTATACAAAAGTGATATTGATTTTAATTCTATTCTTTATCTTTCGCAATTCAATCCATTATTGTAACACTATTTTAATGCATTTTCAAACAAATTAAAATATTTGCGTCTGTTAGAGACAGTAAGAATGCGAATTTTTATTTGTTGGAGAAAAATTGATGTTTTTAGATTAAACATTTAGAGACTTAATACTCTTTGTAAGAAAATAATTTTTCACTATACTACATAAGAGTTCTCTGTTTTTAAATTTTAATATATTTAGTTTTATCAAATTTTGGAAACTCTATAATTTAATCTCTGTTTGTATACTTAATTTTCAAACATTTACTCTATATATACAAAAGTAATATTGATTTTATTTCTATTCTTTATCTTTCACTATTCAATCCAATATTGTAACAGTATTTTAATGTATATTCAACCACATTAAAATGTTTGCGTCTGTCAGAGACAGTAAGAATGCGAATTTCTTTGTTGGAGAAAAATTGATGTTTTTAGATTAAACAATTAGAGACTTATTACTCTTTGTAAATTTTATAAAGTAGACAATTTTTCACTATAATACATAAAAGTACTGTTTTTTTAATTTTTAATAAATTTAGTTTATTAAATTTTAGAAACTTTATATTTTATTCTGCTTGTATACTTAATTTTCAAAAATTTATTCATGTATACAAAAGTAATATTGATTTTAATTCTATTTTTTATCTTTCGGAATTCAATCCAATATTGTAACACTATTTTAATGCATATACCACATTGAAATATTGCGTCTGTCAGAGAATAAGAATGCAAATCAGTGTTGAAGAAAAATTGATGTTTTTAGATTAAACAGTTAGAGACTTATTATACTTTGTAAATTTTATACAATATACGATTTTTCGCTATACTACATAAGAGTACTGTTTTCTTATTTTAATATATTTAGTTTTACCAAATTTCGGAAACTCTATATTTTACTCTCTGCTTGTATCTTAATTTTCAAAAACTTACTCTATGTATGCAAAATTAATATTGATTTTAATTATATACTTTATCTTTCGGCATTCAATCCAATAATGTAATACCATATTAATGCATATGCAACCACAGTGAAATATTTGCTTCTGTCAGAAACAGTTGGAATGCGAACTTCAGTGTTGAAGAAAAATTGATGTTTTTAGATTAAACAGTTAGAGACTTATTATTCTTTGTAAGTTTTATACAATATACGATTTTTCGCTATACTACATAAGAGTACTGTTTTCTTATTTTAATATATTTAGTTTTACCAAATTTCGGAATTTCTATATTTTACTCTGATCTTGTATACTTAATTGTCAAAAATTTACTCTATGTATTCAAAAATAATATTGATTTCAATTCTATTGGCTATCTTTCGGAATTCAATCCAATATTGTAAAACTATTTTAAAGCACATTCAACCACATTGAAATATTTGCGTTTGACAGAGACAGTAAGAATACAAACTTCAGTGTTGGAGAAAAATTGATGTTTTTGGATTAAATTGTTAGAGACTTATTACTCTTTGTAATTAAGCGATTTTTCTCTATACTACATATTCTATATTTTACTCTCTGCTTATAACCTTAATTTTCAAAAATTTACTCTATGTATACAAAAGTTATATTGATTTTAATTGTATTCTTTATCATTCGCAACTCAATCCAGAAATGTAACACTATTTTAATGCATATGCAACCACATTGAAATATTTGCATCTGTCAGAGACAGTAAGAATGCGAACTTCAGTGTTGGAGAAAAATTGATGTTTTTAGATTAAACAGTTAGAGACTTATTACTCTTTGTAAATTTTATAAAGTAGACAATTTTTCACTATAATACATAAAAGTACTGTTGCTTAATTTTTTAAATATAGTTAGTTTTATTAAATTTAAGAAACTATATATTTTATTCTTTAATTCTATAATTAATTTAAAAAAATACTCTATGTATACAAAAGTAATATTGATTTTAATTCTATTTTCTATCTTTCGCTATTAAATCCAGTAATGTAACACTATTTTAATGCATATGCAACCACATTAAAATATTTGCGTCTGTCAGAGACAGTAAGAATGTGAACTTCAGTGTTGGAGAAAAATTGATGTTTTTAGATTAAACAGTTAGAGACTCATTAATATTTGTAAGTTTTATACAGTAAACGATTTTTTACTTTACTACATAAGAGTATTGTTTAATTTTTAAATTTAATATATTTAGTTTTATCAAATTTCGGAAACTCTATATTTTACTCTCTGCTTGTATACTTAATTTTCAAACATTTACTCTATGTATACAAAAGTGATATTGATTTTAATTCTATTCTTTATCTTTCGCAATTCATTCCAATATTGTAACACTATTTTAATGCAAATGCAACCACATTAAAATATTTGCTTCTGTCAGAAAAAGTAACAATGCGAACTTCAGTCCTGGAGAAAAATTGATGTTTCTAGATTAAACAGTTAGAGACATATTACTCTTTGTAAGTAAACGATTTTTCTCTATACTACATAAGAGTACTGTCTTTTTAATTTTAATATATTTAGCTTTATTAAATTTCAGAATCTTTATATTTTACTCTCTGCTTGTATACTTAGTTTTCATAAAATTACTCTATGTATACAAAAGTAATATTGATTATAATTCTATTCTTTATCTCTCTCTATAAAATCTAGAAATGTAACACTATTTTAATGCATATGCAACCACATTGAAATATTTGCGTCTGTCAGAGACAGTAAGAATGTGAATTTCAGTATTGGAGAAAAATTAACATACTTTCTTTTAAAAGATTACACTTTCAATTAAAAAAAGTAAAGTTCTCGAATATGCGATTCTGGTATTTTATTGTAGAATAAATAAAAGGTAAAAATTCTGAAAATACCATTTATTTTTTAAATTTAGTTAATAAAATAAAGATATTTCTTTATCATTAAAAGATTTTGTGAATTAAGTCAAATTTTAAATCTGTCTGAAATTATTTTCTAATGATCTTTTGCATTACAAATGAGAGAAAATGTGAAGTTTCAGAAACGGAAAAAGATTATCTGTTTAAAATACGGGGAAACTTAAAGATGTATTTTCTCAGATATTAGCATATTAAAATCGGTAAAATTTTTACAGTCTAAAATTAAAAAGAAAATCACAAAGCTTCGATCTTCCTACCTTTAACATTATTTTGCATTTCAATATTTAATGCAAAGAGAAATTAAAATCAAATATTCTTCTTTAGGAATACAAGCATGTTGAAATTTGCAAATGTATAATTAAATTATGTAAAGTTATATATTCTTAAAACTTTTTATATGAAGATAATGATAATATCATTTATTATAACTTTTCCTTAAAATAGTGCAAAAAAATAATAAAATACACTGATTATATTTGCAGAAAAAAAAAAAAATTAAAAATTAAGTATATTTATATATTAGTTAATATTATTATTAAATTTGTATCTGAAATATATAGATCTGCTTAAAAATGAAAAATGTTTATTTTTTAAAGTCTGTATAATTAGTTAACATATTTCATTTGTATATAATTTTATATTATATAATAACTGAGCTTCTATCACTTGATTAAAAATTTTAAAAAATGTATGTACTCTTAAAATTTAAAGAAATATTTGTGTTAATTTTATGTTGAAGTTATTAACAGAAATAGGAAATATAGAAAATAATTTACTATTTACTTAACATTTACGAAATTAAAATTTTAGGCTTGTTCATACAGTAAATTTCAAAAGTATTATTCACATGTATATAAATACTCTTTTTATGTTTTTGAAAGTGAAATATGCATGTCTATTGAAAATATCTGCTTTCTAGGTAAAATCTGCATTATTTCCTCCTTTATTTAATTCTATATAAACAATTGTAAATGAAAACTAAGATCAATTTAAAAAATTTAAATTAAAAATGTAGTTAATTGAATAAATTCCTAATTTTCTTGAGCTAATATACTTATTAATCAAGAAAGATTATTTTTATTTTTATATAAAACTCAAATTACACAAAGAATTTGCATAAAAGTATTAAAACTTTAGAAAATTAATTTTTTATATATAAAAAAAAATCAAACCTAGAATTTTTGATCAAATATTTGCAAAGGTATTTGCATAATCGAGAAATAATCACATGTTTAAATTTCATTTGACTAAAAAGAGGAAGATATGTTGACTAAAATGCAAATCAGGTCTGTAAATTACATATTATTTTGTAAAATTTTATGTACAGATTTGTACATATAATATACATAATACCTTTAAAACACGAAAAGCCACATATTACTATTGAACTTAAAAATATAAAGATACAAAATGTACCTATAATCGAAAATTTTAAATGTAACTATATAATTATTAGCAGATGTTTATTATAATTAATGTTTAAATATACCATGCTAAAAAATGTTTATTTATGTATTAATTTAAAAATAAAAATTAATTTAAAAAAAAATTTTTAATACTTTTAAATATTAAAAAATTTAAATAAAATATTTTTTAATAGTTTTCACATAGAAGGAAATTAATATTTGTTACATTTGAAATTTTCTTTTCAAGTAAATTATGTGATAAAATTATAAATTGTATTTTACCTATAAATATATTGATTCTTATTCACAATATTTTTTTATGTTAATTTTGTAATAAATCAAAAAAATTTACCAGTGACATTAGAATTTTTAATTACCTTTTAAATTCTAAAAAGCATTCATTTTTTCCTTTATATAAAAAAAATTATAGTCAAGAACAAAGTTTTCGAATGTTGATCAAGTTATTTTTAACATACTGAAAAATTATTTTCCAGCAAATTTCTGATCAGGTTTTTGTTTCCTTTTTGTGATGCTTATTTCTATAGATATTTATACAGATAAAAATTCAGAGGAAGTGCAAAACTATTTTTTGTTATTAAAAAAATGAAAATGGCATATAAGAATATTATAAATCTCGAAAAAGTTTTCTGTTGCTATTTGACTCCTAAAAATAAGATTTTCCTTTTCGATATTTCAAGAATTCTAAAAGATTTTAAGTTATATAATCCTTATACGGAAAAGATTCAAATTGATCGTGTAAAGTGGTAATTGATAAACAGATGAAATAATGAACACAAATATATAAAATGATACCATAAACATGATTTCACTGTGGAAATCAGTGTTAAAAGCTCATGTTATATGGAACTGTCTATAAATATACAAATATTGTCTTTATATATTATAAAACGACAACTATATATATATATACAAATACAAGCAATACACACACACACATATATATATATATATATATATATATATATATATATATATGTAATTATATATATTTTATTATTTATATATGTATATATATAAATGTTTGGTATATTATTATATTATATATTATATAAATTATATATATATATATAATTATATAAAATAATATATATATATATATATATATATATATATATAAATATATATATATATATATATATATATATATATAATATATATATATATATATGTTGTAATGTATGTCTGTGTGATAGATATGTACTATGTGTATATATGTGTATTAAACTCGTTAAATAGATAATATAAAAGATTTTCATAATAATACATGGATATAATTCGTGTGAAACACATATTGGTGTTTGAAACCAAACCAAACAAAAATAAGACATATTATCTCAGTATGTTGTAATATATTATAT
>CM063504.1:112201414-112213914 GCA_032207245.1 Pardosa pseudoannulata | reverse complement strand
ACTGAATGTTTCTAAAAAACCTTAATAATGAAGTATTATAATTAAATTTGCAAGCATTTTATAAACAATAAAATAATTAAGGCTACGTTCCATTGATATTTTAATGCGTCACAGATCCGGATCTCTTTCCAGGAATTCCGTCCTCAGCATTCTTTGATATTTTTAAGAAATTCAATTTGGTAAACTTTAATATTCTTTCTTAGTAGTTATTCCTCCTGAAGAAGTGTCTCCTCCTATTTCAGTTACTGAAAAATTAGGAAGAGTTTTGTAGATAATCTTATAAAAAGAAAATAACGTTTCCAGTTGAATTATATGAATTTGGTGCAAAAGTAACTTAAATGGAACTAGTTGGAATGGAAAGAAAACTTCTTACTACAATTGTTGTTTTGTAACTGATGGCAGTTGTGAATGAAAATTATACGCAAAAACACTACATCCATTGTAATGATCTTAATTTTTATATATTTTTAAAATAATATAAAAATTATATAATAAACAATGAATTTTTCTAAAAAACCTTAATCATGAAGTATTATAATTAAATTTTCAAGCAATTTAAAAACAAAAAAAAATTAAGGCTACGTTCCATTGATATTTCAATGCGTGACAGATCCGGATCTCTTTCCATGAATCCCGTCCTCAGCAGTCTTTGATATTCCTATAAATTCTAATTGTTTAAATTTAATATTCTTCCTTGGTAGTTATTCCTCCTTAAGTGTCTCCTCCTATTACAGTTACTGAACAGTTTGGAAGAAAATAATTTATTAGTGATTCTCTCCTTATCCATTTTTTTATATTTAGCTCAATTTTGTCTCTGTTATGAACTTAAGAATATCAGGATATTAATACATTTTGTTCCATAAATGTCTATGTTTTTTCCGTAAAATATAGTACTTATAGATTTTCGAAATCGATTTTTTTATGTTTTTCATGAATCACTTATGTTTCCTTATCATACTTAAGTTTGTGTATAAGCAAACTTTCTCGTATAAAAATTTTTTAGGCGTGATGACGCCAAAACTTATTATAATAATTTATAATAAATGGAAAATGGTAATAAATAAAAAGAGTCTGTATGCAGAAAGGTGTGAAACAGCTGTTTTGTTTCAATATATTTTTATTTCCGTCTTACATACATCGGCTTTGCATTTTTGTTACACAACAATATAAGAGATTTCTTAAAATAAAATATAACTTCAGATAATCTTTTAATCTAAAGCTACATTTATTTGAAATATATATTGGATTCAGCGTTTCCAAAACTATACAGTTCAAACTATTAATTTTTTAATTAATGTATTTAAAGATATTGATGATAACAAATTCATACATTTTTATTTCTATAATAACGTACTAAAATTAGGATAGTGCACACTTATTTATTGTTGAAAAGAAACACTTTTTTGGTATGGTGTATGAAGGTAGAAAATCTTTACCAACAATTTTAATGAAGGAAACACAGCAATATATTTTTAGACATGGGAATAATGTTTTCTGAGAACACGACATAAGCTATAGTACATCTAATTTCTTTTACATAAAATTTAATGTAAATACGATGAAAAGAATAAATATAAAAGGAATTTTTTAAATAATGCTATTTTTAGAAAATAGATAATGTTGTATGATTTATGAAGATAGAAAATCTTTGTCAACACTTTTAATGATGGGAAACACTGTAATATATTTTTAGACATGGGAATAATGTTATTTAACAACAGGATATAAGCTGCAGTAAACATAATTTCTTTTAATTAAAATTTAATGTAAATACGATGAATAGAATAAATTTAAAAGGAATTTTTAAATAATGCTATTTTTGGGAAATAGATAATGTTGTATGGTTTATGAAGATAGAAAATCTTTATCAACACTTTTAATGAAGGAAACACTGAAATATATTTTTAGATATGGAAATAATGTTGTTTAACAACAAGACATAAGCTATAGTAAACCTTATTTCTTTTAGGTAAAATTTAATGTAAATACGATGAACAGAATAAATTTAAAAGGAATTTTTAAATTATGTTATTTTTAGGAAATAGATAATGCTGTTATATGATTTCATAGAAAACAAAATAAAGATTTTTTTAAAAAGAAAATTGCATGTACAGAAAACTTAAACTATTTAAATTGCAGTATACCAGAGAATTATTTAATACTTTCTCTCAAACCGAAATTAAATTTGATATTAACTATATCCAAATGCGGAAACTTATGAAATACTATAGTATTTCTTTAAAAAAATGCTTTGGAAGTATATAGCTTGAAGAAAGACTATGACAATAAAATTCAAGGATTAAAATTACACGTTTCTGAAATAAAGATTATTTTCTTGATTTTTGAACACACATTTTCAAATTTTTCTTTTCATATTTATGTTGTAAACGCCATTACAGGGAAAACCTTTAATGTAAATATGACAATTAAAATAAATTTACAAGAAATTTTTAGATAATGCTATTTTTAGGAAATAGATACTGTTATTTTTATGATTTCTTAGGAAAAAAATAAAGATTTTTTTAAAAGAAAATTACATGTACAGAAAACTTAAATTATTTAAATTGTAGAATATCTGAGATTTATGTAATACTTACTCTCAAACCGAAATTAAATTATTATTATTTATATAATTTAACTATAATTATTTAAATAAATTATCTATATATTTATAAACTTTAATTAACTATAGCCAAAGGTGGAAACTTATAAAATACGGTATTCCTTTAAAAAAAAATTCTTTGGAATAATTATAAAGCATGAAGAAAGACTATGACAATAAAATTCAAGGATTAAAATTACACGTTTCTGAAATAAAGATTATTTTCTTGATTTTTGAACACACATTTTCAAGCATTTCTTTTCATATTTATGTTGTAAACGCCATTACAGGGAAAACCTTTAATGTATATATGATGAATAGAATAAATTTACAAGTAATTTTTAGATAATGTATTTTTAGGAAATAGATAATGTTATTTTTATGATTTCTTAGGAAACAAAATAAAGATTGTTTTTAAAAAGAAAATTACACGTACAGAAAACTTAAATTATTTAAATTGTAGACTATCTGAGATATATGTAATACTTTTTCTCACACCGAAAGTAAATTATTATTATTTATATAATTTAATTAACTATATATTTATAAAATGTAATTAACTATAGTCAAAGGTGGAAACTTATAAAATACGGTATTTCTTAAAAAAAAGTTTTTTGGAATCATATAGAGTGAAGAAAGATTATGACAATAAAATGCAACGATTAAAATTGCACGTTTCTGAAATAAAGATTATTTTCCTGATTTTTGAACACGCATTTTCAAACTTTTCTTTACATATTTTTGTTTTAAACGACATTACAGGGAAAAAATTTAATGTAAATACGATGAATAGATTATACATTTACAAGGATATTTTATATAATGCTATTTTTACGAAATATATAATGTTATTTTTATGATTTCTCTTAAACCGAAATTAAATTATTATTATTTATATATTTTAACTATAATTATTTAACTATAATTATTTAAATATAATTTAACTATAATTATGTAATTATAATTATTAATTTAACTATAATTATTAACAATAATTTATATAATTTTACCATATATTTTAATCAACTATATATTTATAAAATTTAATTAACTATAGTCAAAGGTGAAAACTTATAAAATACGGTATTTCTTTTAAAAAAAATTCTTTGGAATTATATAGCGTGAAGAAAGACTATGACAATAAAATTCAAGGATTAAAATTACACGTTTCTGAAATAAAGATTATTTTCTTGATTTTTGAACACACATTTTCAAACTTTTCTTCTCACATTTATGTTGTAAACGCTATTACAGGGAAAACCTTTAAAAATATCTTTTAGAAAAAACCTGTCTTTACGATAGATATAATGGTTTCTTCAGTATGACAAACATTTTAAAATGGAGTTTCATCGCGAACGGTCGTGACATTTTCTTTTTGTAGGTTACATATAGTCTTCAACATATATAAAATGGAACATGCAATGTAAGAAATATTCCCTTTTCTTAAAATCACTCTAAAAGAATAATAACACCAAAAATATAATCAAGGAAGAGATACTTGAGAAAAACAAGCAATCATTTCTATTCTGCAATTCAAGAAGAGCTTTATACTAGAGAGATAAAAAATATTCTAAAATATATTTTAAAGTAGATGGAATTTATGTTAGAGAATAAAATATTTATTTATGATGGGTTTTAAAATATTTTATTTCAATAAATACAGTTTTACAAGGGAATTATTGTTTACAAAGAAGTGATAGGGGTTTATTTCTTTTCTAGTAAACTGAAAATAATACATTGATTTCAATTTCTTTGTTACAACAGAAAAATAGTGAGTAAGTAAAAATATATACTTTTGCTAATAAATATTTGAAATAAATATTACTTTTTAAAATAATATTTATTTCAGCTTGTATAGAGTGAATTGCATATAAAGCATTAGGGTAAATATAATAAATTTTTTTCAGAAGACTCTAACATTTAGCAACACAAATTTAGCAACTCTAAAATTTAGACGTCAATTATATTTACGGCAGTATAGCAAAATAGTCATGCGATCATATCATGATAGGGATTTATTTCTTTTCTAGTAAACTAAAAATAATATAGGATTTAAATTTCTTTGTACAACAGGAAAATAGTAAGTAAAACTATACATTCTTTCTAATAAACATTTGAAATAAATATTACTTTTTAAAATAATATATATTTCAGTTTGTATAAACTGAATTGCATATAAAGTATTAGAGTAAATATGATTGATTTCTTCAGAAGACTCTAAAATTTAGCAACTCTAAAATTTAGCCTTAAACTATATTTACGAAAGTATGGCAAAATAGTAGCATTATCAAACTGATCATAATAACTCATCGTACAAAAATATAAATTAGAGACTAAAACAAAGAAGAAAAATTTTCAATTGGGAAATAAAAACAAACAAAAGGGTTCAGACACCACGTGACATCCTTGTATGTTTATTGAGTTGTACATAACTTGCTGTAATACTTTAAAACTTATGTAATTTAAATGTTCTTATGACCATTCAATTATTTATAAAAGACGGATAATTACATAATTTGTAAAGTATTTTTTTTTTAAATAACATGAAAACTTTACACATTTTTACTTTAAGTAGAAATCTGTTTAACAGTGTATGATGCACAGTAATTAAAAAGGAATAGAAATTAAGCATTATGGTGGGTCTTGAAGCATTTTAATATTGATTATACTGTTATGTTTAGATTTATAGAGTGAAGAGTACAATAAATATTGTGGTGCCAAACTAAATGTCACAACAGACCTAAATGCAAAGTTTCAAGTGTACGTTCAAGTTTCTTAGGAAATATTATTTTTCTAAAGCGTAGCTAAAATCTAGTTTATACTTGATAATAAAAATTAATTTCAAGTTACACTTTATATTTTTTTAAAATCAAAAAATATTATTAGAAAATCTATACATAACTATGTACATTACTGAAAAGCTTATTTTTAATTTATAAAAACGTATATAATACACATTTAAAATAATAAAATAAAATTTATAGCATTTATTTGTTTTGCGTTTAATACCATGGAGATCAGGGTCATACTACCTAAAGCTGAGGAAAAACATATTTAAAACTCATTTAGGCACATAACATGAATTTTATTTTCTGTACAAATTATAACAGATTATTTGTCCTAGATACAAGTAATTGCAAAAGGAAACAGTATCCATACATATATGTCATGTAACTGAAGGTTAATTTAGCAATTGCTTTACAAATCAATTATAAAAAAATATTAGAAATTTCATCTATTCTTTCAAAAATGCTGTTTAACAAAGTTATGTGAGAAGAGATAAGTATAAAAATGGCAAGAAAGGTAAAATAAGTTTTATATTATTTTAGTATAGGTATAATATTATTTATAAAAATCTTTATATTAAATTCGTAAAATATGTTGATCGCTTTGCTTGATTTTACTATCTGAAATATTTATTTAATATTATTTTTGAGAATATTTTCTGTTTTGTTAATTTAGAGATATTTTAAATTCAAATGAGATCGTAGGAAACTTTATGATATTTCAATCTGTAAACATCTTTAATTAAAATTTAAAATTAAAAACATAATTTTTCTGATCAATAATGAACGTCCAATTGTTATAGAAATGCAATTTCAAAAGATAAATATAAAAATTAACAAAAGGTATAAAAAACGCAAAATAATATTTATAAAGAGGAAGTTTTTTATTAAGTATTCACTTTTAGTAAATCCTATGTGTAAACAAAAACAATACAGTAATTTTAGAAGAAATTACAGTGTATGACTATTATATCTATATTAATAGAATTTAAATACTAATTCAACATATTATCAATAAATATAAGAAGTATAGTACCTTAAAACATATACTTGCTTTTAGTCTTCAATAATACATAATTGAATTAAAATGTTAAAATAAATTTTGCTAAAAATAACTTAAAATTGTTCTATGAACTCTTTAGTGGTGAGTGTTTTTCAACCAAGCCGAGCAAATATCAAAAATACAGTCTTAGTTGATATATACACCATGCATTTCATTTCTTCAGTGTCATATATCTACTGACATAATGGCGGTTCAGTTCCATCGTTATCAATCACTTCTACTATATATTCTCTTTTTATGCCGCTCTGAAAATGATAGTTTATTTCTATCTTCCTGTTTAATGCTGTACCAAGAGGCAAAATTAAAGAAATTGTTTTCTTTAATTTTGCCATTTAATATTATATATATATATATATATATATATATATATATATATATATATATATATATATATATATATATATATATATATATATATATATATATATATATATATATATATATATATATATATATATATATATATATATATATATATATATATATATATATATATATATATATATATATATATATATATATATATATATATATATATATATATATATATATATATATATATATATATATATATATATATATATATATATATATATATATATATATATATATATATATATATATATATATATATATGTATGTATGTATGTATATAAATATATATATGTATATGTATATATATATATATATATATATATATATATATATATATATATATATATATATATATATATATATATATATATATATATATTATATATATATATATATATATATATATATATATATATATATATATATATATATATATACATATATATATATATATATATATATATATATATATATATATATATATATATATATATATACATATATATATATATATATATATATATATATATATATATATATATATATATATATATATATATATATATATATATATATATATATATATATAATATATATATATATATATACATATATATATATACATATATATATATATATATATATATATATATATATATATATATATATATATATATATATATATATATATATATATATATATATATATATATATATATATATATATATATATATATATATATATATATATATATATATATATATACATATATAACTTTAATATCACTTTTCCAAAACATACGTAGTCTTTTAGTAATAATATATATGCAAACCTTCATTCCTCTTCCCCGCAGACCCCTTCATTTCATATTATCAAGTGTGGTATATTTATTTTACAGGTTGTGAGTCAATTTGTCTCATAGAATGTATATGGAAATAAATAAATATAGTCATAAATATAGTACAAAGTAAATATAGAGTAGAAGTCGAGAACACTTCCATTCCAATGACAAAAATTCATTCTACTGACGCACTGAAGAATTGTCAAGTTCAACAATGATGCAAAAGAAACAGATGTAGAAACCATTGTGCTAAATGTAATAGAAATGTTTGCGGAAAATGTGTTTCAAAAATAGATTTTACCTGTAAAAAAATGTTTTTCATGAATCTTTTGATAATAAACATTTTTTAAAAAATTAATTTAGAACTATTTTCTTTGCAAAAAACTTCAATTTTCTTGTATGAGTCAAATTGGCTCACTTCAGTATAAATAGGGAATTTGATCAACAACCGTAAATTTAGTGTTAGTGGGAGAATGTATTAAACTTAAGACTCGTGTCTTTGCACACATCAAAATATACAAAAGCATAAAAAGATGAAACATGATTTAGAGTCAATTACAGTACCGAAATCAAAATTAGAATAGCGAGACTGTAGCAAATATTAAAATAGATATTCCTGAAAAAAAAAAGAGTTGTTCATCAAAAAACGAAAGAAAAACAAAATTGACAGTAATTCCAAATTTTTGGAATTACTCTAAATATTCAAAGAACCTATCATTAATGTACTATTAAAATATTTTATTTAGAATTCAAAGTCGTTTTAAAAATACATATACATGAAAAAATTATATAAGGAATTCTAACGGTGTAGCAAGAATTGCTAAGATTATTCCCCTTCAAAATGTTTTGAAAAGCCATGCAGTGTATTGAATAGAAATAATTTTACTTTGAATAACTATGAATCTTGAATTTAGGTTTTTTAAGTTAATTAATTAGTATAAATATTCAGCAGTAATTATAATGAATTATTGAATAAGGTAATTAATTAAATTTATGTTTTATCCTTTTGAATTTGATTTGAAGAATTCCTAGAAACCGAAATGATGAGCCAAAACAGAAGTCTATTTTGAATGAAACTGTTTTTAATTATGAAACACATCATGGAGAATTGAAGGCACATAAAATTAATTTAGAATTAAGAATTAGGTTTTAAAAACACATGTTTAACACTGAATATGAAAGGATTACACACAAAAAAAAAATTAATAGAATTACACACACACCGAATACCTAGCTAATAGCCATCGTTTCTGGCCTTGAATACCAAAATCAAACAAAAAAAAACCTTACATGGTGAGGCCATCTGTTTGATAAGAAACAACCTTTAAACAGAAACTATACAAAATAGAAATAAAATAATTGATATGAATTATTAAACAATTAAAATTAAACAGTAAATCTTTTATGAAGTGGGAACATGTAGTAATCAATACATTTTGTATCTTTTACACATAAAGTTAGCTTACAATAAATACCAAGCTAACAGCCATCTTTTCTGGCCTTAAATACTAAATACAAACGAAAAAAATATAAAACCTTACATAGTGATGCTATCTATTGAGATACAAACAACCATTAAACAGAAACTATACAAAATAAAAATAAAGTAATCGATATGAATTATTAAACAATTAAAATTAAACAGTAAGTGCTTTATAAAGTGCGAACATGCAGTAATTCATAAATATTGTATCTTTTGAACATATAGTTAGCTTACAGTAAATACCAAGCTGACCGCCATCTTTTCTTGCCTTGAATACTAAAAACAAACAAAAAGAATAAAAACCGTTACATGGTGATGTCATCTATTGAAATACAAACAACTGTTAAACAGAAACAGTAAAAAAAAATTAAAAAAATGATATGAATTATTAAACAATTAAAATTAAAAAATAAGTCTTTCATGAAGACAGAACATGCAGTAATCAATAAATATTGTATATCTTGCACATAAAGTTAGCTTACAATAAATACCAAGCTAAACAGGTATCTTTTCTGGCTTTGAATACTAAAAACAAACAAAGTAAATAAAAACCCCTACATGATTATGCCATATGTTGAAATACATACAACCGTTATAAAGAAACTATACAACAAAATGAAATAATTGATATGAATTATTAAACAATTAAAATTAAACAGTAAGCCTTTTATGAAGACTGAACATGCAGTAATCAATAAATACTGTATCTTTTGCACGTAAAGCTAGCTTACAGTAAATACCAAGCTGACCGCCATCTTTTCTTGCCTTGAATACTAAAAACAAACAAAAAGAATAAAAACCGTTACATAGTGATGCCATCTATTGAAATACAAACAACTGTTAAACAGAAACAGTAAAAAATAAATAAAAAAATGATATGAATTATTAAACAATTAAAATTAAAAAATAAGTCTTTCATGAATACAGAACATGCAGTATCATATTGTCAATAAATATTGTATCTTTTGCACATAAAGTTAGCTTACAATAAATACCAAGCTAACAGTCATCTTTTCTGGTCTTGAATACTAAAAACAAACAAAGTAAATAAAAACCCTTACATGATTATGTCATATGTTGAAATACATACAACCGTTATAAAGAAACTATACAACAAAATGAAATAATTGATATGAATTATTAAACAATTAAAATTAAACAGTAAATCTTTTATGAAGACTGAACATGCAGTAATCAATAAATATTGTATCTTTTGCACGTAAAGTTAGCTTACAGTAAATACCAAGCAAACAGCCATCTTTTCTGGCCTTGAATACTAAATACAAACAAACAAACAAAAAAAAATAAAAACCCTTACATGGTGATGCCATCTGTTGAAATAAAAACAACCATTAAACAGAAACTATACAAAAAGATAAAACAATTCATAAGAATTACTAAAAAATTAAAATTAAACAGTAAATCATTTATGAAGATTGAACATGAAGTAATCAATAAATATTGTATCTTTTGCACATAAAGTTAGCTTACAATAAATACCAAGCAAACAGCCATCTTTTCTGGCCTTGAATAAGGCAATTTGTCGCAACATCACCACTACTATAATGCCCTTCCCATTCATCTTCATATTTACAACAGCCAATAGACAAACAATAAACTGCCCTACCGTTTGAAACTAAAACCAGAATTGTCATAACTTGAGATTTTTCCCTACTCCGTGAAATCGCCTTGTATTAAAAACAAAGAAAAAACAAATAAAAACACTTACATGGTGATGCCATCTGTTGAAATACAAACAACCATTAAACAGCAACTATACAAAAGAAAAATAAAATAATTCATATGAATTATTAAACAATCAAAATTAAACAGTAAGTCTTTTATGAAGACAGACCATGCAGTAATGAATAAATATTGTATCGTTTGCGCATAAAGTTAACTTACAATATAAAGTAATGGTGAATAACCAAATGTTCGTTCAATCTACAGAAGAATACTAAAGAATGCTAAAGAATTATAACAAACCTTACGCATTGCTTATCACCACGTTATTCGAACCCTCGTTTTATCAGCAGAAAATTACCTAAACTAATTAAGTGGGTTTGACCAATAATGATGGTTGCCTGGAAACTCATGAATCAAACCATGGAAGAGTGGGAAGGTTCGAAATGCATTTTGATCTGATGACAAAGCGACTTATTCATTTTGGTAATAGTAACGCAATTTGAAGTGAAGTTCCAATTCCATTTCAAAGCCACACCCTGGGGCGTTTAATTTCGAATAGTGCTGCATCATGTACTCATTATATTTCGCAACGATTTCACAAAATAATCAGTAAAGAAACGGAATCCAATTAAAAGGAAATGTAAGTAATCATTATTTCATTCTCGTGAATGGAAAGATATTAAATGAAATAATGACAAAAGAAGTATTGTTCGAGTTTTTGGTATTCAGAGAGGATTAACCTTGATAGATTATTCTTTTGAGAGTTACAAAATCGATAACTTTATGTAAAACTGCATCGATAAAGTGAATGAAATGAACATTCTGAATAACATTTCCATAAGTCTGTTTAATTTTGAAATAATATTTCAGAATATTTTTTTCATTATCTTGACAAATAGAAACGATTTTGCATATTGAGTGTGTAACATTTTGTACTTTAGGATTCCCCAAATATATATAATAAAAGAGAAATCTTATACATAATTTTAATATTGAGTTACTGAAAGAAAGAAAATAGAAATCCAGGCGTTTATATGAAAGTCAGGATTTTGTTAAACTAGTTTAGAAATAGTATTCGTTTAAAAAATTATTTGAGTAAAAAAACTTAGTTTCTATAGTAATGGTAATATAAACAATTTAACAACAACGATTAAAAAGATAAACATACTTTAAAACTTTAAAATATTACTTCAAATATTTAATTTATCCAATAGCTAGGGTTTTACTACTTTATGTGCCATACAGCATAAAATAATTTGAAGATTTAAATTTTTATAAACAATAGTATATTAAAACTAGCAACATTCTGCCATTTACATCAGTGTAAAATTAATATCGTTAAAATTAATTCTGATTAATTTAAAAATAATTTTAACGATTAAAATTAATTATGCTCTTTAACTCCAAACACATTGGAGTTAAAGAGAATAATATATAAACATATACTCAAAACTTGAAATTTCATTAAAATGTTAATCAAAAAAGTGACAAATATAATAATAAAATAAATAGAAAAAGCCTAATACATATATACTTGTTTATTTTAAAGATTATGAATTTTATTCTTAACATTTACAAAAAATACCATGAAATTTATGCTTAAATTTAAAATTTGATGCGCATGTTACTCATAAAGTAAAAAAGTTAAGAAAAAAATTAAACT
>CM063504.1:112186414-112191414 GCA_032207245.1 Pardosa pseudoannulata | reverse complement strand
AATATTGTACAAAAATTTGATAAATTTTCAGAAACTGCATTTTTAAGAGTAACTATAGTAATGAAATATTATTTAACTAATGCGTTTATCATATTTGTGTTCGCTGGAGTAGATTTTTTTAATTTAATTTTTTCTTTAATAGATCTAAAATATCAAACACATTTTGATATATTTTAATAAAAGTAATAGCATAAAATTATCCAGGTGGAATCTCAGTGATTCGTCCATTCAGAATAAAAAGAAAGTTTCCATATTCCTGTAAAGATAGAGCTATTGAAAAACAGTTACAAAAATATTGTTTGGAAAAAGAGATTTTGGATCTGTTTTCAAACTGACTTTGACAGGTGGTAGAATTTTAAAATAAAACTATGTAAAATAAAAATATTTTCACTAAAAGTAGTAGATTTTAACCCGGTGATGCTCAAACACACTGCATAAATAAATATTTGGAAAAATAATTTAGCATGTTTGTTGGGCAAAATACAAACACCGGTAGCAGCTGTCAGATGTAATAAATTATGCAAATATTTTCATGTTTTGACACATTTTTAAACTGTTTATTATTTTATTCCATTTTTATATCTGATTTACTTTTTCAAATTTATCTTGAAATAAGTACCTAAAATGAAATCAACTGAAGAAAAAAATTTTTAATAAAATAATTTTCAAATTTTGTTTTCTTTTATAGTGTTTTAAAACACAAACGCATCTATGTGACTCTTGGATAATGAGTACAGTTTTTGTAAACAATTCAAAATATTTTTAAATAGAGAAAATATTTTAAGAATCCATAAAAATATGTAATTTATTTATATTTAATTAATTCACATACTTAGTGTTGCATTTTTTATATAGCTTTAAATCTATTTGTTTGAAAACTTTCATGAAGGTAATTCCTACTTTAATAGTGAAATATATATAATCAAAGATTAAAGTGTTACAGACAACTATATCGATTACTGATTTTCAATAATTTATTTTAACATAAAATATTGGAAATCGATTTAGAATTTTCTTAATAATTTACCTCGAAAGAAATTTATGCCATAAATATAGTTAAGAAGATATGCTAAAGTAGGATGACTATTTTTGTCGATAGTAAATTCCAAAGGATGAGAAATATGAATAAGATATTTAGATAACATATATATCGTATCTAGATCTAGACGAATATATAACACAACTCTTCATTTTTTTACATGAGATGCTAAAAAGCTTAAGACCTATTGCTTAAAATGGATTCCAAATGTCTAGCAATATCTATGACTAAATTGGAGACTTTTATACTGAAATATAAATATAGATCAACTGAAAAACTGCTATCTGTTACATGTTTAAAATTTACATTTAGCATCTACACAGTATGCCTATTTAAAAATTTAGAATTTATATTTTGAAGTACGATACCTTCACGATACCGTTACAATTTTCCATAATTAAGAATTTTTTCTGATTGTGGCATTTAGAATGTTTCAAAAATAATAATTTTATGTCACCAATATAATTTGTGCAGCTATTTGCTATTACATCTTAATCAGTATAAAATATAGGTTTGGTTTGGTTTGGTTTGGAGCGCTACGGTCTACTGTTTTGCACACGAGGGCTAATGAGACTGGTGATTACTACTTAAAGCCGATTCCAAACGGCTCCGAACATCCAGCCATAGTGGGATTCGAACAAACGAACTCCGATACCCCACGATCAGCGTATAATATATAGAGAGAATTAGAAAATGTAAAACTTATAAAAATATAATATCATCGGTACAATTTCAAATTTTAGAATTTTCCTAATAAAATAAGTTTAGAAATTTCTAGATTTAGATAATATTAATTGCACTTATTTTGAAATAAGCTACAGATATGTGGACTTTTATTACAGGTAGCATATATACATATCAAAATCACGACTAAAACGACAAATTTGGTAGCACGTAAATAGCAAGTTTATCTTTCTTGAACACGTGACTTAAAATTTAAAATACTGAATAAAATCTAACTCACAATTACAAGAAAATAAATTTTCATAACAGAATATGTAGCAGACCAACAGAAATCCACTGACCATAATATTCTCATTCATTTCTATCAGATTCTACAAAAAAACAGTGGTTGCACATGTGGATTGGATATACCAGTAACGGTAAGCTAAACTTTTATTTTTAAAGAAAATTATTAGCTTCAAATATTCTTAAAATATTGAGAATTACAAAAATTTGGAATTTTGAAAAAATGTATTTTTCCTGTGGAAAAGCTTTAAAACTGCTTTTTTATGCATTTTCCTCCCTTGTATATAATCATTAAATTTTTATAATAGTATTAATAGCTAAGTCATTTCATAATAAAGCAATTTTCTATATATGTCAACTGCAAATACAGTATGTGTTTTCATTTGATTGCTATTGGTATCTTTATTAATATATAATATAAATTGCATACCAGCTTCAATTTAAAAATCTTTAATTTTCTTTTTCTTATTTTAAATTTTCAGTTCACATCATTATACACTTAAACAGTAAAATTGGAAAATGTAATAAAGGTATTCAGGAATTTTGCTTATCATTAATGCAACATTACTCAAAAATTACTTAGAATAAAACCAATACAGACTTGTAATAACTAAATCTGCATAACTCTGATGTTGTGTTAGTACACACTTTTATTTTATCCTGTTAGCGGAATAAATAGCTCACTATTTTTGTTACTATACCATGCCGATATATTGAATGTACTAACAGTAAAATTAAAAAATGCAATAATCTATTCAGGAAGTTTACTTATTCGTAATCCAAAATTACTCAAAAATTACTGAGAATAAATCTAATATAGAGTTATAATAACTAAATCCACATTACTCTGATATTGTGTTAATAGGCAATTGTTTTGTATCCTCTTAATAGAATAAATAACTCACTATTTTTATTATATCATGTAGGGATACATTATAATATACAAACAGTAAAATTAAAAAATGCAATACTCTATTCAGAAAGTTTACTTATTCGTAATGTAGCATTACTTAAAAATTTCTTAAAATAAAACCAATACAGAATTGTAATAACTAAATCCACATTACTCTGATATTGTGTTAATAGGCAATTGTTTTGTATCCTCTTAATAGAATAAATAACTCACTATTTTTATTATATCATGTAGGGATACATTATAATATACAAACAGTAAAATTAAAAAATGCAATACTCTATTCAGAAAGTTTACTTATTCGTAATGTAGCATTACTTAAAAATTTCTTAAAATAAAACCAATACAGAATTTAATAACTAAATCCACATTACTCTGATATTGTGTTAATAGGCAATTGTTTTGTATCCTCTTAATAGAATAAATAACTCACTATTTTTATTATATCATGTAGGGATACATTATAATATACAAACAGTAAAATTAAAAAATGCAATACTCTATTCAGAAAGTTTACTTATTCGTAATGTAGCATTACTTAAAAATTTCTTAAAATAAAACCAATACAGAATTGTAATAACTAAATCCACATTACTCTGATATTGTGTTAATAGGCAATTGTTTTGTATCCTCAATAGAATAAATAACTCACTAATTTTTTATACCATATACGGATACATTATAATATACAAACAGTAATATTATAAAATGCAATAAGTCTTAAAACCAATACAGAATTGTAATAACTAAATCCACATTACTCTGATATTGTGTTAATTGGCAATTCTTTTGTATCCTGTTAATAAAATAGAATAAATAACTCACTATATTATATCATATAGGGATACATTATAATATACAAACAGTGCTAATATAAAATGCAATAAGTCTATTCAGAAAGTTTATTTGTAATGTAGCATTACTCACAAATTTCTTAAAATAAAACCAATACAGAATTGTAATTAAATCTGAATTACTGTGATGTGTGAGTAAGCACTTTTTATTTTACCCTGTTACTAGAATAAATGGTTCACTATTTTTGTTTTATACTAGGCAGGGATACATTATAATATACAAAGAGTAAAATTCAAAAAATCTACTCAGGAAGATACTTTTTTTTTTCCTGTTCACTGAGTATGAACATTAAATATTTATTATCACTTATCATAGTCTAAGTAAGCAGAAGAATAACCAAATATATCACTTACCTTTTAATTAATGAAGGAAACTTTACAAATTTAAAATAAAACAAAAAACTCAATGTTTACTTTAAAACACACTTTATTTAACAATTTCAATTGTGTTTGCGGAATGTGAACTATTATTACTTAACACATTTTTGTGTTCTACCGCCAGAGGTATCATTTTGTGAATATTGTGACCATGAACCTATTTTATGTGCACCGACAAGCATATGAATATAAGTCTTATGTCATCTCAGGCATCTAACCAAGATAGGACAGAACTGACACCACCTTCTTAGCACACAAAAAATTCAGCAGATTCATTTTCTTAATTTGCTGCAGTTTTCTGAAATTCATGGCAGTATTTATATATTTCACAATCAATAACAATATATGCTTGAATGTCGAAATTTACACAATCAGTTGTTTCCTCTTTTCTGCAATATCCTATCGTATGAAACTCATATGCCTATAATTTATTACATTTTGAATCAAAAATCTTATGATGTGATTTTACAGCTTCTTGTGGTTTTTGCTACACATTGAATTTAATAACCTTTTTTTTTTTGCTCAACAGATTGCTATGCCAGCAACATTAAACTGCAAATGCAAAAGTATCAGATTATTTCAATATCTAATACTTTGCTGTTATAACTGATAGGCAACTAATACAGTCATTTATAGATAAGTAACAATTTCCATCCATTGTCACACCACTTACCAACCTGTCATCACATTGAAACTTCACTAGCTGTATTCATCCTGCTGTCTTTAGTAGCATTTTTTATATTTTTTCTTCTAAGAATTACTTTACTAAGTAGGAATAATTTCAACATGCAGCATAGTTGTTTTTCCTCTTGTGTATACTTTTTCTATTAATATTCCATACACAGTA
>CM063504.1:112170898-112186314 GCA_032207245.1 Pardosa pseudoannulata | reverse complement strand
AATAAGCCTTTTTTAAATATAAGAAATAGTTTCTAATTTATAAATTTCAAAATTTATATTGTGGGTAAGTATTTTTTAATATTTTTATAGAGTATACAATTACAACAGAAGTATACAATTTATGTCTTTTTTAAATATATATCAATTCATATAATATAAATAAAATATTTTTTAATAATCTAGGAAAAATGTATTCTAAAGAATGTAAACAATTTTTTTACTATTGAATAAAGTATAAGCTATTACGACGAAAACATTTAAGCTTGACAGGTATTACGTCTTCTTAACTCTCAATTTTCATAATTTAACATTACATTTACAAAATTTCTGTGATCTTAAATATGGCGCCTCGGAGAAATGCTTTATATATCTTTTTCGTCACATAATATTTCACTTCTTCAAATCCGAGTTATCTTTTGCCCTTATCTAATGTACGATTTTAAACTTTTTTTCTGCAGTTCAGAAGAGACTGATAGATTTTAAAATATTCTGTGTACCACTCAAACGTTATGTGATATCTGTCAGCGTTTTGAAAATGTATGCTATCATATATCTCTCCCATGGGTTAAAAATATATTTCTATGTATGAAATACTATGTTTCGTACACCATCAAATATAATGGGTTTTCTGTGTTGTTGCTGGTATGCGTCTTTGTATATACGTTTATATATTCATAAGAAATCTGATAACATGTCAAGAAGAGAGGATTTTCTCTTGTTATAAAATATAAACATAATATAGGTGTGATAAAGCAAATAATATGCTGAAGAAAATGGGATAGATCTACATCCCGAATTCCCTCTATGTGATATTAAAGCAACTGCATACAGTTGCCATGTCCTCCCACGTAAATAATTTATGAACACGCATTTCAATTTCAAGCAAACTCTTGCAATAGTGAGGTGATTTTTACTCATAGTTTGCATATTCCGGTAAGAGTACAAACATTGTCACTTTAAAAATTTGCCCGTCGTAACTTTCTTAAATTATATCTTGTTAGTGTAATTAAATTATTGTGTATAACTGAATATTATTTAAACATTTGTTAGCCTAAATCAAAACTTAAAATGGATATCGTTATTATTTTTTGTTTTATATCATACTGATTTTATTACACGTCTCCACCCATATATATATATATATATATATATATATATATATATATATATATATATATATATTTGTATTATATATATATATATAATACAAATCTTTTGTAATTTACATATTTTATGCATTTTATGTATAATTTATGTCTTTTCATATGATATTATTTGTCCTCAAAGTGTAATTCTTATAGCAATTCTATAAAAATCAGACTAACTTTCGTTCCGTAAATATAATAGTATTAAAAGCAAAAGTATTTAAGTCCGACTGAAAAGACTAATCGTGATTAGATTAAACAATTTTCTTTTACTTTTATTTTATTTACTTTAGAAAATAAAGTATTTTAATCGTCAAAATTTAATCTTAAAAATTTTAATAATCTTCACTTTTTTTCCTCACTAGTATCGGAAACACACTTTTCCAAATTCTGAAATTCATTTTGACTTAGAGAAAGTTAATTTTGAAAACTTACGTTATAGCTAAATTGTAGTTTACTATAACATTTTAGGCTAATTCCAGAAGTTGAGTTTTACCTGCTACCTTTTCCAATTTACCTGCTTATCCTCGTTGTGATTTCCTGGCAATACACATTTTTGTTTAAGTTTCAAAATAACGTAGAAGAGTAGCTAAAAACCATACATTATATTTCTGATAGTGTTCATATGTTTCCTAAAAGATCAAAAATTGACTAACGAATAAATTTATCTTTTCATTTCTATAAGTATATAACAAAGCCTAGGCGAATCTAATCAATATTTTAAAAATAGAATAGCAGAAACCATTTTTAGCTTTTAAGTTTCGATATTTTGCATAATCACTAGCTAGAGAAATCTTAAAATTAATTTATAAAATGATCTTGTAAAATTCTTCAAAATATTTCTTGAATTATAAATTTCTATATAAATTTCAATATGTTTTAATATTCTCTATGAGCAATATTAATCCTCAGACCTTCCAACTCTAGAACATATCTTTTTGTTGAACTATTATACGACTTAAGCCTTTTTTATTTCAAATTTATTTTAAATCATAGAAAGTTAAGTTATGATATACTTTTATTTAATAGATGGTTTATTGTGCGTTAAAGTTATTTTCAGCTTTTAACAGTTTATTATTTTAAGAACAGGACGTATCCGAAACATAAGAATACTGTTATTTGGTTAAAATAGTTCTTTTAATTTACAGAAGCGTATTTCGTATATTTCTAATAATTCAAGAAGCCGTTTGCAAATATTGGTATAAACCATTTCTTTATGTAAAGTAATAAGGAAAATTGGATGGTATGAGAATTGTTATTCAATATATGTGTATTTAGTGCGATATCTTAGTGCCATACGGTCATAACAATATTTAAAAGATATATCATCAGTAACGTTTTGGATTCTTTATTCCATAAAACATTTACCGGACGATGGTGGAATGGTTGGTGAGGTTTTACCGCAGTTTGTGTGTTGAAATAAACACTGTCATGGATGTTCGTAGACGCTTGGAATCGGCTTTCAACAGTAAGTGCTAGTCTCGTTAGCCCTCGTGTTGTAAAAAAATAGACCGTAGAGCTTCAAACTAAACCAAAAAGCTTTTTACTTCAGGGTTACTCATTTAGCTGTGTACAAGTTTCACGGATTCAATATACTCTAGTTTGCTTCTCTATTTTGTAGTTGATATTCACGATCCCACCTCTGTATTATTTGTTCATTACCAGATTGGGGTACTTTATTAGAACAGAATGGGTATCTTATAGATCAGCGGTGGCTAGGTAGCGGATTCAGATTGCTGCAGCAAATTTCTGGTGTTTTAGTTCAAATATGACTTATTCTTTCAGGAGTTATGTGGGTTTATACACGATTGTAATACGAGTTCATCGGGATAAAATAGTGTGTTTACAACCATTTATTTTACTTATGTTCATTAGGATTTGTTAGTGTAGTTTAATATTCATTTTCTTCTCTATTTTCTAGTTGATATTCACGTTCCCACCTTTGTATTATTTGTTCATTACCAGATTATAGTACTTTATTGGAACAAACCGGATCTCTCATAGATCAGCAGTATCTAGGTAGCCGATTCAGATTGCTGCTGTAATTTCCGGTATTTTAGTTCAAATATGACGTATGCTATAGTAGGGACTTGGATTAACACACTATTCTAGTACGAGTTCATCGTGATATTTTACTTATGCCCATTAGGATTTGCAAGTGTATTTTTAAAGAATAAGCAATAAAGCTTTAATATGTTGTTGATGTATTTAAAAAAATCTCCATCGTTATTTAACCTGCAGTTTCTTTCGTTGTCTTGCAGTAGATGAATCTGCAGTAGTCAGGTTATTAGGTATAGACTTTTTAAGGGAGTAAATATACACGTTTAATCAATCATTGATATGTAAATATGTTGATGGCAATCTGTTAAATTTCCTAAATTATATAACTGCATTTGATTAAAATTATATATAAAAACATTTCACCATAGCATGTTTAATTAATATGATTTGAACAAGAAAAAACTAATATCAAATAACATCTACTACATGGAACTTATAAAAGTTTACTAGATATCAAAATATAATTAAATACTTAGTTTTTTGTTTTCATATTGTATTAAAATAAATTGTGACATTTCTCCAAATGAAAGGTGCAATATAGAATTACAAATTATTAATAACTTCATCATATTTACAAGACCAAAGAATACAATAATTAAGTTCGTTTTAGAGCTTTAAATATATTGATCATCCAATACGATGACGTATTTTAGCCTAATGTTTCGATTTGCAAAGATGTTGAATTATTATCTAATATATTGTATAGAGCTACGTAAATAAAACAACTATATATAGAGTACTACCTCTTCATTTTTTCACAGAAGGCAATTTGATATCTAAGTGCTGCTCGTTCTCTCTCTATTAGCTGTTGACCCAGTTTCTTTTTATACACGATGTTGCTCCAGTTAACAAATGGGACAGAGTATCGATACTTAGTGATACAGAGAAAATGATCGAAGTATGTGCCGGAATAAGCCTAATCATCTCTCCTATAAAATATAGGATGTCTAAGGACACACACGGAAGCTAATAAGGAAACATGTCTAAAACTTGATTAAATATTGATTGTTTTTTTATACTTATACTGTGAAAAAACAATGAATAGACGTAAAGTAACAAATTATTGATAAATCTTTCTTTAAAATTTCATAAAAATTTCCATAAGTTCTAGTAAACAAATAGAGTATATTATAAAAGATTTTAAAACGTTATAAAAATATAGTGATAACTAATAATATTATGAGCTCAGCTTTTAAAAAAACTATATTTATATAAATATATCAACTATCCAATAATTTAATTTTCAGTGTAGGGGGAAGTAAGCTGAGCTCAGCTTTTAAAACACTAAAAAAAAAACATATTTATATAAATTTAATATTAATATTCATAATTATAACTATATATATATATATATATATATATATATATATATATATATATCCTATATATTTCATATATATTATATATATATATACTAAAAAGTATATACTATAATATATATATACATACATATATATATGTATAAAATATACATATATATATCATATAATATATATATATAATATATATATATATATATATATATATATATATATATATATACATATATATATATATATATATAATATATATGCATATATATATACATATATATATATATACACACACACATATATATAAATATATATATATATATATATATATATATATATATATATATATATATACATATATATATATATATATTATATATATATATATATATATATATATATATATATATATATATATATATATATATATGTATATATAACCTTCCTAGATATTTCACAGTTTTTAAAACTAAAAAAAAACATAAACATATGGTATAAAATTCCGTAAAATATACATATAATATTCAGTTATATTATATACATAAATATATATATATATACACACACACACACATATATATATATATATATATATATATATATATATATATATATATATATATATATATATATATATATATATATATATATATACATATATATATATATATATATATATATATATATATATACATATATATATATATATATATATATATATATATATATATATATATATATATATATATATATATGTATATATATATACATATATATATATATATATATATATATATAATATATATATAATATATACATATATATACATATATATATATATATATATATATATATATATATATATATATATATATATATAAATTCCGTATATATATATATATATATATATATATATATATATATATATATATATATATATATATATATATATATATATATATATATATATATATATATATATATATATATATATGTATATATATATATGTATGTATGTATGTATAAACGTCCATCATACATTCTTGCATAATATATTTGTTTAATGTGGCACAATTCGTAGCAAAAATTTGAAATTCATAAAAGTAGATAGGAATTTTAAAAAGTGAAATTATTATTTAAAAATTATTATTTAACATTTCAGTTTGATTAATTAGGTTGTTAAAATGATATTTGAAAATGTACTTGCGTTTTTATATTAAAATCTAATACAATAAAATCTAGAATTTCTACACGGGAAACATTCGATTTTATTGAGCTCTCCTCTATGTACCTACGGTTATGAAATACATAATATTTTATTACGGCATAAATATAAAAGGATGTTTAATTATAAAATTTATCTTGATTTTACAATTGAAAATTTTTATAACTTAGATGGCAGTAATTTCATAATAGGTGAAATGTAGTTTGGCAATTTCAATAAAAAGTATATTACCACAACTATGTAGATATTACATTTCAATAAAATTATTTATTTGCATGATTCTAAAACCGCCGTGAAAATCAGATGGAGGAGGAATAACATTCTACGACGTCATTCCATCAACCATCTCATTTAATTATTTCTTATTTTAAATTATTTAAATATCGTCTGCATTATTTTCAAACGTTTTATTACTGAACTTAGATATTACGTAAATATTTTTCTTTTAAATTTGGCTTAAATAATAGATTAAGTACATATGTGATAATATTAAAGTTAATCATCGATTATTTTTTTGCAATGAAATTTAATCACCGATATTAACAGCAAATTCATTTCATAAAAGTTTAGGAGTCTATTTCATGGACTAATAAATATCTTTATATAACTTTGAAGAAGTTTTCGTTCGTGTTTGTTTTTTGTACGTAACCACACGTTGTGCAATCGATTCGCCAAATTTTGGACATCATTCATATATACCGAAAATAATCACTGTCAATATTAAATCCTCTGCTGTCCATCCTATTACGTAATATGACAAGATAAATTAAGGTAGGTAACTAACTTGTGGTCAGTAAAGATAAACAAATTATTGAACGTGTACAAAATAAATCTCAGCCAAAAAACGAAATAATTTTTTTACCTGCCTCATAGGGTAATTTAAAATTCTGGAAAATTAAAAATTTTAATAATCCCGTCATATGACGGGCTATATGCTAGTCTATTACAATAAAATCCAAAATTTCTGAATGAGGAACATTCGAATTTATTGAGACCCCCTTTTATGTACTTACGTCTCTGAAATACATAATATTTTATTACGGCATAAATATCAAAGGCTGTTTAATTATAAAATTTATCTTGTTTTTATTATTTAAAACTTTTATAACTTAGATTGCAGTAATTTCGTAATAGGTGAAATATAGTTTGGCAATTTCATTAAAAACTTTATTATCACAAATATATAGATCTTACATTTCAATAAAATTATTTATTTGTATGATTCTAAAGCCGTCGTAAAAAACCAATTGTAGGAGGAATCACATTCTGCAAATATCTTTTCAACCTTCGAATGAAAAACATTTTCATCCACTTTAGGTTCCTGAATATGTAAATTTATGCTCAGTAAAATTCCAAACAACTTTCTACTTTCTTCATCTTTATACAAGTGACACAGACCATATTCAATTGTTAAAATTGAAATAAATGATATAATTTTTTCAAATGCAAGCAATTTAGTTTAATATCTACATGCGAAAAGATTTTGGGATGTTTATAGTTTACATGGATCGTCTAGTTTTAAAGCAGATGTTCGTAAAATAACTTTGTTCTAAAAAATATCTGTTCAGAATTCTCCAGACTACGAATCGAGAAAAAGCTGATGTCAAAGATTCATTTTTAGAATAAAATATTATGTACTGGAATAAAAATAAAATTCACTAGATTCAACTTAAATTTGTTTTTTTTTGTGTTGAATTCTTTTGAATAGTATCTTATGTTGTAAAAACGTTAATAAATTATTGAATAAAATTTACAAAAGCATTTTGTGCATAAATACAAATAAATACAATTGAACTAGTATCAATAAAGTACAATATAAAATATTATGTGAAAACAACAGACAGCTGTCTAGAAGTTGCTGTAAGATTTCAAGTGAGACGATGTTGTGAGTGTTGTGTTGTGTCAAGCTGTACTCAATGTGACATTGACTTTTTTCTGTAAAGTTCTCAAAAGTTATCACATTGAAGTATTGAAACAATTGTTTGTCGTATTCAACATTCTTATATTTGTCATCATTGATACTGAAATACACTTCTAATTTTATTGTTATTTTTATAACTTTTATATTCCGAAATGTTACAATTACTCTATTTTCATCTATTTCGATTTGGAAATGCAATTTGTTATTAGTATAAGTAATATATATATAAATATATATATATATATATATATATATATATATATATATATATATATATATATATATATATATATATATATATATATATATATATATATATATATATATATATATAATATATATATACATACATATATATATTATATATATATATATTATATATATAATATATATATATATATATATATACATATATATATATATATATATATATATATATATATATATATATATATATATATATATATATATATACATATATATATATACATAAATATATATATATATATATATAATATATATATATAAATATATATATATATATATATATATATATATATATATATATATATATATATATATATATATATATATACATATATATATATACATACATATATATATATATATATATATATATATATATATATACATATATATATATATATATATATATATATATATATATATATATATATATATATATATATATATATATATATATATATATATATATATATATATATATATATATATATATATATAATATATATATATATATATATATATATATATATATATATATATATATATATATATATACATATATATATATATATACATACATATATATATATATATATATATATATATATATATATATATATATATATATATATATATATATATATATATATATATATATATATATATTATATATATATATATATATATATATATATATATATATATATATATATATATATATATATATATATATATATATATATATATATACATATATATATATATATATATATATATATATATATATATATATATATATATATATATATATATATATATATATATATATATATATATATATATATATATATTATTAGGCTTTATATATTTACAACTTTTTATAATGAGATGTTCTAAAACAAATAAGTTTTTCTGTATTAGAAAAAAATGGAATATGGAACCAATGAAGTAGAAGTTTTTAGAGCTTAAGGGAAAATAGTACCTTGAAGCTAAAAAATGTTTATTAATACAGCCTATTTTTTATTAAATAGAAAACAAAAGTTCTGTTTTGTGTATTTTTTTCTAAAGCCTTAATAAAGGTCTAACGTTTAGAAATTATTATAAAGAAATAAATTAATCTATACAAATTTTATACTCAGAGTTGAAAAAATGCTTAATCCTTTTTCAAAAGAAATAGCTTTTAAAATTTGTAAATAAAATATTTTTTATTAAATAGAAGGTAATTATCTTTTTATATTATTCTGTGACTCAGAATTATACGAGTGACGCATTTTATCTTATAGCATGATAAAAGGTATTTTTAATTAAAATTATTAAAGGATTTAATTAACTTTATATTGAAATGCCACATACCCAACTTAAACCCCCTTTTTTTTAAGTTGAATTCTTTTGAATGGTATCTTATGTTGTAAAAACGTTAATAAATTATCGAATAAAATAGACAAAAGCATTTTGTGCAAAAATACAAATAAATAGAATTGAACTAGTATCAATAAAGCCAAATATAAAATATTATGTGAAAACAACAGACAGCTGTCTAGAAGCTGCTGTAAGATTTCGAGTGAGACGGTGTTGTGAGTGTAGTGTTGTGTCAAGCTATATTCAATGTGACATTGATATTTTTCTGTAAAGTTCTCAAAAGTTATCATATTGAAGTATTGAAACAATTGTTTGTCGTATTCAACATTCTTACATTTGTGATCCATTGATACTGAAATACACTTTAAATTTTATCGTTAATTTTAAAACTTTTATATTCTGAAATGTTACAATTACTCTATTTTCATCTATTTCAATTTGGAAATGCAATTTGTTATTAGTATAAGTAATATATATATATATATTATTAGGATTAATATATTTACGACTTTTTATAATGAGATGTTCTGAAACTAATAAGTTTTTCTGTATTAGGAAAAAATGGAGAATGGAACCAATGACATAAAAGTTTTTAGCACTTACAGCAAAATAGTACCTTGAAGCTAAAATATGTTTATTAATACAGCCTTTTTTTATTAAATAGAAAACAAAATTTCTGTTTTGTGTAATTTTTTCTAAAGCCTCAATAAAGGTCTAACGTTTAAAAATTACTATAAAAGAAATACATTAATCTATACAAATTTTATACTCACAGCTGAAAAAAGAGCTTAATCCTATTTCCCAAGAAATAGCTTTTAAAATTTGTAAATAAAATATTTTTTTATGAAATAGTAGGTATTATCTTTTTGTATCATTCTGTGACTCCGAATTATACGAGTGACGCATTTTATTTTATAGCATGATAAAAAGTATTTTTAGTTAAAATTATTAAATGATTTAATTAATTTTATATTTAAATGTTACATACCCAACTTAAATTTGTTTTTTATGTTAATTTTTTTAATGTTATGTTATGTTGCAAAAAACTTTAATAAATTATCGAATAAAATATACAAAAGCATTTTGTGCAAAAATACAGATAAATAGAATTGAACTCGTATCAATAAAGCACAATATAAAACATTACGTGAAAATAACAAACAGCTGCCTAGAAGCTGCTCTAAGATTTCGAGTAAGATGATGTTGTGAGTGTTGTGTTGTGTCAAGTGACACAACACTACACTCACAACATCAGTGTGTGACTCACAACATCAGAAAAATGACTCTACACTCACAACATCAGAAAAATGTCAATGTGACATTGACTTTTTTTCTGTAAAGTTCTCAAATGTTATCATATTGAAGTATTGAAACAATTGTTTGTCGTATTCAACATTCTTACATTTGTTATCCATTGATACTGCAATACAATTCTAATTTTATTGTTATTTTTAAAGCTTTTATATTCTGAAATGTTACAATTATTCTATTTTCATCTATTTCGATTTAGAATTGCAATTTATTGCAAGTAATATATACGTAATATATAAAAATTATTTAGCTTTAATATTTCTTTAAAAAACTCCTGTCTCCCATGCCAAACGATGGCCCGATGTTTAGGGTGCTGGCCTTCGGAACCGGAGTTAGTGGGTTCGAATCCCACTGTGGCATGGATGCTCGTAGCCGTTCGAAATCAGCTATAAGCAGTAGGTCCAGGTCACATTAGCTCTTGTGTTACCAAAAGTAGACCCTAGTGCTCCAAACTAAACCTATCTCCGGTTCTAATTCCTTAAAATCTTTTCCCAGCCTCTGAACGTCTAAATCAAAGGAGCGTTCTCGACTTAAAATTCTTTCGATCCGTTTCCCAAACTTTCCAATCCTACAGATGTAAATTTTCTGTCTATTTAACACGTTTACCATCTGTGGCCGGCAAATGGCTCCGCGTTTTTCCTGATCTTACACTGAAATTCGCTGAGTAAGTGGGAAAATTCTCTCTGCTTTCGCTCTTGAGTGCACCTCTGTTCAAGCAGAGTGATTTTTTTTTTCTCTTGTTTGCGTTGACTAGTAAAGATTCCCGTTTTAGCAGTCAGTTTTAATTAGACTTGTGCCGTTTTCTTCAATGTCGGCCAACTGCATTTTTATTACTGCTAGCTGGATTAGCTTTATCCTTGACCAGTAGCCCAGGCAAGTAAAAAGAATACATAACACGCTACATAATTATTGTTACTAGAGAAAATAATTTCTTACACACACATATATATATAAATAAATAAAAAAATAAATAAATATATATATATATATATATATATATATATATATATATACATATATATATATATATGTATATATATATACATATATATATATATATATATAAATATATATATATATATATATATATATATATATATATATATTATTAGGCTCTATATATTTTCACCTTTTTATGAGATGTTCTAAAAAAATGAATATTTCTCTGTATTAGGAAAAAATAGAAAATGGAACCAATGAAGTAAAAGTTTTTAGATCTTAAGGCAAAATACTACCTTGAAGCTAAAAAATGTTTATAAATACATTCTATTTTTTATTAAATAGAAAAGAAAACTTCTGTTCTGTGTAATTTTTTCTAAAGCTTTAATAAAAGTCTAACGTTTACGAATTACTAGTTTTTTTTTATATAAAGAAATACATTAATGTACACAAAGTTTATACTCAGAGCTGAAAAAAAGCATAATCCTTTTTCCGAAGAAATAACTTTTAAAATTTGTAAATAAAATATTGTTTTATCAAATAAAAGATAATTATCTTTTTTATTATTCTGTGACTCCGAATTATACGAGTGACACATTTTATCTTATAGCATGATAAAAGGTATTTTTAATTAAAATTATTAAGGGATTTAATTAAATTTATTTTTAAATGTCACATACCCAACACGTTTTTGGTTTACAGAATGAAGGAGAAATTTATTGTCAATTTGATACAGAAATTTAGTTTTTCATATACAAATATTTAAGTATATCTGGTAAGTGAATTTAGATAGAATCTAACAAAATATATACAACTTGAAATGGTAAAAGCAATACATATTGTTGAAGTTAGGTATTAAGGAAGAAAGTATTACAAAACGTATTCCCAAATGAAGCAGAAGCGTTATTTTATGAGGAAATAATAAAAGCTGTTAAATAAAGATTTTAAGTCTAGACAGGTGCTACCCTACTAGAAAAAATCTCAAGATTTTCTCAAAAAAAATCTTAAGAAAATCTTAAGTTATTTGGCCCACATCTTAAGCCTAAAATCTTAAGATTTTCTTAAGAATATAATCTGCAGAAAATCTTAAAATAATCTGCAGAAAATCTTAAGAAAATAATCTGCAGAAAATCTTAAGAAAATAATCTGCAGAAAATCTTAAGAATATAATCTGCAGAAAATCTTAAGAATATAATCTGAAAATTTTCTCTACATGTAGGCTTATGTGGGCCAAATAACTTAAGATATTCTTAAGATTTCTTTTTTGAGAAAATTTTGAGATAATTGGATATATTCTAATACTTACACAAGATTTTCTGAAGAATTATAGAAATTAAATAAAATCAAATATTCTTATGATATTCTGAAGAATAAAAACTTGAATTGTAGAAAAATGCTTTAAAGCGTTTTAAAACTTCTTTTCAATGTGGAAATAAAAATTTTAAAACAATTTTTTCCTTGCCTTTTCCTGCTCACAATTTTTTTTTTTTTTTAAATAAAAGTATTAGTATGAAAGCCATGTGATAAAAATATAATTTTCTATAATATCTGTTTACTGTAAATAGTATTTTCATTTGATTGCTGTTGTAATATTTATTATAATGTATATTAACAATTAACAAATTTTATTAAATATTTTTTTCTTTATAACAAAAAGAAAAAATAAAATATATGTTATGATGTCAGTTCATACTATTTATAGAATTATAGAAATTGGATACATTAAAATATTCTTAAGATATCCTGAAGAAGTATAGAAATTGGACACATTCAAATATTCTTAAAATATTGAGAATTACAAAAATTTGGAATTTTGAAAAAAATGTTTTTTTCCTGTGGAAAAGCTTTAAAACTGCTTTTTTATGCATTTTCCTCCCTTGTATATAATCATTAAATTTTTATAATAGTATTAATAGCTAAGTCATTTCATAATAAAGCAATTTTCTATATATGTCAACTGCAAATACAGTATGTGTTTTCATTTGATTGCTATTGGTATCTTTATTAATATATAATATAAATTGCATACCAGCTTCAATTTAAAAATCTTTAATTTTCTTTTTCTTATTTTAAATTTTCAGTTCACATCATTATACACTTAAACAGTAAAATTGGAAAATGTAATAAAGGTATTCAGGAATTTTGCTTATCATTAATGCAACATTACTAACATTACTCAAAAATTACTTAGAATAAAACCAATACAGACTTGTAATAACTAAATATGCATAACTCTGATGTTGTGTTAGTACACACTTTTATTTTATCCTGTTAGCGGAATAAATAGCTCACTATTTTTGTTACTATACCATGCCGATATATTGAATGTACTAACAGTAAAATTAAAAAATGCAATACTCTATTCAGAAAGTTTACTTATTCGTAATCCAAAATTACTCAAAAATTACTGAGAATAAATCTAATATAGAGTTATAATAACTAAATCCACATTACTCTGATATTGTGTTAATAGGCAATTGTTTTGTATCCTCTTAATAGAATAAATAACTCACTATTTTTATTATGTAGGGATACATTATAATATACAAACAGTAAAATTAAAAAATGCAATACTCTATTCAGAAAGTTTACTTATTCGTAATGTAGCATTACTTAAAAATTTCTTAAAATAAAACCAATACAGAATTGTAATAACTAAATCCACATTACTCTGATATTGTGTTAATAGGCAATTGTTTTGTATCCTCTTAATAGAATAAATAACTCACTATTTTTATTATATCATGTAGGGATACATTATAATATACAAACAGTAAAATTAAAAAATGCAATACTCTATTCAGAAAGTTTACTTATTCGTAATGTAGCATTACTTAAAAATTTCTTAAAACCAATACAGAATTGTAATAACTAAATCCACATTACTCTGATATTGTGTTAATTGGCAATTCTTTTGTATCCTGTTAATAAAATAGAATAAATAACTCACTATATTATATCATATAGGGATACATTATAATATACAAACAGTGCTAATATAAAATGCAATAAGTCTATTCAGAAAGTTTATTTGTAATGTAGCATTACTCACAAATTTCTTAAAATAAAACCAATACAGAATTGTAATTAAATCTGAATTACTGTGATGTGTGAGTAAGCACTTTTTATTTTACCCTGTTACTAGAATAAATGGTTCACTATTTTTGTTTTATACTAGGCAGGGATACATTATAATATACAAAGAGTAAAATTCAAAAAATCTACTCAGGAAGATACTTTTTTTTTCCTGTTCACTGAGTATGAACATTAAATATTTATTATCACTTATCATAGTCTAAGTAAGCAGAAGAATAACCAAATATATCACTTACCTTTTAATTAATGAAGGAAACTTTACAAATTTAAAATAAAACAAAAAACTCAATGTTTACTTTAAAACACACTTTATTTAACAATTTCAATTGTGTTTGCGGAATGTGAACTATTATTACTTAACACATTTTTGTGTTCTACCGCCAGATGTATCATTTGAATTTTGTGAATATTGTGACCATGAACCTATTTTATGTGCACCGACAAGCATATGAATATAAGTCTTATGTCATCTCAGGCATCTAACCAAGATAGGACAGAACTGACACCACCTTCTTAGCACACAAAAAATTCAGCAGATTCATTTTCTTAATTTGCTGCAGTTTTCTGAAATTCATGGCAGTATTTATATATTTCACAATCAATAACAATATATGCTTGAATGTCGAAATTTACACAATCAGTTGTTTCCTCTTTTCTGCAATATCCTATCGTATGAAACTCATATGCCTATAATTTATTACATTTTGAATCAAAAATCTTATGATGTGATTTTACAGCTTCTTGTGGTTTTTGCTACACATTGAATTTAATAACCTTTT
>CM063504.1:112145898-112165898 GCA_032207245.1 Pardosa pseudoannulata | reverse complement strand
AATTAATCCAATCTTTACTTTTCCTTCTCTGTTGTTTTAATTTCCGAGAATTCTCCCTCTTCCCCCTAAAAAACGGGGAATGAACAAAGAAGTGGGAATTTACACGTTCCTGCAATTTTTCAGAATTATGTACACTCTGCTGGTGGTCAATGGTTGTCAGATAAGCAGAAGGCAATACATACTTATCAGAACTGAGAAGGAGAGTATTCACATTTTATACCTTGCTCGCTTACATGCAGCTTGTCGATATGGAGCCAGAACGAAAAATGATTTAACATTAAAACAAAAGATCGAAATTTTAAATCATTATGACAGATTACTAAAAATGAGTCAGCGCAATGCTGCAGCTTAGTTAAACATTTCTCAGCTTCTGAATTGCATTGTAAGCGTTGAAACGTGGAGTACAACACTGCTTCGATGACTTTAAAAAGCATTATGATTACGAACAATTTATCAATGTGCTTCTTAGAAAAAAATTGTAGGCAGTCAACAATTCATCATTTTTTTTATTTATATATACAATTCTTATGTGTTAATGGATAATATACAGTACATAAATGTAAGACTAGATTTTTCATTTTATTTTGAAATTTACGTGTAAATTAAAGGAGGGGAGGTAAATATATCTAGTTCTGCATATAGCTGACTGTTACCAAAATCACCCGAAATTGAACCGAAGTGTCCGAAATTGATCCCATTAAGCAAAGTTCACTGTAAGATTGTTATAAGGATTAACTTTACTCATTCTTTTAGCATAATATGGATTTAGAGATAAACATATCATAAAGAATGATAAATAAAAAGATAATGAACTTATTTTTACACATTTTAACTAGGAAATATTTCATTAACAACAGTATAATTCTTTGTATCTCTATGTCTCAAATAAACAACATATGCTAAAATTATGCCCTTTTCATAGTGAACTTTACAAAATAGTTATGAATGTTTTCTTATCCTGTGTCATTCCAGTGAACAGAGATTTTTTGTAGATTCTCCTCAAAATAGCAATAACTAATATTTATTTCAAAAATTGATCTATTCTATTATTGATCAATTATTTTGATCTATTCTACGTAAACATTAATGAAAATGTGCTACAAAGAGTTAATTTACTTCTTCTTCATATATTTATAGTATGATGTACACGTATTTTAGCTAAGCAAATATTCATGATATTACTTCAGGTTTTCAGTTTTCTAAATTTTAATTTTACGCTGAATTATTTATCGGTAAAGTTTAGCACTTACAGGATTTATTTTCCTGTGTGTCACTTTTGTTGGAATAACGATGCAATTTTAAACTGGGTTCTTGCTGGGAGTCATTAAAAATAACGTTCCTCTCTGCAAATGATCAAAATTATTTTAATCCTGGAGGATTAAATTTATGGAATGTCACATCTGAGACATCATTTAATGTTGTAACAAATGCATTTCCGTGTTAGTCCCACCCATCCATCTTGCATGTCAAATGCATTTCAGGACAACGATTAATAATCTGGTGGATATCTAGGGTTGTTACTATCTAAGACTATTGCATGTTGATAAAATGAATTCCACGTGAAGACATTTTAAACTAGTCACGAAATCTCCCGATGATATCTTTCAATTCTGAGAAAGCATATTATCAGATAATATATACTACCTTTTTTACTTTTGACTTATATATCCAAGTATTGACTTATATACTTATAAGTCCAAGTTATGCTATCTAATATAGACGAAATTTGAATAAAATTAATAAGAGTAAAGCGTACTTATTAATACATCTAGAGAAACAACATATATAAATCTAGAAATATATAGATTTTATTTCCAATAAAAGTCACTAGTTTATTGATAAGATAAGATGAATATATATTGATTCCCCTATTCTGAAAGAGAATACGGTGATAAATTTCCCTAATTCCTGTAGAAAATATGTACTCTGCGCATGGTTATTCCCGTAAAAATTAGTTATAAAATATATTTAAATATCAGTTAGAGAAGATATAAGTTAAAAAAATATGAAATTTTGTGATATTATAAATGAGTAATTAAATATAAGGAATATCTCTTACGACTCAAAAGTTATATGATACATCAGGAAAGTTCAGAATTATTCAGCTGCAAAACCTAAAATATTTTACATCTTTAACAACTGCAAACGTAAGACAAACTATTTATAATGCAAAACACAACGCTGGATTCAATCTGTGTAATAGAGAGATAATATGCATGATGTTAAATTTATAAAAATGTCTATGTAGCATTTAAAACTAAATTTACTGACCGAGCCAATTTGACTCTTTAAAAATTTGATCCCTATATATATATATATATATATATATATATATATATATATATATATATATATATATATATATATATATATATATATATATTATATATATATATATATATATATATATATATATATATATATATATTATATATATATATATGTATATATATATGTATATATAATGTATATATACATGTATATATACATTATATATACATGTATATATATGTATATATATACATATATATACATGTATATATATGTATATATACATGTATATATATATATACATATATATATATATATATATATATATATATATATATACATAGTATATATACATATATATACATATATATACATATATATACATATATGTATATACATGTATATATATATATATATATATATATATATATATATATATACTATATATATATACATATATATATATATACATATACATATATATACATACATATATATATACATATATATATATATATATATATATATATATATATATATATATATATATATATATATATATATATATATATATATATATATATATATTGTCACGATGATTCGAATAAACACACCGTTTAACGTAATAGAAGAATTTATTGAAGCTAAGTAGCAACTCGCAACTTTACAAGACCGGGAAGTTGCCTACAACTAGTGGGTATCAGCTTTTATACCCGAACAGAATATTCGAGAAATAAATAATTTACATATTAAAGAAAGATCTAGAAAGTTCAAGAACATAAGGAAACATAAGGAAACAATAAATAACATTTTTAAATTAAAAATCCGTACTATGGATAAACAGCCACGGCAAGGATCGAACCCACAATCTTCGGGTCTGGATCGCGTGCTTTGACCATTCGGCCACTTAGCTCGTTGGCTAAGCTTCTTTATGCGGCATTGCCCCTTTCTCAAAAAGACAGCGTCTCGCTGCTATTTAGATCTGGAGCGTGTCAAAGGTCCCTTGTAAATTTCTTTTGACTTCTCTTCCGGAAGAACGACACCTGGATTTCGTCCATCTTCACTTTCGGTCTGCTTCGTCGGATCATGGTATGGCTTCATACGTAAAACATGGACAACGTCTTTTGGTTTTCTTTTTCGGGAGGCAGGATCGAAATCTTGCACTTCATAGGTAACGTCGGATAAACGGCGCAACACTTGATAGGGACCAAAATACCTCCTTAATAGCTTCTCTGAAAGACCGACCTTTCGGACCGGGGTATAAACCCATACGAGGTCTCCAGGACTATAAAACACCATTCGGTGCTTCGAGTCATAACGTCGACGGTCTTTATCTTGCGCTCTCAGAGTATGAGTTCTAGCTAACTGTCTCGACTCTTCTGCTCTGGAAATGGTCTTGGCTATGTAATCGTTAGTTGCATCATCAGGGCAGAATGGAAACATCGTGTCCAGAGTCGTTTCGGCTTCACGTCCATGAACTAGGTAGAACGGGGTGAATCCTGTTGTCTCCTGCTTAGCAGTGTTATAGGCGAACGTCACAAATGGTAGAATTTCGTCCCAGTTTTTCTGTTCGGTGTTAACATACATGGACAGCATATCGGCTACAGTTTTGTTAAGGCGCTCCGTCAAACCATTTGTCTGGGGATGATAGGCCGTCGTCATGCGATGATCGATATTACACAATTCGACGAGAGCGGAAACAAGTCTGGATTGAAAAACAGCACCACGATCTGTAATAATGACTCGAGGAGCTCCATGTTTTAGAAGAATCTCTTCGAGCAGGAACTTGGCTACTTCTTCGGCTTCAGCAGTTGGTAAAGCTTTAGTTATTGCATAGCGTGTACAATAATCGGTGCAAACTGCGATCCATTTATTACCATGGGCAGATTTAGGAAATCTCCCAAGCAGATCTATCCCAATTCGATGAAAAGGTGCGACAGCAGGAGGGATAGAAACCAAGCGTCCAGGTGGTACTTGAGGAACTGATTTTTTCCTTTGGCATTCTCGGCAGTGCATGACATATCTAACAACATTTCGGTACATCCCCGGCCAATAAAATCTTTTACGGATCCTGTCGTACGTTTTCGCAAAGCCAAGATGCCCTGCGGTAGGTGCGTCGTGAAAATGCTTCAGTATGTCTGCTCTCAGATGTTTGGGAATGACGGGCAACCATGTCTTTCCATCTGGATCAAAATTCTTTCTGCACAGGACTCCGTCAATTAACTCAAATTTATTTTCGGTGGATGAGCCGATCTTCGGAAGGATCATTTTTGCTATGTCTGGATCTTTCTTCTGCTCGACAGCGAGGTCTATACTCGTGGTTACAGCTAAAAATTGATCTCGCATCTCAGTCTCTTCGTCTACTGGATTCCTCGAGAGAGCGTCGGCATCGTTATGCTTCCTACCGGATTTGTATTTTATTGAAAAATTATGTTCTTGGAGTCGAAGAGCCCACCTTGCCAGTCTGCCTGAGGGATCCTTGAGATTCATAAGCCAACACAATGAATGGTGATCTGTCACAACCGTAAAATGTCTTCCAAACAGGTATGGCCGGAATTTATTGATAGCCCATACGACGGCAAGGCATTCCCGTTCTGTAGTAGAATAATTTTTTTCGGCCTTTGTCAGGGTCCTAGAGGCGTACGCTATGACCTTTTCGACTCCATTCTGAATTTGAACCAGAACTGCTCCAATACCATATCCGCTGGCGTCTGTATGAATTTCTGTAGGGCATCTTTCGTCGAATATCCCCAATACTGGATCAGATGTAAGCGCCTTCTTCAGGTTGTCAAAAGACTTTACCTCTTTAGAACCCCAATGAAATTTCGCATCGCCTTTCAAAAGCACCTGCAGGGGCTCGGCGAGATAGCAAAAGCCCTTAATGAACCTTCTAAAGTAGGAGCAAAGTCCAAGAAAGCTTCGTACGTCATGTAAGTTCTGCGGAGTAGGGAAATTGGTCACGGCTTTCACTTTGTCAGGATCTGGACGGACACCGCTACTGGATACGAGATGGCCTAGTATTTTTACTTCTTGAGCAGCAAAAAGGCACTTCTTAGGGTTAAGTATGAGTCCAGCTTCTTGAATGCATTTCAGAACTGTCCTTAACGGATAAGGTGGTCTTCATAATTATCGGAGAAAACTACTATGTCGTCCAGGTAACATAGGCACATAGTCCATTTAAGATGGCGTAGCAAATTGTCCATCATTCTTTCAAAAGTCGCCGGTGCATTGCAAAGTCCAAACGGCATGACTTTAAATTCGTATAAACCTTCTGGAGTAATAAATGCCGTCTTTTCACGATCTGCTTCGTCCACTTCTATCTGCCAGTAACCAGATCGGAGATCCATGGAAGAAAAGAACTTTGCGCCTTTTAAACAGTCTAGAGTATCGTCAATACGGGGCAGAGGATAAACATCTTTCTTCGTGATTCTATTCAGTTTGCGATAGTCCACGCAAAAAGCGCCAGCTTCCATCTTTTTTCCTGATGAGTACGACGGGAGATGACCACGGACTTTCAGATGGCTGACAATACCTTGGTCAAGCATTTTCTGAACTTCTTCGCGAATTATGCGTCTTTCAGTAGGTGAAACTCTGTAAGCCCTTTGGTAGATTGGTGTATGGTTACCCGTATTGATCCTGTGTTTCACATTTGTCTTTGCGGCTGTCGACTTGTTGGCTTTTGTAAAAATTTCCGAAAAGGTTTGTAAGAGCTCGACTAATTTACGTCTTCTTTCACTGCTCAACTCAGGGGATATCATCAATGCATAATCTGTATTGGAATTCGTCGGCTCCTGCAGAGTACTTGTACTTTTTGTTGTTTCCGCAATCTCGCATATATGTCCTTTATCCAATAGCTCAGCTTCACCTACGTACATTCCTTTAGGAATCACTTGATCTTTGGCTTGCATGTTGGCAACCCAAATTTCACTTCGTCCATTATGGTATAAGGATACCATAGATGGTATAGCAAGGTTTCTTTCAAGTAGCAAGTGTCTATTGCCGTCCACGATTACGCTTATGTTTCTTCCGACATCTAATCCTGATACTGCTATTCTTGTCACTGAACGTGGTTTAAGTTTGTAGTCCTTTGTGGCATACACCTTCCAAGCGTCTAGTGCTTTGGTTTCTTGGCCAGTATCTTCTAACAACAGTTCACTTCTGCCACAGTCTATCACAGCTTGAGAAGCTTCCAAAAAGTCCCAGCCGAGGATTACGTCGTGACTACAATGCTGTAGGACTATGAATTCAACAGGCAGCTCTCGTCTATTTATAACAACACGCAGAACACATTTTCCCAGTGGCCTAACAAAATTGCCATTAGCGACTTTCAGCATAGTGTTCTTGGCGTCAGCGAACATAACTTTCTTTAAGGATCGACGAAACTTATCGGAGACGACAGAAAACGAGGCTCCAGAATCTACTAGAGCACGGATCGGCTGATTATTTACTAGAACATCGAGGTGGTTACCCGTCATCCTTGCGGCCGATGGAGGATTTTCATTACATGCGGCCTCACCTCCTCGAAAGGTCGCTCTACTTAGTTTTCCTCGTTTCGGCGGCTTGGAGATTGACCTGATCGACGATATGGCGACGGCGATCGGGAACGACGGGTTGGTGATCGGCCTCTAGTAGGACTAGCAAAATAACGGCGTTCGGGGCTTGGTCGGCGAAACTCAGAGTCAGCGTCATCGAAGTTCTGTCGGCGGGCTCGATAATCGTCAAAGCCTTCCTCTCACGGCAAGTAGCGTACGACATGTCCAGGGCGTCCACAGTGGAAACACACTGGCCTGTTGTCAGTCGTTCTCCATAGGTCCGTTTTCCTGGGCTGCGGTGCTGATCTCTGGACAGGACTTCTGGGTTTTCTCGTCACAGCGGCTGCATACGTGGGACGTCGTTGGGTGTCTGCAGACTTTGCGACAACTGGCGCTAAAGCCCTTTCAACTTCGTCTTGGATGACGGTCTGTAGCGGCTGGGAATAGGGATCCGGAAACTCGTCGGCTTGATTAACTATTCTATTGACCTCTTCTCGTACAATCCTGCGGATAAGAGACACTAAATCTGATTCGTCCTCCACGGCTGCAACTGGTACGACGTTTGGTAGTCTCTCAAATCTTCGGCCAATTCTTTTTTGTCTCATTTCTTCAATGTAGTTGCACCACTTGATGAAGTCAGCTGTAGTCTTCACTTCTTTCATCAAGAGCACTTGGTACATGTCTTCAGCAACTCCTTTCATTAAGTGAGATACTTTCTCGTCGTCGGACATTGAAGGATTGATTTCTTGACAAAGCCCTAATACACTCTGAATGTAGGACTGAGTACTCTCTCCTGCCCTTTGAGCTCTACATTTTAGTTGTTCTTCGGCCTTTCTTGTGTACTTGAGGCGATCGCCCAAAAGTTCATTCAAACCCGTCTTGAATGCGTCCCAGGAGTCCAAGGTATCTTCATTATTTATGTACCACTGTTTGGCTGTACCGTCTAGAAAAAAATAGACGTTTGCGAGACACATCATTTCATCCCATTTGTTGAACTTTGCCACTCGATCGTATTCTGCAAGCCATTTCCGAGGGTCATCTCCAGGTTCCCCACGGAAGGTTGAAGGGTTTCTTAGTTGCGGGTAGGTAGGAGTTACCACGACAGGCTTTGTATCTTCGGGCATTATCTGCTTCTTTCTTTTTTCTGGGTTGTAAAGGCCAAATTCCGGAGGTAATCCTCTTAAACGGAGACTTCTGCGAACACTGTCAGAATTATCCACAATGGCGAAATCGTTACCCGGCGCCTCCACCAAATTTGTCACGATGATTCGAATAAACACACCGTTTAACGTAACAGAAGAATTTATTGAAGCTAAGTAGCAACTCGCAACTTTACAAGACCGGGAAGTTGCCTACAACTAGTGGGTATCAGCTTTTATACCCGAACAGAATATTCGAGAAATAAATAATTTACATATTAAAGAAAGATCTAGAAAGTTCAAGAACATAAGGAAACATAAGGAAACAATAAATAACATTTTTAAATTAAAAATCCGTACTATGGATAAACAGCCACGGCAAGGATCGAACCCACAATCTTCGGGTCTGGATCGCGTGCTTTGACCATTCGGCCACTTAGCTCGTTGGCTAAGCTTCTTTATGCGGCATTGCCCCTTTCTCAAAAAGACAGCGTCTCGCTGCTATTTAGATCTGGAGCGTGTCAAAGGTCCCTTGTAAATTTCTTTTGACTTCTCTTCTAGAAAAACGACACCTGAATTTCGTCCATCTTCACTTTCGGTCTGCTTCGTCGGATCATGGTATGGCTTCATACGTAAAACATGGACAACGTCTTTTGATTTTCTTTTTCGGGAGGCAGGATCGAAATCTTGCACTTCATAGGTAACGTCGGATAAACGGCGCAACACTTGATAGGGACCAAAATACCTCCTTAAGAGCTTCTCTGAAAGACCGACCTTTCGGACCGGGGTATAAACCCATACGAGGTCTCCAGGACTATAAAACACCATTCGGTGCTTCGAGTCATAACGTCGACGGTCTTTATCTTGCGCTCTCAGAGTATGAGTTCTAGCTAACTGTCTCGACTCTTCTGCTCTGGAAATGGTCTTGGCTATGTAATCGTTAGTTGCATCATCAGGGCAGAATGGAAACATCGTGTCCAGAGTCGTTTCGGCTTCACGTCCATGAACTAGGTAGAACGGGGTGAATCCTGTTGTCTCCTGCTTAGCAGTGTTATAGGCGAACGTCACAAATGGTAGAATTTCGTCCCAGTTTTTCTGTTCGGTGTTAACATACATGGACAGCATATCGGCTACAGTTTTGTTAAGGCGCTCCGTCAAACCATTTGTCTGGGGATGATAGGCCGTCGTCATGCGGTGATCGATATTACACAATTCGACGAGAGCGGAAACAAGTCTGGATTGAAAAAAAAGCACCACGATCTGTAATAATGACTCGAGGAGCTCCATGTTTTAGAAGAATCTCTTCGAGCAGGAACTTGGCTACTTCTTCGGCTTCAGCAGTTGGTAAAGCTTTAGTTATTGCATAGCGTGTACAATAATCGGTGCAAACTGCGATCCATTTATTACCATGGGCAGATTTAGGAAATCTCCAAGCAGATCTATCCCAATTCGATGAAAAGGTGCGACAGCAGGAGGGATAGAAACCAAGCGTCCAGGTGGTACTTGAGGAACTGATTTTTTCCTTTGGCATTCTCGGCAGTGCATGACATATCTAACAACATTTCGGTACATCCCCGGCCAATAAAATCTTTTACGGATCCTGTCGTACGTTTTCGCAAAGCCAAGATGCCCTGCGGTAGGTGCGTCGTGAAAATGCTTCAGTATGTCTGCTCTCAGATGTTTGGGAATGACGGGCAACCATGTCTTTCCATCTGGATCAAATTCTTTCTGCACAGGACTCCGTCAATTAACTCAAATTTATTTTCGGTGGATGAGCCGATCTTCGGAAGGATCATTTTTGCTATGTCTGGATCTTTCTTCTGCTCGACAGCGAGGTCTATACTCGTGGTTACAGCTAAAAATTGATCTCGCGTCTCAGTCTCTTCGTCTACTGGATTCCTCGAGAGAGCGTCGGCATCGTTATGCTTCCTACCGGATTTGTATTTTATTGAAAAATTATGTTCTTGGAGTCGAAGCCAGTCTGCCTGAGGGATCCTTGAGATTCATAAGCCAACACAATGAATGGTGATCTGTCACAACCGTAAAATGTCTTCCAAACAGGTATGGCCGGAATTTATTGATAGCCCATACGACGGCAAGGCATTCCCGTTCTGTAGTAGAATAATTTTTTTCGGCCTTTGTCAGGGTCCTAGAGGCGTACGCTATGACCTTTTCGACTCCATTCTGAATTTGAACCAGAACTGCTCCAATACCATATCCGCTGGCGTCTGTATGAATTTCTGTAGGGCATCTTTCGTCGAATATCCCCAATACTGGATCAGATGTAAGCGCCTTCTTCAGGTTGTCAAAAGACTTTACCTCTTTAGAACCCCAATGAAATTTCGCATCGCCTTTCAAAAGCTCGGAGAGATAGCAAAAGCCCTTAATGAACCTTCTAAAGTAGGAGCAAAGTCCAAGAAAGCTTCGTACGTCATGTAAGTTCTGCGGAGTAGGGAAATTGGTCACGGCTTTCACTTTGTCAGGATCTGGACGGACACCGCTACTGGATACGAGATGGCCTAGTATTTTTACTTCTTGAGCAGCAAAAAGGCACTTCTTAGGGTTAAGTATGAGTCCAGCTTCTTGAATGCATTTCAGAACTGTCCTTAACCGGATAAGGTGGTCTTCATAATTATCGGAGAAAACTACTATGTCGTCCAGGTAACATAGGCACATAGTCCATTTAAGATGGCGTAGCAAATTGTCCATCATTCTTTCAAAAGTCGCCGGTGCATTGCAAAGTCCAAACGGCATGACTTTAAATTCGTATAAACCTTCTGGAGTAATAAATGCCGTCTTTTCACGATCTGCTTCGTCCACTTCTATCTGCCAGTAACCAGATCGGAGATCCATGGAAGAAAAAGAACTTTGCGCCTTTTTAAACAGTCTAGAGTATCGTCAATACGGGGCAGAGGATAAACATCTTTCTTCGTGATTCTATTCAGTTTGCGATAGTCCACGCAAAAGCGCCAGCTTCCATCTTTTTTCCTGATGAGTACGACGGGAGATGACCACGGACTCTCAGATGGCTGGACAATACCTTGGTCAAGCATTTTCTGAACTTCTTCGCGAATTATGCGTCTTTCAGTAGGTGAAACTCTGTAAGCCCTTTGGTAGATTGGAGTATGGTTACCCGTATTGATCCTGTGTTTCACATTTGTCTTTGCGGCTGTCGACTTGTTGGCTTTTGTAAAAATTTCCGAAAAAGGTTTGTAAGAGCTCGACTAATTTACGTCTTCTTTCACTGCTCAACTCAGGGGATATCATCAATGCATAATCTGTATTGGAATTCGTCGGCTCCTGCAGAGTACTTGTACTTTTTGTTGTTTCCGCAATCTCGCATATATGTCCTTCATCCAATAGCTCAGCTTCACCTACGTACATTCCTTTAGGAATCACTTGATCTTTGGCTTGCATGTTGGCAACCCAAATTTCACTTCGTCCATTATGGTATAAGGATACCATAGATGGTATAGCAAGGTTTCTTTCAAGTAGCAAGTGTCTATTGCCGTCCACGATTACGCTTATGTTTCTTCCGACATCTAATCCTGATACTGCTATTCTTGTCACTGAACGTGGTTTAAGTTTGTAGTCCTTTGTGGCATACACCTTCCAAGCGTCTAGTGCTTTGGTTTCTTGGCCAGTATCTTCTAACAACAGTTCACTTCTGCCACAGTCTATCACAGCTTGAGAAGCTTCCAAAAAGTCCCAGCCGAGGATTACGTCGTGACTACAATGCTGTAGGACTATGAATTCAACAGGCAGCTCTCGTCTATTTATAACGACACGCAGAACACATTTTCCCAGTGGCCTAACAAAATTGCCATTAGCGACTTTCAGCATAGTGTTCTTGGCGTCAGGGAAACATAACTTTCTTTAAGGATCGACGAAACTTATCGGAGACGACAGAAAACGAGGCTCCAGAATCTACTAGAGCACGGATCGGCTGATTATTTACTAGAACATCGAGGTGGTTACCCGTCATCCTTGCGGCCGATGGAGGATTTTCATTACATGCGGCCTCACCTCCTCGAAAGGTCGCTCTACTTAGTTTTCCTCGTTTCGGCGGCTTGGAGATTGACCTGATCGACGATATGGCGACGGCGATCGGGAACGACGGGTTGGTGATCGGCCTCTAGTAGGACTAGCAAAAGAACGGCGTTCGGGGCTTGGTCGGCGAAACTCAGCGTCAGCGTCATCGAAGTTCTGTCGGCGGGCTCGATAATCGTCAAATATAGCCTTCCTCTCACGGCAGTAGCGTACGACATGTCCAGGGCGTCCACAGTGGAAACACACTGGCCTGTTGTCAGTCGTTCTCCATAGGTCCGTTTTCCTGGGCTGCGGTGCTGATCTCTGGACAGGACTTCTGGGTTTTCTCGTCACAGCGGCTGCATACGTGGGACGTCGTTGGGTGTCTGCAGACTTTGCGACAACTGGCGCTAAAACTCTTTCTACTTCGTCTTGGATGACGGTCTGTAGCGGCTGGGAATAGGGGTCCGGAAACTCGTCGGCTTGATTAACTATTCTATTGACCTCTTCTCGTACAATCCTGCGGATAAGAGACACTAAATCTGATTCGTCCTCCACGGCTGCAACTGGTACGACGTTTGGTAGTCTCTCAAATCTTCGGCCAATTCTTTTTTGTCTCATTTCTTCAATGTAGTTGCACCACTTGATGAAGTCAGCTGTAGTCTTCACTTCTTTCATCAAGAGCACTTGGTACATGTCTTCAGCAACTCCTTTCATTAAGTGAGATACTTTCTCGTCGTCGGACATTGAAGGATTGATTTCTTGACAAAGCCCTAATACACTCTGAATGTAGGACTGAGTACTCTCTCCTGCCCTTTGAGCTCTACATTTTAGTTGTTCTTCGGCCTTTCTTGTGTACTTGAGGCGATCGCCCAAAAGTTCATTCAAACCCGTCTTGAATGCGTCCCAGGAGTAAAAAGGTATCTTCATTATATATGTACCACTGTTTGGCCGTACCGTCTAGGAAAAAAATAGACGTTTGCGAGACACATCATTTCATCCCATTTGTTGAACTTTGCCACTCGATCGTATTCTGCAAGCCATTTCCGAGGGTCATCTCCAGGTTCCCCACGGAAGGTTGAAGGGTTTCTTAGTTGCGGGTAGGTAGGAGTTACCACGACAGGCTTTGTATCTTCGGCCATTATCTGCTTTGTAAAGGCCAAATTCCGGAGGTAATCCTCTTAAACGGAGACTTCTGCGAACACTGTCAGAATTATCCACAATGGCGAAATCGTTTACCCGGCGCCTCCACCAAATTTGTCACGATGATTCGAATAAACACACCGTTTAACGTAACAGAAGAATTTATTGAAGCTAAGTAGCAACTCGCAACTTTACAAGACCGGGAAGTTGCCTACAACTAGTGGGTATCAGCTTTTATACCCGAACAGAATATTCGAGAAATAAATAATTTACATATTAAAGAAAGATCTAGAAAGTTCAAGAACATAAGGAAACATAAGGAAACAATAAATAACATTTTTAAATTAAAAATCCGTACTATGGATAAACAGCCACGGCAAGGATCGAACCCACAATCTTCGGGTCTGGATCGCGTGCTTTGACCATTCGGCCACTTAGCTCGTTGGCTAAGCTTCTTTATGCGGCATTGCCCCTTTCTCAAAAAGACAGCGTCTCGCTGCTATTTAGATCTGGAGCGTGTCAAAGGTCCCTTGTAAATTTCCTTGGACTTCTCTTCCGGAAGAACGACACCTGGATTTCGTCCATCTTCACTTTCGGTCTGCTTCGTCGGATCATGGTATGGCTTCATACGTAAAACATGGACAACGTCTTTTGGTTTTTCTTTTTTCGGGAGGCAGGATCGAAATCTTGCACTTCATAGGTAACGTCGGATAAACGGCGCAACACTTGATAGGGACCAAAATACCTCCTTAAGAGCTTCTCTGAAAGACCGACCTTTCGGACCGGGGTATAAACCCATACGAGGTCTCCAGGACTATAAAACACCATTCGGTGCTTCGAGTCATAACGTCGACGGTCTTTATCTTGCGCTCTCAGAGTATGAGTTCTAGCTAACTGTCTCGACTCTTCTGCTCTGGAAATGGGTTTGGCTATGTAATCGTTAGTTGCATCATCAGGGCAGAATGGAAACATCGTGTCCAGAGTCGTTTCGGCTTCACGTCCATGAACTAGGTAGAACGGGGTGAATCCTGTTGTCTCCTGCTTAGCAGTGTTATAGGCGAACGTCACAAATGGTAGAATTTCGTCCCAGTTTTTCTGTTCGGTGTTAACATACATGGACAGCATATCGGCTACAGTTTTGTTAAGGCGCTCCGTCAAACCATTTGTCTGGGGATGATAGGCCGTCGTCATGCGATGATCGATATTACACAATTCGACGAGAGCGGAAACAAGTCTGGATTGAAAAACAGCACCACGATCTGTAATAATGACTCGAGGAGCTCCATGTTTTAGAAGAATCTCTTCGAGCAGGAACTTGGCTACTTCTTCGGCTTCAGCAGTTGGTAAAGCTTTAGTTATTGCATAGCGTGTACAATAATCGGTGCAAACTGCGATCCATTTATTACCATGGGCAGATTTAGGAAATCTCCCAAGCAGATCTATCCCAATTCGATGAAAAGGTGCGACAGCAGGAGGGATAGAAACCAAGCGTCCAGGTGGTACTTGAGGAACTGATTTTTTCCTTTGGCATTCTCGGCAGTGCATGACATATCTAACAACATTTCGGTACATCCCCGGCCAATAAAATCTTTTACGGATCCTGTCGTACGTTTTCGCAAAGCCAAGATGCCCTGGTAGGTGCGTCGTGAAAATGCTTCAGTATGTCTGCTCTCAGATGTTTGGGAATGACGGGCAACCATGTCTTTCCATCTGGATCAAAATTCTTTCTGCACAGGACTCCGTCGTCAATTAACTCAAATTTATTTTCGGTGGATGAGCCGATCTTCGGAAGGATCATTTTTGCTATGTCTGGATCTTTCTTCTGCTCGACAGCGAGGTCTATACTCGTGGTTACAGCTAAAAATTGATCTCGCGTCTCAGTCTCTTCGTCTACTGGATTCCTCGAGAGAGCGTCGGCATCGTTATGCTTCCTTACCGGATTTGTATTTTATTGAAAAATTATGTTCTTGGAGTCGAAGAGCCCACCTTGCCAGTCTGCCTGAGGGATCCTTGAGATTCATAAGCCAACACAATGAATGGTGATCTGTCACAACCGTAAAATGTCTTCCAAACAGGTATGGCCGGAATTTATTGATAGCCCATACGACGGCAAGGCATTCCCGTTCTGTAGTAGAATAATTTTTTTCGGCCTTTGTCAGGGTCCTAGAGGCGTACGCTATGACCTTTTCGACTCCATTCTGAATTTGAACCAGAACTGCTCCAATACCATATCCGCTGGCGTCTGTATGAATTTCTGTAGGGCATCTTTCGTCGAATATCCCCAATACTGGATCAGATGTAAGCGCCTTCTTCAGGTTGTCAAAAGACTTTACCTCTTTAGAACCCCAATGAAATTTCGCATCGCCTTTCAAAAGCACCTGCAGGGGCTCGGCGAGATAGCAAAAGCCCTTAATGAACCTTCTAAAGTAGGAGCAAAGTCCAAGAAAGCTTCGTACGTCATGTAAGTTCTGCGGAGTAGGGAAATTGGTCACGGCTTTCACTTTGTCAGGATCTGGACGGACACCGCTACTGGATACGAGATGGCCCAGTATTTTTACTTCTTGAGCAGCAAAAAGGCACTTCTTAGGGTTAAGTATGAGTCCAGCTTCTTGAATGCATTTCAGAACTGTCCTTAACCGGATAAGGTGGTCTTCATAATTATCGGAGAAAACTACTATGTCGTCCAGGTAACATAGGCACATAGTCCATTTAAGATGGCGTAGCAAATTGTCCATCATTCTTTCAAAAGTCGCCGGTGCATTGCAAAGTCCAAACGGCATGACTTTAAATTCGTATAAACCTTCTGGAGTAATAAATGCCGTCTTTTCACGATCTGCTTCGTCCACTTCTATCTGCCAGTAACCAGATCGGAGATCCATGGAAGAAAAGAACTTTGCGCCTTTTAAACAGTCTAGAGTATCGTCAATACGGGGCAGAGGATAAACATCTTTCTTCGTGATTCTATTCAGTTTGCGATAGTCCACGCAAAAGCGCCAGCTTCCATCTTTTTTCCTGATGAGTACGACGGGAGATGACCACGGACTTTCAGATGGCTGAACAATACCTTGGTCAAGCATTTTCTGAACTTCTTCGCGAAATTATGCGTCTTTCAGTAGGTGAAACTCTGTAAGCCCTTTGGTAGATTGGAGTATGGTTACCCCGTATTGATCCTGTGTTTCACATTTGTCTTTGCGGCTGTCGACTTGTTGGCTTTTGTAAAAATTTCCGAAAAGGTTTGTAAGAGCTCGACTAATTTACGTCTTCTTTCACTGCTCAACTCAGGGGATATCATCAATGCATAATCTGTATTGGAATTCGTCGGCTCCTGCAGAGTACTTGTACTTTTTGTTGTTTCCGCAATCTCGCATATATGTCCTTCATCCAATAGCTCAGCTTCACCTACGTACATTCCTTTAGGAATCACTTGATCTTTGGCTTGCATGTTGGCAACCCAAATTTCACTTCGTCCATTATGGTATAAGGATACCATAGATGGTATAGCAAGGTTTCTTTCAAGTAGCAAGTGTCTATTGCCGTCCACGATTACGCTTATGTTTCTTCCGACATCTAATCCTGATACTGCTATTCTTGTCACTGAACGTGGTTTAAGTTTGTAGTCCTTTGTGGCATACACCTTCCAAGCGTCTAGTGCTTTGGTTTCTTGGCCAGTATCTTCTAACAACAGTTCACTTCTGCCACAGTCTATCACAGCTTGAGAAGCTTCCAAAAAGTCCCAGCCGAGGATTACGTCGTGACTACAATGCTGTAGGACTATGAATTCAACAGGCAGCTCTCGTCTATTTATAACAACACGCAGAACACATTTTCCCAGTGGCCTAACAAAATTGCCATTAGCGACTTTCAGCATAGTGTTCTTGGCGTCAGCGAACATAACTTTCTTTAAGGATCGACGAAACTTATCGGAGACGACAGAAAACGAGGCTCCAGAATCTACTAGAGCACGGATCGGCTGATTATTTACTAGAACATCGAGGTGGTTACCCGTCATCCTTGCGGCCGATGGAGGATTTTCATTACATGCGGCCTCACCTCCTCGAAAGGTCGCTCTACTTAGTTTTCCTCGTTTCGGCGGCTTTATCGGCCTCTAGTAGGACTAGCTTCGGGGCTTGGTCGGCGAAACTCAGCGTCAGCGTCATCGAAGTTCTGTCGGCGGGCTCGATACTCGTCAAATATAGCTTTCCTCTCACGGCAGTAGCGTACGACATGTCCAGGGCGTCCACAGTGGAAACACACTGGCCTGTTGTCAGTCGTTCTCCATAGGTCCGTTTTCCCTGGGCTGCGATGCTGATCTCTGGACAGGACTTCTGGGTTTTCTCGTCACAGCGGCTGCATACGTGGGACGTCGTTGGGTGTCTGCAGACTTTGCGACAACTGGCGCTAAAACTCTTTCTACTTCGTCTTGGATGACGGTCTGTAGCGGCTGGGAATAGGGGTCCGGAAACTCGTCGGCTTGATTAACTATTCTATTGACCTCTTCTCGTACAATCCTGCGGATAAGAGACACTAAATCTGATTCGTCCTCCACGGCTGCAACTGGTACGACGTTTGGTAGTCTCTCAAATCTTCGGCCAATTCTTTTTTGTCTCATTTCTTCAATGTAGTTGCACCACTTGATGAAGTCAGCTGTAGTCTTCACTTCTTTCATCAAGAGCACTTGGTACATGTCTTCAGCAACTCCTTTCATTAAGTGAGATACTTTCTCGTCGTCGGACATTGAAGGATTGATTTCTTGACAAAGCCCTAATACACTCTGAATGTAGGACTGAGTACTCTCTCCTGCCCTTTGAGCTCTACATTTTAGTTGTTCTTCGGCCTTTCTTGTGTACTTGAGGCGATCGCCCAAAAGTTCATTCAAACCCCTCTTGAATGCGTCCCAGGAGTCCAAGGTATCTTCATTATTTATGTACCACTGTTTGGCCGTACCGTCTAGGAAAAAAATAGACATTTGCGAGACACATCATTTCATCCCATTTGTTGAACTTTGCCACTCGATCGTATTCTGCAAGCCATTTCCGAGGATCATCTCCAGGCTCCCCACGGAAGGTTGAAGGGTTTCTTGGCGGGTAGGTAGGAATTACCACGACAGGCTTTGTATCTTCGGGCATTATCTGCTTCTTTCTTTTTTCTGGGTAGTAAAGGCCAAATTCCGGAGGTAATCCTCTTAAACGGAGACTTCTGCGAACACTGTCAGAATTATCCACAATGGCGAAATCGCTACCCGGCGCCTCCACCAAATTTGTCACGAAGATTCGAATGAACACACCGTTTAACGTAACAGAAGAATTTATTGAAGCTAAGTAGCAACTCGCAACTTTACAAGACCGGGAAGTTGCCTACAACTAGTGGTATCAGCTTTTATACCCGAACAGAATATTCGAGAAATAAATAATTTACATATTAAAGAAAGATCTAGAAAGTTCAAGAACATAAGGAAACATAAGGAAACAATAAATAACATTTTTAAATTAAAAATCCGTACTATGGATAAACAGCCACGGCAAGGATCGAACCCACAATCTTCGGGTCTGGATCGCGTGCTTTGACCATTCGGCCACTTAGCTCGTTGGCTAAGCTTCTTTATGCGGCAATATATATATATATATATATATATATATATATATATATATATATATATATATATATATATATATATATATATATATATATTTACATATATATACATATATATATGTATATATATATATATATATATATATATTAATATATATATATATATATAAATATATATATATATATATATATATATATATATATTGTCTGCAAATAAACGTTTTATTAATAAATGTAATATCTCCAATGTCAAAAGTTTTCGTTATATGATTGAAAACTGCAATCAAAAATTATAGTTAACATTATGTCAAATAATTTCTAATTATAAAATTTCAACATTCTACGATTCACAGTTTTTAGTTAAACGAGAATTATTCGTATTAATGAAGATAACTCTGAAAATATTGAATAACTTAATAATAGATAAAATGAATAATTAAATTCCCAAAATTAAAGTTTTCTCATATGCGCATATGGTTTTAATAAATAGAATAGTCAAAACTGATTGAGGTATGTACAAAAGAATTCTTTCCGTTGAAATGTAAGCAGCTAAATTTTTCGAAACTACATTACTTCTGCTACTTCTCAAAATTATGATCAATACATTCATAGAAAAATAGAAACCGTATTCATGTAAACCACTAAATAAAAAATTTACAATAATTTTGTACACGCAATACAGTACATTTAGAAATTTGTTAATTATTGTCTGAGAACTTATATTTTATTATACTACAAATATCGCACATTATCTGAATATTAAATTATATAATTTATTTAGTAAATTTAAATTTTAAGATTTCATATTACATTTTTACTTTATTTAACTAAATTAATTTTAGTCATTGAGCATATATAATCGTTAAATGTAATAAAATTTAAAACAAATACGAGTATTTTCAACATAAACATTTATAAAACTTAGCGTGAATTTAGATACAGTTATTAAATATTTTAATTATGAAAATTAACAGTAATAAGTATATATATACAAATCTACTATTTAGATCCTTATAATTCATATTTATTATTCATTACACGAGAAATATCAGACATAACACTGAAAAATTCAATTACTTCCTGATATATTTAAGTAAATTTAAATTAAAATTGTATAAATATTGCTGTTGATTTATTTAAGTTAAATTTTAGTCTTTGATCATAGGATTAATTAAATATAATAACACTTAAAAAATACGAGTATTATCAAGGCAATAATTTTTAAAAACTTGCCTGCAATTTGATATTTAATTGTTAATTCTTTTATATTTTTCTATATTCAGTAATAACGGGC
>CM063504.1:112138398-112140898 GCA_032207245.1 Pardosa pseudoannulata | reverse complement strand
TACATCTCTTAAAATATGTATTATTCTAGTGACTTGTTAAAAAATATTGTTTTAGATATGTGCTATTATCATATGAAATGTATACATTTTATCCATACAAATATGACATGAAATATTTTAATCTAAAAAAAAGAAGACATTACTACATCTCTTAAAATATGTATTATTCTAGTGACTTGTTAAAAAATATTGTTTTAGATATGTAATATTATATGAAGTGCATATATTTTATGCATGCAAATATAATGACATGAAATATTTTAATCAAAAAAAAAAGAAGACATTACTACATCTCTTAAAAATATATAATTATTCTAATGACTTGTTAAAAAATATTGTTTTTAGATATGTAATATTATCATATGAAGTGTATACATTTTATCCATGCAATATAATGACATGAAATATTTTAATCTATAAAAAAGAAGACATTACTACATCTCTTAAAAAATATGTATTATTCTACTAACTTGTTAAAAAATATTGTTTTAGATATGTAATATTACCATATGAAGTGTATACATTTTATTCATGCAAATATAATGACATGAAATATTTTAATCTTAAAAAGAAGACATTACTACATCTCTTAAAAATATGTAATTATTCTAGTAACTTGTTAAAAAATATTGGTTTAGATATGTAATATTATCATATGAAGTGTATACATTTTATCCATGCAAATATAATGACATGAAACATTTTAATCTACAAAAAAGAAGACATTACTACATCTCTTAAAAATATGTATTATTCTAGTAACTTGTTAAAAAATATTGTTTTAGATATGTAATATTATGATATGAAGTGTATACATTTTATACATGCAAATATAATGACATGAAACATTTTAATCTACAAAAAAGAAGACATTAATTATTCTAGTGACTTGTTAGAAAATATTGTTTTTAGATATGTAATATTATCATATGAAGTGTATACATTTTATCCATGCAAATATAATGACATTAAATATTTTAATCTAAAAAAAAGAAGACATTACTACGTCTCTTAAAAATATGTATTATTCTACTGACTTGTTAAAAAATATTGTTTTGGATATGTAATATTATCATATGAAGTGCGTATATTTTATCAATGAAAATATAATGACATGAAAAATTTTAATTTAAAAAAAGAAGACATTACTACATCTCTTAAAAAATATGTATTATTCTACTGACTTGTTAAAAAATATTGTTTTAGATATGTAATGTTATCATATGAAGTGTATACATTTTATATATGCAAATATAATGGCATGAAATATTTTAATCTAAAAAAATAAGACATTACTACATCTCTTTAAAATATTTTCGTAAAACATCTAATGCAGTAAGGTGAATAAATTCTTGTCTGTTACTCACGACAGATGGCGACATTAACATATGAAGTGCTGTCACCAGATGAAAGTTTTCTGTCGGAATTGGAGTGGAACTCCAGTGAAATCATGCAAGAGAAAACTCTATTCATTCGAATAGAGATCGTTCTTCAGTGAGACAGGCTTATCTGTGCGGTAGTATGAATTTCTTTAAACATCTTGTTAAATGTTAACAGAACATATGAAGATGTTAATTTGAGGACAATGAAGATGTTCATCTGTTACAGTAAAATTTACACAGTAATTAGAAAATAAATCAGTTTATAAAAAAAAGAACACATGTTTTTTAAAATGTTTTTATATGTATACGAAGTAAGATAAATGTAGTTATAGTTATATGCAGGTATATACATGTAATATAACTTCTTATTTTTGTAAAATGATTTTTTTAAGTAATAGCTAATATTTATAGCTAATATTCCACGATTTGTATCAATAGAATTAATAATGTTCTTATGGATATTCAAATTGTCTATCGAATTTTATAACTTCCAATTAAAAGCAGCTATTCTTTTTCACATTTTGATGCTACGAATGTTACTCCCTATTTTAGCTCCATTTTATTACGCTATTTTCCTATATTTCATTCTATAAACCATTAATTTATTGCTACGAAAAATTATGCTATTTGATAATAATCAATATAAAAGTATCCTCGTACACAAGTGGGTATAAATACCTATGTAATTAGAATATTATTCCTTTTTTTAATGCTATCAAATAGTGAAGGTGTTTACGGACAATGACATATAAAATTCTAAGCTTATAAAAACATTTCACTTTTCCTATTTGTTCCATTGTATCGAATATATATAATATAATGTATATTTAGTTTCTAGAGTTCAAACCTGATATAATATAACAGAAACGGTTTTGCCTGCTGTTTAAGTTGTATTTACCTTCTTCGAAATTTTTAAAACTATTTTATTGTTGAATTTAAAGGCACTTTACTTACTAGATAAGCTAAGACAGATCTGAGTTTTTATGTGCATTATTTAGATATTCATAATTTCAAGCTACAATACTCTTTAAAATTTTTGTATCATTTGGAGTTCTTAGCTCTATAGATTACATTATCTTTTAAAATGTATGTCTAATAACGATGATGTATTTCCTTAA
>CM063504.1:112105258-112138298 GCA_032207245.1 Pardosa pseudoannulata | reverse complement strand
TGAATTGCAAATGAAATTTCAATAATCCACAAATAAAATATTAAATTAATATTTCATTAAATCCTGTATAACGTCTGATAAATGATTTACTTTTTTATTAGAAATGACTAAAGGAAAATTAAATTTATATGCTCATTGATATAGTAAATTCATCTTGGAGTTTGTTACAAAGCATTATTTGTACCTTATGGTCAATGTAAAAACAAAATATATGCTCTTAGTTAATAATTCCCGATGCAAAGAAATATCATGATAAACATTCTGAGAGTTTAGTAATTAAATTAGTATTGCCCTAGATTTTATAACGCACAAAAATTATCATTTCTTTGAATTCTTTTAGTTTTAATAAATTATTATTTTAGTACACCTTATTTTGTGAATTCTTCTTTATTAATGAACAAATTTTAGAAATTGTGTTATCACATCTGTTACCTGTTTTAAAATTTATCTTATATTTCATGAAATGTTTCAAGAAAATCTTTCAAGAAAATCTCATATTTTGTCATAGTTGTGTAAATTTGATTTTATATGAATAACATTCATAATGAATTTCCACTTGTTTCGAATTACGTAAAATGTAGAATCTTTTTTTGTTTAATAATAAACGTATTAAATATGATTTAGAAAAAAAAATGCTTCATGAAAATAAATTTTTCCTTTCAGGTATCCTCTACAGTTTATAGAACCTGAAAAGAAACTTAAATAATATTTGCATTGAAATAATCTAAATATTTTTATACAACAGAAAGTAAAATATGTAGACTGAGTTGATACAGATCATACAGTCAGAAGTGATTGAACTTTAAGTTATATCTAGGTTATATTTGTGTTTGGCTAAAAGTGAAAATTTTCCTTTATTTTTGTTTTGAGATAATAAATGAATAACTATTAACATATTACAAATAAAGAATAGCTAAATATTTCTATATAAAGTAATGTAATAATGAACAACATTGTGCAACACCAATAATGTTGGGTTACTAATTAAAACTATGAAACACAACGTGTTTGATAGTCTTAATTATTAACCAAAATTAGCTTTTAAACTTGAAGGAATTACAGTAGACTCCACTTAATGTGTTTGCTGATAATGTTATCAATCTCTTATTGTTAAATGATGTTAAAAGTATCTCTTTATGTGATTGTAAGATCAGTTAATATTATCAGTTTTAGTACCTCATTTTAACTGGCAAAGGAATATTCACAATGCATTCAGAATTAACCCAATCTACTTTTCCTTCGCTGTTGTTTTAATTTCCGAGAATTCTCCTTCTTCCCCCTAAAAAAACGGGGTATGTGCAAAGAAGTGGGGTATTACACGTTCCTTCAATTTTTCAGAATTATGTACACTCTGCTGGTGGTCAATGGTTGTCAGATAAGCAGAAGGCAATGCATACTTATCAGAACTGAGAAGGAGAGTATTCATATTTTATACCTTGCTCGCTTACATGCAGCTTGTCGATATGGAGCCAGAACGAAAAATGATTTAACATTAAAACAAAAGATCGAAATTTTAAATCGTTATGACAGGTTACTAAAAATGAGTCAGCGCAATGCTGCAGCGCAGTTAAACATTTCTCAGCTTCTGAACTGCATTGAAAGGGTTGAAACGTGGAGTATAACACAGCTTCGATGACTTTAAAAAGCATTATGATTACGAACGATTTATCAATGTGCTTCTTAGAAAATATTGTAGGCAGTCAACAATTCATCATTTTTTTTATTTATATATACAATTCTTATGTGTTAATGGATAATATACAGTACATAAATGTAAGACTAGATTTTTCATTTTATTTTGAAATTTACTACGTGTAAATTAAAGGAGGGGAGGTAAATATATCTAGTTCTGCATATAGCTGACTGTTACCAAAATCACCCGAAATTGAACCGAAGTGTCCGAAATTGATCCCATTAAGCAAAGTTCACTGTAAGATTGTTATAAGGATTAACTTTACTCATTCTTTTAGCATAATATGGATTTAGAGATAAACATATCATAAAGAATGATAAATAAAAAGATAATGAACTTATTTTTACACATTTTAACTAGGAAATATTTCATTAACAACAGTATAATTCTTTGTATCTCTATGTCTCAAATAAACAACATATGCTAAAATTATGCCCTTTTCATAGTGAACTTTACAAAATAGTTATGAATGTTTTCTTATCCTGTGTCATTCCAGTGAACAGAGATTTTTTATAGATTCTCCTCAAAATAGCAATAACTAATATTTATTTCAAAAATTGATCTATTCTATTATTGATCAATTATTTTGATCTATTCTACGTAAACATTAATGAAAATGTGCTACAAAGAGTTAATTTACTGCTTCTTCATATATATATAGTATGATGTACACGTATTTTAGCTAAGCAAATATTCATGATATTACTTCAGGTTTTCAGTTTTCTAAATTTTAATTTTACGCTGAATTATTTATCGGTAAAGTTTAGCACTTACAGGATTTATTTTCCTGTGTGTCACTTTTGTTGGAATAACGATGCAATTTTAAACTGGGTTCTTGCTGGGAGTCATTAAAAATAACGTTCCTCTCTGCAAATGATCAAAATTATTTTAATCCTGGAAGATTAAATTTATGGAATGTCACATCTGAGACATCATTTAATGTTGTAACAAATGCATTTCCGTGTTAGTCCCACCCATCCATCTTGCATGTCAAATGCATTTCAGGACAACGATTAATAATCTGGTGGATATCTAGGGTTGTTACTATCTAAGACTATTGCATGTTGATAAAATGAATTCCACGTGAAGACATTTTAAACTAGTCACGAAATCTCCCGATGATATCTTTCAATTCTGAGAAAGCATATTATCAGATAATATATACTACCTTTTTTACTTTTGACTTATATATCCAAGTATTGACTTATATACTTATAAGTCCAAGTTATGCTATCTAATATAGACGAAATTTGAATAAAATTAATAAGAGTAAAGCGTACTTATTAATACATCTAGAGAAACAACATATATAAATCTAGAAATATATAGATTTTATTTCCAATAAAAGTCACTAGTTTATTGATAAGATAAGATGAATATATATTGATTCTATTCTGAAAGAGAAATATGATAAATTTCCCTAATTCCTGTAGAAAATATGTACTCTGCGCATGGTTATTCCCGTAAAAATTAGTTTATAAAATATATTTAAATATCAGTTAGAGAAGATATAAGTTAAAAAAATATGAAGTTTTGTGATATTATAAATGATTATTAAATATAAGGAATATCTCTTACAACTCAAAAGTTATATGATACATCAGGAAAGTTCAGAATTATTCAGCTGCAAAACCTAAAATATTTTACATCTTTAACAACTGCAAACGTAAGACAAACTATTTTATAATATAAACACAACGCTGGATTCAATCTGTGTAATAGAGAGATAATATGCATGATGTTAAATTTATAAAAATGTCTATGTAGCATTTAAAACTAAATTAATGAGAAATATATCTTTAAAAATTTGATCCCTATATTTGATATTATATATATATATTATATATATATATTTATATATATATATATATATAAATACATATATATTATATATATATATATAATATATATATATATATATATTATATATATATATATATTTTATATATATATATATATATATATATATATATTGTATATATTTAGTATATATACATGTATATATTTGTATAATATACTATATATATATATTTATACATGTATATAATTATATATATGTATATCATGTATATATATATATATATATATATATATATATATATATATATATATATATATATATATATATATATATATATAAACATTATATACATATATACATATACATATATTATATACATGTATATATATTTATATATATATATATATACATATATATATACATATATATATATATACATTATATATTTACATATATTTATATATATATATTTATATATACATATTATATATATATATATATATATATATATATATATATATATATATATATATATATATATATATATATATATATATATATATATATATATATATATTGTCACGATGATTCGAATAAACACACCGTTTAACGTAACAGAAGAATTTATTGAAGCTAAGTAGCAACTCGCAACTTTACAAGACCGGGAAGTTGCCTACAACTAGTGGGTATCAGCTTTTATACCCGAACAGAATATTCGAGAAATAAATAATTTACATATTAAAGAAAGATCTAGAAAGTTCAAGAACATAAGGAAACATAAGGAAACAATAAATAACATTTTTAAATTAAAAATCCGTACTATGGATAAACAGCCACGGCAAGGATCGAACCCACAATCTTCGGGTCTGGATCGCGTGCTTTGACCATTCGGCCACTTAGCTCGTTGGCTAAGCTTCTTTATGCGGCATTGCCCCTTTCTCAAAAAGACAGCGTCTCGCTGCTATTTAGATCTGGAGCGTGTCAAAGGTCCCTTGTAAATTTCTTTTGACTTCTCTTCCGGAAGAACGACACCTGGATTTCGTCCATCTTCACTTTCGGTCTGCTTCGTCGGATCATGGTATGGCTTCATACGTAAAACATGGACAACGTCTTTTGGTTTTCTTTTTCGGGAGGCAGGATCGAAATCTTGCACTTCATAGGTAACGTCGGATAAACGGCGCAACACTTGATAGGGACCAAAATACCTCCTTAAGAGCTTCTCTGAAAGACCGACCTTTCGGACCGGGGTATAAACCCATACGAGGTCTCCAGGACTATAAAACACCATTCGGTGCTTCGAGTCATAACGTCGACGGTCTTTATCTTGCGCTCTCAGAGTATGAGTTCTAGCTAACTGTCTCGACTCTTCTGCTCTGGAAATGGTCTTGGCTATGTAATCGTTAGTTGCATCATCAGGGCAGAATGGAAACATCGTGTCCAGAGTCGTTTCGGCTTCACGTCCATGAACTAGGTAGAACGGGGTGAATCCTGTTGTCTCCTGCTTAGCAGTGTTATAGGCGAACGTCACAAATGGTAGAATTTCGTCCCAGTTTTTCTGTTCGGTGTTAACATACATGGACAGCATATCGGCTACAGTTTTGTTAAGGCGCTCCGTCAAACCATTTGTCTGGGGATGATAGGCCGTCGTCATGCGATGATCGATATTACACAATTCGACGAGAGCGGAAACAAGTCTGGATTGAAAAACAGCACCACGATCTGTAATAATGACTCGAGGAGCTCCATGTTTTAGAAGAATCTCTTCGAGCAGGAACTTGGCTACTTCTTCGGCTTCAGCAGTTGGTAAAGCTTTAGTTATTGCATAGCGTGTACAATAATCGGTGCAAACTGCGATCCATTTATTACCATGGGCAGATTTAGGAAATCTCCCAAGCAGATCTATCCCAATTCGATGAAAAGGTGCGACAGCAGGAGGGATAGAAACCAAGCGTCCAGGTGGTACTTGAGGAACTGATTTTTTCCTTTGGCATTCTCGGCAGTGCATGACATATCTAACAACATTTCGGTACATCCCCGGCCAATAAAATCTTTTACGGATCCTGTCGTACGTTTTCGCAAAGCCAAGATGCCCTGCGGTAGGTGCGTCGTGAAAATGCTTCAGTATGTCTGCTCTCAGATGTTTGGGAATGACGGGCAACCATGTCTTTCCATCTGGATCAAAATTCTTTCTGCACAGGACTCCGTCAATTAACTCAAATTTATTTTCGGTGGATGAGCCGATCTTCGGAAGGATCATTTTTGCTATGTCTGGATCTTTCTTCTGCTCGACAGCGAGGTCTATACTCGTGGTTACAGCTAAAAATTGATCTCGCGTCTCAGTCTCTTCGTCTACTGGATTCCTCGAGAGAGCGTCGGCATCGTTATGCTTCCTACCGGATTTGTATTTTATTGAAAAATTATGTTCTTGGAGTCGAAGAGCCCACCTTGCCAGTCTGCCTGAGGGATCCTTGAGATTCATAAGCCAACACAATGAATGGTGATCTGTCACAACCGTAAAATGTCTTCCAAACAGGTATGGCCGGAATTTATTGATAGCCCATACGACGGCAAGGCATTCCCGTTCTGTAGTAGAATAATTTTTTTCGGCCTTTGTCAGGGTCCTAGAGGCGTACGCTATGACCTTTTCGACTCCATTCTGAATTTGAACCAGAACTGCTCCAATACCATATCCGCTGGCGTCTGTATGAATTTCTGTAGGGCATCTTTCGTCGAATATCCCCAATACTGGATCAGATGTAAGCGCCTTCTTCAGGTTGTCAAAAGACTTTACCTCTTTAGAACCCCAATGAAATTTCGCATCGCCTTTCAAAAGCACCTGCAGGGGCTCGGCGAGATAGCAAAAGCCCTTAATGAACCTTCTAAAGTAGGAGCAAAGTCCAAGAAAGCTTCGTACGTCATGTAAGTTCTGCGGAGTAGGGAAATTGGTCACGGCTTTCACTTTGTCAGGATCTGGACGGACACCGCTACTGGATACGAGATGGCCTAGTATTTTTACTTCTTGAGCAGCAAAAAGGCACTTCTTAGGGTTAAGTATGAGTCCAGCTTCTTGAATGCATTTCAGAACTGTCCTTAACCGGATAAGGTGGTCTTCATAATTATCGGAGAAAACTACTATGTCGTCCAGGTAACATAGGCACATAGTCCATTTAAGATGGCGTAGCAAATTGTCCATCATTCTTTCAAAAGTCGCCGGTGCATTGCAAAGTCCAAACGGCATGACTTTAAATTCGTATAAACCTTCTGGAGTAATAAATGCCGTCTTTTCACGATCTGCTTCGTCCACTTCTATCTGCCAGTAACCAGATCGGAGATCCATGGAAGAAAAGAACTTTGCGCCTTTTAAACAGTCTAGAGTATCGTCAATACGGGGCAGAGGATAAACATCTTTCTTCGTGATTCTATTCAGTTTGCGATAGTCCACGCAAAAGCGCCAGCTTCCATCTTTTTTCCTGATGAGTACGACGGGAGATGACCACGGACTTTCAGATGGCTGACAATACCTTGGTCAAGCATTTTCTGAACTTCTTCGCGAATTATGCGTCTTTCAGTAGGTGAAACTCTGTAAGCCCTTTGGTAGATTGGTGTATGGTTACCCGTATTGATCCTGTGTTTCACATTTGTCTTTGCGGCTGTCGACTTGTTGGCTTTTGTAAAAATTTCCGAAAAGGTTTGTAAGAGCTCGACTAATTTACGTCTTCTTTCACTGCTCAACTCAGGGGATATCATCAATGCATAATCTGTATTGGAATTCGTCGGCTCCTGCAGAGTACTTGTACTTTTTGTTGTTTCCGCAATCTCGCATATATGTCCTTTATCCAATAGCTCAGCTTCACCTACGTACATTCCTTTAGGAATCACTTGATCTTTGGCTTGCATGTTGGCAACCCAAATTTCACTTCGTCCATTATGGTATAAGGATACCATAGATGGTATAGCAAGGTTTCTTTCAAGTAGCAAGTGTCTATTGCCGTCCACGATTACGCTTATGTTTCTTCCGACATCTAATCCTGATACTGCTATTCTTGTCACTGAACGTGGTTTAAGTTTGTAGTCCTTTGTGGCATACACCTTCCAAGCGTCTAGTGCTTTGGTTTCTTGGCCAGTATCTTCTAACAACAGTTCACTTCTGCCACAGTCTATCACAGCTTGAGAAGCTTCCAAAAAGTCCCAGCCGAGGATTACGTCGTGACTACAATGCTGTAGGACTATGAATTCAACAGGCAGCTCTCGTCTATTTATAACGACACGCAGAACACATTTTCCCAGTGGCCTAACAAAATTGCCATTAGCGACTTTCAGCATAGTGTTCTTGGCGTCAGCGAACATAACTTTCTTTAAGGATCGACGAAACTTATCGGAGACGACAGAAAACGAGGCTCCAGAATCTACTAGAGCACGGATCGGCTGATTATTTACTAGAACATCGAGGTGGTTACCCGTCATCCTTGCGGCCGATGGAGGATTTTCATTACATGCGGCCTCACCTCCTCGAAAGGTCGCTCTACTTAGTTTTCCTCGTTTCGGCGGCTTGGAGATTGACCTGATCGACGATATGGCGACGGCGATCGGGACTAGCAAAATAACGGCGTTCGGGGCTTGGTCGGCGAAACTCAGAGTCAGCGTCATCGAAGTTCTGTCGGCGGGCTCGATAATCGTCAAATATAGCCTTCCTCTCACGGCAGTAGCGTACGACATGTCCAGGGCGTCCACAGTGGAAACACACTGGCCTGTTGTCAGTCGTTCTCCATAGGTCCGTTTTCCTGGGCTGCGGTGCTGATCTCTGGACAGGACTTCTGGGTTTTCTCGTCACAGCGGCTGCATACGTGGGACGTCGTTGGGTGTCTGCAGACTTTGCGACAACTGGCGCTAAAGCCCTTTCAACTTCGTCTTGGATGACGGTCTGTAGCGGCTGGGAATAGGGGCCCGGAAACTCGTCGGCTTGATTAACTATTCTATTGACCTCTTCTCGTACAATCCTGCGGATAAGAGACACTAAATCTGATTCGTCCTCCACGGCTGCAACTGGTACGACGTTTGGTAGTCTCTCAAATCTTCGGCCAATTCTTTTTTGTCTCATTTCTTCAATGTAGTTGCACCACTTGATGAAGTCAGCTGTAGTCTTCACTTCTTTCATCAAGAGCACTTGGTACATGTCTTCAGCAACTCCTTTCATTAAGTGAGATACTTTCTCGTCGTCGGACATTGAAGGATTGATTTCTTGACAAAGCCCTAATACACTCTGAATGTAGGACTGAGTACTCTCTCCTGCCCTTTGAGCTCTACATTTTAGTTGTTCTTCGGCCTTTCTTGTGTACTTGAGGCGATCGCCCAAAAGTTCATTCAAACCCGTCTTGAATGCGTCCCAGGAGTCCAAGGTATCTTCATTATTTATGTACCACTGTTTGGCTGTACCGTCTAGGAAAAAAAATAGACGTTTGCGAGACACATCATTTCATCCCATTTGTTGAACTTTGCCACTCGATCGTATTCTGCAAGCCATTTCCGAGGGTCATCTCCAGGTTCCCCACGGAAGGTTGAAGGGTTTCTTAGTTGCGGGTAGGTAGGAGTTACCACGACAGGCTTTGTATCTTCGGGCATTATCTGCTTCTTTCTTTTTTCTGGGTTGTAAAGGCCAAATTCCGGAGGTAATCCTCTTAAACGGAGACTTCTGCGAAGACTGTCAGAATTATCCACAATGGCGAAATCGTTACCCGGCGCCTCCACCAAATTTGTCACGATGATTCGAATAACACACCGTTTAACGTAACAGAAGAATTTATTGAAGCTAAGTAGCAACTCGCAACTTTACAAGACCGGGAAGTTGCCTACAACTAGTGGGTATCAGCTTTTATACCCGAACAGAATATTCGAGAAATAAATAATTTACATATTAAAGAAAGATCTAGAAAGTTCAAGAACATAAGGAAACATAAGGAAACAATAAATAACATTTTTAAATTAAAAATCCGTACTATGGATAAACAGCCACGGCAAGGATCGAACCCACAATCTTCGGGTCTGGATCGCGTGCTTTGACCATTCGGCCACTTAGCTCGTTGGCTAAGCTTCTTTATGCGGCATTGCCCCTTTCTCAAAAAGACAGCGTCTCGCTGCTATTTAGATCTGGAGCGTGTCAAAGGTCCCTTGTAAGTTTGCCTTCTCTTCCGGAAGAACGACACCTGGATTTCGTCCATCTTCACTTTCGGTCTGCTTAGTCGGATCATGGTATGGCTTCATACGTAAAACATGGACAACGTCTTTTGGTTTTCTTTTTCGGGAGGCAGGATCGAAATCTTGCACTTCATAGGTAACGTCGGATAAACGGCGCAACACTTGATAGGGACCAAAATACCTCCTTAATAGCTTCTCTGAAAGACCGACCTTTCGGACCGGGGTATAAACCCATACGAGGTCTCCAGGACTATAAAACACCATTCGGTGCTTCGAGTCATAACGTCGACGGTCTTTATCTTGCGCTCTCAGAGTATGAGTTCTAGCTAACTGTCTCGACTCTTCTGCTCTGGAAATGGTCTTGGCTATGTAATCGTTAGTTGCATCATCAGGGCAGAATGGAAACATCGTGTCCAGAGTCGTTTCGGCTTCACGTCCATGAACTAGGTAGAACGGGGTGAATCCTGTTGTCTCCTGCTTAGCAGTGTTATAGGCGAACGTCACAAATGGTAGAATTTCGTCCCAGTTTTTCTGTTCGGTGTTAACATACATGGACAGCATATCGGCTACAGTTTTGTTAAGGCGCTCCGTCAAACCATTTGTCTGGGGATGATAGGCCGTCGTCATGCGATGATCGATATTACACAATTCGACGAGAGCGGAAACAAGTCTGGATTGAAAAACAGCACCACGATCTGTAATAATGACTCGAGGAGCTCCATGTTTTAGAAGAATCTCTTCGAGCAGGAACTTGGCTACTTCTTCGGCTTCAGCAGTTGGTAAAGCTTTAGTTATTGCATAGCGTGTACAATAATCGGTGCAAACTGCGATCCATTTATTACCATGGGCAGATTTAGGAAATCTCCCAAGCAGATCTATCCCAATTCGATGAAAAGGTGCGACAGCAGGAGGGATAGAAACCAAGCGTCCAGGTGGTACTTGAGGAACTGATTTTTTCCTTTGGCATTCTCGGCAGTGCATGACATATCTAACAACATTTCGGTACATCCCCGGCCAATAAAATCTTTTACGGATCCTGTCGTACGTTTTCGCAAAGCCAAGATGCCCTGCGGTAGGTGCGTCGTGAAAATGCTTCAGTATGTCTGCTCTCAGATGTTTGGGAATGACGGGCAACCATGTCTTTCCATCTGGATCAAAATTCTTTCTGCACAGGACTCCGTCAATTAACTCAAATTTATTTTCGGTGGATGAGCCGATCTTTGGAAGGATCATTTTTGCTATGTCTGGATCTTTCTTCTGCTCGACAGCGAGGTCTATACTCGTGGTTACAGCTAAAAATTGATCTCGCGTCTCAGTCTCTTCGTCTACTGGATTCCTCGAGAGAGCGTCGGCATCGTTATGCTTCCTACCGGATTTGTATTTTATTGAAAAATTATGTTCTTGGAGTCGAAGAGCCCACCTTGCCAGTCTGCCTGAGGGATCCTTGAGATTCATAAGCCAACACAATGAATGGTGATCTGTCACAACCGTAAAATGTCTTCCAAACAGGTATGGCCGGAATTTATTGATAGCCCATACGACGGCAAGGCATTCCCGTTCTGTAGTAGAATAATTTTTTCGGCCTTTGTCAGGGTCCTAGAGGCGTACGCTATGACCTTTTCGACTCCATTCTGAATTTGAACCAGAACTGCTCCAATACCATATCCGCTGGCGTCTGTATGAATTTCTGTAGGGCATCTTTCGTCGAATATCCCCAATACTGGATCAGATGTAAGCGCCTTCTTCAGGTTGTCAAAAGACTTTACCTCTTTAGAACCCCAATGAAATTTCGCATCGCCTTTCAAAAGCACCTGCAGGGGCTCGGCGAGATAGCAAAAGCCCTTAATGAACCTTCTAAAGTAGGAGCAAAGTCCAAGAAAGCTTCGTACGTCATGTAAGTTCTGCGGAGTAGGGAAATTGGTCACGGCTTTCACTTTGTCAGGATCTGGACGGACACCGCTACTGGATACGAGATGGCCTAGTATTTTTACTTCTTGAGCAGCAAAAAGGCACTTCTTAGGGTTAAGTATGAGTCCAGCTTCTTGAATGCATTTCAGAACTGTCCTTAACCGATAAGGTGGTCTTCATAATTATCGGAGAAAACTACTATGTCGTCCAGGTAACATAGGCACATAGTCCATTTAAGATGGCGTAGCAAATTGTCCATCATTCTTTCAAAAGTCGCCGGTGCATTGCAAAGTCCAAACGGCATGACTTTAAATTCGTATAAACCTTCTGGAGTAATAAATGCCGTCTTTTCACGATCTGCTTCGTCCACTTCTATCTGCCAGTAACCAGATCGGAGATCCATGGAAGAAAAGAACTTTGCGCCTTTTAAACAGTCTAGAGTATCGTCAATACGGGGCAGAGGATAAACATCTTTCTTCGTGATTCTATTCAGTTTGCGATAGTCCACGCAAAAGCGCCAGCTTCCATCTTTTTTCCTGATGAGTACGACGGGAGATGACCACGGACTTTCAGATGGCTGAACAATACCTTGGTCAAGCATTTTCTGAACTTCTTCGCGAATTATGCGTCTTTCAGTAGGTGAAACTCTGTAAGCCCTTTGGTAGATTGGTGTATGGTTACCCGTATTGATCCTGTGTTTCACATTTGTCTTTGCGGCTGTCGACTTGTTGGCTTTTGTAAAAATTTCCGAAAAGGTTTGTAAGAGCTCGACTAATTTACGTCTTCTTTCACTGCTCAACTCAGGGGATATCATCAATGCATAATCTGTATTGGAATTCGTCGGCTCCTGCAGAGTACTTGTACTTTTTGTTGTTTCCGCAATCTCGCATATATGTCCTTTATCCAATAGCTCAGCTTCACCTACGTACATTCCTTTAGGAATCACTTGATCTTTGGCTTGCATGTTGGCAACCCAAATTTCACTTCGTCCATTATGGTATAAGGATACCATAGATGGTATAGCAAGGTTTCTTTCAAGTAGCAAGTGTCTATTGCCGTCCACGATTACGCTTATGTTTCTTCCGACATCTAATCCTGATACTGCTATTCTTGTCACTGAACGTGGTTTAAGTTTGTAGTCCTTTGTGGCATACACCTTCCAAGCGTCTAGTGCTTTGGTTTCTTGGCCAGTATCTTCTAACAACAGTTCACTTCTGCCACAGTCTATCACAGCTTGAGAAGCTTCCAAAAAGTCCCAGCCGAGGATTACGTCGTGACTACAATGCTGTAGGACTATGAATTCAACAGGCAGCTCTCGTCTATTTATAACAACACGCAGAACACATTTTCCCAGTGGCCTAACAAAATTGCCATTAGCGACTTTCAGCATAGTGTTCTTGGCGTCAGCGAACATAACTTTCTTTAAGGATCGACGAAACTTATCGGAGACGACAGAAAACGAGGCTCCAGAATCTACTAGAGCACGGATCGGCTGATTATTTACTAGAACATCGAGGTGGTTACCCGTCATCCTTGCGGCCGATGGAGGATTTTCATTACATGCGGCCTCACCTCCTCGAAAGGTCGCTCTACTTAGTTTTCCTCGTTTCGGCGGCTTGGAGATTGACCTGATCGACGATATGGCGACGGCGATCGGGAACGACGGGTTGGTGATCGGCCTCTAGTTGGACTAGGAAAAGAACGGCATTCGGGGCTTGGTCGGCGAAACTCAGAGTCAGTGTCATCGAAGTTCTGTCGGCGGGCTCGATAATCGTCAAATATAGCCTTCCTCTCACGGCAGTAGCGTACGACATGTCCAGGGCGTCCACAGTGGAAACACACTGGCCTGTTGTCAGTCGTTCTCCATAGGTCCGTTTTCCTGGGCTGCGGTGCTGATCTCTGGACAGGACTTCTGGGTTTTCTCGTCACAGCGGCTGCATACGTGGGACGTCGTTGGGTGTCTGCAGACTTTGTGACAACTGGCGCTAAAGCTCTTTCAACTTCGTCTTGGATGACGGTCTGTAGCGGCTGGGAATAGGGATCCGGAAACTCGTCGGCTTGATTAACTATTCTATTGACCTCTTCTCGTACAATCCTGCGGATAAGAGACACTAAATCTGATTCGTCCTCCACGGCTGCAACTGGTACGACGTTTGGTAGTCTCTCAAATCTTCGGCCAATTCTTTTTTGTCTCATTTCTTCAATGTAGTTGCACCACTTGATGAAGTCAGCTGTAGTCTTCACTTCTTTCATCAAGAGCACTTGGTACATGTCTTCAGCAACTCCTTTCATTAAGTGAGATACTTTCTCGTCGTCGGACATTGAAGGATTGATTTCTTGACAAAGCCCTAATACACTCTGAATGTAGGACTGAGTACTCTCTCCTGCCCTTTGAGCTCTACATTTTAGTTGTTCTTCGGCCTTTCTTGTGTACTTGAGGCGATCGCCCAAAAGTTCATTCAAACCCGTCTTGAATGCGTCCCAGGAGTCCAAGGTATCTTCATTATTTATGTACCACTGTTTGGCTGTACCGTCTAGAAAAAAATAGACGTTTGCGAGACACATCATTTCATCCCATTTGTTGAACTTTGCCACTCGATCGTATTCTGCAAGCCATTTCCGAGGGTCATCTCCAGGTTCCCCACGGAAGGTTGAAGGGTTTCTTAGTTGCGGGTAGGTAGGAGTTACCACGACAGGCTTTGTATCTTCTGCATTATCTGCTTCTTTCTTTTTTCTGGGTTGTAAAGGCCAAATTCCGGAGGTAATCCTCTTAAACGGAAACAGAATTATCCACAATGGCGAAATCGTTACCCGGCGCCTCCACCAAATTTGTCACGATGATTCGAATAAACACACCGTTTAACGTAACAGAAGAATTTATTGAAGCTAAGTAGCAACTCGCAACTTTACAAGACCGGGAAGTTGCCTACAACTAGTGGGTATCAGCTTTTATACCCGAACAGAATATTCGAGAAATAAATAATTTACATATTAAAGAAAGATCTAGAAAGTTCAAGAACATAAGGAAACATAAGGAAACAATAAATAACATTTTTAAATTAAAAATCCGTACTATGGATAAACAGCCACGGCAAGGATCGAACCCACAATCTTCGGGTCTGGATCGCGTGCTTTGACCATTCGGCCACTTAGCTCGTTGGCTAAGCTTCTTTATGCGGCATTGCCCCTTTCTCAAAAAGACAGCGTCTCGCTGCTATTTAGATCTGGAGCGTGTCAAAGGTCCCTTGTAAATTTCTTTTGACTTCTCTTCCGGAAGAACGACACCTGAATTTCGTCCATCTTCACTTTCGGTCTGCTTCGTCGGATCATGGTATGGCTTCATACGTAAAACATGGACAACGTCTTTTGGTTTTCTTTTTCGGGAGGCAGGATCGAAATCTTGCACTTCATAGGTAACGTCGGATAAACGGCGCAACACTTGATAGGGACCAAAATACCTCCTTAATAGCTTCTCTGAAAGACCGACCTTTCGGACCGGGGTATAAACCCATACGAGGTCTCCAGGACTATAAAACACCATTCGGTGCTTCGAGTCATAACGTCGACGGTCTTTATCTTGCGCTCTCAGAGTATGAGTTCTAGCTAACTGTCTCGACTCTTCTGCTCTAGAAATGGTCTTGGCTATGTAATCGTTAGTTGCATCATCAGGGCAGAATGGAAACATCGTGTCCAGAGTCGTTTCGGCTTCACGTCCATGAACTAGGTAGAACGGGGTGAATCCTGTTGTCTCCTGCTTAGCAGTGTTATAGGCGAACGTCACAAATGGTAGAATTTCGTCCCAGTTTTTCTGTTCGGTGTTAACATACATGGACAGCATATCGGCTACAGTTTTGTTAAGGCGCTCCGTCAAACCATTTGTCTGGGGATGATAGGCCGTCGTCATGCGATGATCGATATTACACAATTCGACGAGAGCGGAAACAAGTCTGGATTGAAAAACAGCACCACGATCTGTAATAATGACTCGAGGAGCTCCATGTTTTAGAAGAATCTCTTCGAGCAGGAACTTGGCTACTTCTTCGGCTTCAGCAGTTGGTAAAGCTTTAGTTATTGCATAGCGTGTACAATAATCGGTGCAAACTGCGATCCATTTATTACCATGGGTAGATTTAGGAAATCTCCCAAGCAGATCTATCCCAATTCGATGAAAAGGTGCGACAGCAGGAGGGATAGAAACCAAGCGTCCAGGTGGTACTTGAGGAACTGATTTTTTCCTTTGGCATTCTCGGCAGTGCATGACATATCTAACAACATTTCGGTACATCCCCGGCCAATAAAATCTTTTACGGATCCTGTCGTACGTTTTCGCAAAGCCAAGATGCCCTGCGGTAGGTGCGTCGTGAAAATGCTTCAGTATGTCTGCTCTCAGATGTTTGGGAATGACGGGCAACCATGTCTTTCCATCTGGATCAAAATTCTTTCTGCACAGGACTCCGTCAATTAACTCAAATTTATTTTCGGTGGATGAGCCGATCTTTTGGAAGGATCATGTTTTGCTATGTCTGGATCTTTCTTCTGCTCGACAGCGAGGTCTATACTCGTGGTTACAGCTAAAAATTGATCTCGCGTCTCAGTCTCTTCGTCTACTGGATTCCTCGAGAGAGCGTCGGCATCGTTATGCTTCCTACCGGATTTGTATTTTATTGAAAAATTATGTTCTTGGAGTCGAAGAGCCCACCTTGCCAGTCTGCCTGAGGGATCCTTGAGATTCATAAGCCAACACAATGAATGGTGATCTGTCACAACCGTAAAATGTCTTCCAAACAGGTATGGCCGGAATTTATTGATAGCCCATACGACGGCAAGGCATTCCCGTTCTGTAGTAGAATAATTTTTTTCGGCCTTTGTCAGGGTCCTAGAGGCGTACGCTATGACCTTTTCGACTCCATTCTGCATTTGAACCAGAACTGCTCCAATACCATATCCGCTGGCGTCTGTATGAATTTCTGTAGGGCATCTTTCGTCGAATATCCCCAATACTGGATCAGATGTAAGCGCCTTCTTCAGGTTGTCAAAAGACTTTACCTCTTTAGAACCCCAATGAAATTTCGCATCGCCTTTCAAAAGCACCTGCAGGGGCTCGGCGAGATAGCAAAAGCCCTTAATGAACCTTCTAAAGTAGGAGCAAAGTCCAAGAAAGCTTCGTACGTCATGTAAGTTCTGCGGAGTAGGGAAATTGGTCACGGCTTTCACTTTGTCAGGATCTGGACGGACACCGCTACTGGATACGAGATGGCCTAGTATTTTTACTTCTTGAGCAGCAAAAAGGCACTTCTTAGGGTTAAGTATGAGTCCAGCTTCTTGAATGCATTTCAGAACTGTCCTTAACCTTGATAAGGTGGTCTTCATAATTATCGGAGAAAACTACTATGTCGTCCAGGTAACATAGGCACATAGTCCATTTAAGATGGCGTAGCAAATTGTCCATCATTCTTTCAAAAGTCGCCGGTGCATTGCAAAGTCCAAACGGCATGACTTTAAATTCGTTATAAACCTTCTGGAGTAATAAATGCCGTCTTTTCACGATCTGCTTCGTCCACTTCTATCTGCCAGTAACCAGATCGGAGATCCATGGAAGAAAAGAACTTTGCGCCTTTTAAACAGTCTAGAGTATCGTCAATACGGGGCAGAGGATAAACATCTTTCTTCGTGATTCTATTCAGTTTGCGATAGTCCACGCAAAAGCGCCAGCTTCCATCTTTTTTCCTGATGAGTACGACGGGAGATGACCACGGACTTTCAGATGGCTGAACAATACCTTGGTCAAGCATTTTCTGAACTTCTTCGCGAATTATGCGTCTTTCAGTAGGTGAAACTCTGTAAGCCCTTTGGTAGATTGGTGTATGGTTACCCGTATTGATCCTGTGTTTTCACATTTGTCTTTGCGGCTGTCGACTTGTTGGCTTTTGTAAAAATTTCCGAAAAGGTTTGTAAGAGCTCGACTAATTTACGTCTTCTTTCACTGCTCAACTCAGGGGATATCATCAATGCATAATCTGTATTGGAATTCGTCGGCTCCTGCAGAGTACTTGTACTTTTTGTTGTTTCCGCAATCTCGCATATATGTCCTTTATCCAATAGCTCAGCTTCACCTACGTACATTCCTTTAGGAATCACTTGATCTTTGGCTTGCATGTTGGCAACCCAAATTTCACTTCGTCCATTATGGTATAAGGATACCATAGATGGTATAGCAAGGTTTCTTTCAAGTAGCAAGTGTCTATTGCCGTCCACGATTACGCTTATGTTTCTTCCGACATCTAATCCTGATACTGCTATTCTTGTCACTGAACGTGGTTTAAGTTTGTAGTCCTTTGTGGCATACACCTTCCAAGCGTCTAGTGCTTTGGTTTCTTGGCCAGTATCTTCTAACAACAGTTCACTTCTGCCACAGTCTATCACAGCTTGAGAAGCTTCCAAAAAGTCCCAGCCGAGGATTACGTCGTGACTACAATGCTGTAGGACTATGAATTCAACAGGCAGCTCTCGTCTATTTATAACAACACGCAGAACACATTTTCCCAGTGGCCTAACAAAATTGCCATTAGCGACTTTCAGCATAGTGTTCTTGGCGTCAGCGAACATAACTTTCTTTAAGGATCGACGAAACTTATCGGAGACGACAGAAAACGAGGCTCCAGAATCTACTAGAGCACGGATCGGCTGATTATTTACTAGAACATCGAGGTGGTTACCCGTCATCCTTGCGGCCGATGGAGGATTTTCATTACATGCGGCCTCACCTCCTCGAAAGGTCGCTCTACTTAGTTTTCCTCGTTTCGGCGGCTTGGAGATTGACCTGATCGACGATATGGCGACGGCGATCGGACGGGTTGGTGATCGGCCTCTATTAGGACTAGCAAAAGAACGGCGTTCGGGGCTTGGTCGGCGAAACTCAGAGTCAGCGTCATCGAAGTTCTGTCGGCGGGCTCGATAATCGTCAAATATAGCCTTCCTCTCACGGCAGTAGCGTACGACATGTCCAGGGCGTCCACAGTGGAAACACACTGGCCTGTTGTCAGTCGTTCTCCATAGGTCCGTTTTCCTGGGCTGCGGTGCTGATCTCTGGACAGGACTTCTGGGTTTTCTCGTCACAGCGGCTGCATACGTGGGACGTCGTTGGGTGTCTGCAGACTTTGCGACAACTGGCGCTAAAGCCCTTTCAACTTCGTCTTGGATGACGGTCTGTAGCGGCTGGGAATAGGGATCCGGAAACTCGTCGGCTTGATTAACTATTCTATTGACCTCTTCTCGTACAATCCTGCGGATAAGAGACACTAAATCTGATTCGTCCTCCACGGCTGCAACTGGTACGACGTTTGGTAGTCTCTCAAATCTTCGGCCAATTCTTTTTTGTCTCATTTCTTCAATGTAGTTGCACCACTTGATGAAGTCAGCTGTAGTCTTCACTTCTTTCATCAAGAGCACTTGGTACATGTCTTCAGCAACTCCTTTCATTAAGTGAGATACTTTCTCGTCGTCGGACATTGAAGGATTGATTTCTTGACAAAGCCCTAATACACTCTGAATGTAGGACTGAGTACTCTCTCCTGCCCTTTGAGCTCTACATTTTAGTTGTTCTTCGGCCTTTCTTGTGTACTTGAGGCGATCGCCCAAAAGTTCATTCAAACCCGTCTTGAATGCGTCCCAGGAGTCCAAGGTATCTTCATTATTTATGTACCACTGTTTGGCTGTACCGTCTAGGAAAAAAAATAGACGTTTGCGAGACACATCTTTTCATCCCATTTGTTGAACTTTGCCACTCGATCGTATTCTGCAAGCCATTTCCGAGGGTCATCTCCAGGTTCCCCACGGAAGGTTGAAGGGTTTCTTAGTTGCGGGTAGGTAGGAGTTACCACGACAGGCTTTGTATCTTCGGGCATTATCTGCTTCTTTCTTTTTTCTGGGTTGTAAAGGCCAAATTCCGGAGGTAATCCTCTTAAACGGAGACTTCTGCGAACACTGTCAGAATTATCCACAATGGCGAAATCGTTACCCGGCGCCTCCACCAAATTTGTCACGATGATTCGAATAAACACACCGTTTAACGTAACACAAGAATTTATTGAAGCTAAGTAGCAACTCGCAACTTTACAAGACCGGGAAGTTGCCTACAACTAGTGGGTATCAGCTTTTATACCCGAACAGAATATTCGAGAAATAAATAATTTACATATTAAAGAAAGATCTAGAAAGTTCAAGAACATAAGGAAACATAAGGAAACAATAAATAACATTTTTAAATTAAAAATCCGTACTATGGATAAACAGCCACGGCAAGGATCGAACCCACAATCTTCGGGTCTGGATCGCGTGCTTTGACCATTCGGCCACTTAGCTCGTTGGCTAAGCTTCTTTATGCGGCAATATATATATATATATATATATATATATATATATATATATACATATATATACATATATATATATATATATATATATATATATATATATATATATATATATATATATATATATATATATATATATATATATATATATACATATATATATATACATATATATACATATATATGCATATATATATATATATATATATATATATATACATACATATATACATATACATATATATATATACATATACATATATATATACATATACATATATATATATATATATATATATATATATATATATATATATATATATATATATATATATATATATATATATATATATATATATATATATATATATATATATATATATATATATATATATATATATATATATATATATATACACACACACATATATATATATATATACATACATATATTTTACTACTTATCTAATTTCACGGTTGTGAGCCAATTTGACTCATAAATTGGTTTAACATTTAATCTTATAACATGAAATGTATTGGTCCTATCAGTATTGGGATATTTTCTAATTGGCTGAAGAGCTCAGAAGTAAATACAGAGAAGAAGTTTAGAACACTTCCATTCCAATGACAGAAATTCCTACTACTGACGCACGGAAGAATTGTCAAGTTCAACAATCATGCAAAATAAACAAATGTAGAAACCATTGTGCTAAATGTAATAGAAATGTTTGCAGAAAATGTGTTTCAAAAACAGATTTTATACGTAAAAATGCTTTGAATGAATGTTTTGATAATAAACATTTCATTTAAGTTAAATTTTTAAGTATTTTCTTTCCAAAAAACATCAATCTCCTTGTATGAGTCATACTGACTCACTTCAGTAAAAATAGATATGTGATCAACATCCGTTAATCTAGTGTTAATATCATTAGAATTACACATCATGACGTCGAAATATGCTGACATTGATTAATATACTTTTAGTAATGTCAACACTACACATAACAAATCTTGTTGACAGAAAACACCCGAAAATAACTATACCTTTATAATTTAAAATTTATACAAATTCTGATTCATATATTGAAACCATAACTATCAATTTTAAAATATTAATCTTCATTAGCTATCTTATAGAGTTTGATTGTTAATGCTTTAAAATCTAAAATGAAAATGGATAGTATCATTCAGTTTCATTAAGGTAAACGAAGCTACTAATACATTTCAATTAAGATAAAGAGAAATCATGTGTTCATTCTCCTCTAAAGATATGTAAAATTATCTATATTCGTTTATATGAATGCTATGTGCTGTAAATTAATCCCCATTATTTTAGTATTCAGGAAATATTTCTATAAATTAAGACATGATATGTTACATAGATATGTCAGGTATACTTGCTTACATTTCACCTTTTAATGTGTTTCTCAATGTATAATTATTTACTTGGTATTTAAGAGTACATCGTTGTTTCATCACAACTAATTTTATTATAGATTTAATCCTGGACTAATATTTTAGATAGTAATGGGGAATTTTGAGACTCGAGTATATTCATAATATAATGGAATATGTATGAACATTTATAGATTCAAATTTAAGTATGATAAATATTTTATATAGATGATAGAAAAATAGAGAAATGTTTCAGAGACGAAAAAGAAAAAAAAATCTGCAGGAATATGAATTTTCCGAAAACTTGGATCACCATTAAACTGTATGTAAATGAAATATTTTTTAAAAGTTGAGAATGAAATAAGAAAGTTTTCCTAAACTTGTGAAGATAATTATATAAACCAATTTTAAAAAGAAGTATTTGGTTTATTTTTGTATGCAAGAAAAAATAATTATGGTATTCATGTTTAGTTATTTTAGTACAAGTAAAATTTTGGTATTAAAAAAATATTTAAAGAAACCTAACAAAACAAACAGCCCAAATACGGATTACAGATAAATTTACCAAAAAAAGATAAATTTCTATAGCAAAATTAAAAACATCTCGACTCTCTTTTATTGTACCTTTTTCTGTCTTTAAATATATTTATTTCTAATAATTATTGAGTTAGGAATATAGGTATTATCTAATGATTATTGTAAAACTATGTGTTTTTATTACATAGGAACAGTTTGTGTCTACATAATTAAAATTAAAGACATTTTAGTAAAATAAATTTCTTTAGCACAATCATACATTTCATCTCTCTTTTATTGTACCATATTTATTATTTGTGTCTAAACATATTTATTTCTAATAATTAATTAGTTAGGAATACAGGTATTATCTAATGATTATTGTAAAACCATCTGTTTTTTATTACATAGAAACAGTTTGTGTCTACATACATAAAATTAAGGACGTTTTAGTAAGATAAATTTCTATATCTCAATCATATATTTCATCTCTCTTTTTGTGCACCATATTTTTTTAAGACTCCAAACAGATTTATTTCTAATAATTATTGAGTTAGCAATACAGTTATTATCTAATGATTATTGTAAAACCATGTGTTTTTATTACATAGGAACAGGTTGAGTCTAAGTAGTTTAAAATTAGAGACATTTTGGTAAGATAAATTTCTATAGAACAATCATAAATTTCATGTCTCTTTTATTGTACCATATTTATTTTCTGCCTCAAAACATTTATTTCTAATAATTATTGAGTTAAGAATACAGTTATTATCTAATGATTATTGTAAAACCATGTGTGTTTATTACATAGGAACAGGTTGAGTCTAAGTTATAAAAATTAGAGACATTTTGGTAAGATAAATTTCTATAGAAAATCATACATTTCATCTCTCTTTTATTGTACCATATTTATTTTCTGCCTCAAAACATTTATTTTTAATAATTATTGAGTTAGGAATATAGGTATTATCTAATGATTATTGTAAAACCATGTGTTTTTATTACATAGGAACAGTTTGGGGCTACATAATTAAAATTAAAGAAATTTTGGTAAGATAAATTTCTATAGCACAATCATATATTTCCTCTCTCTCTTATTGTACCATATTTATTTTCTATCTCTAAACATATTTATTTCTAATAATTTTGAGTTAGGAATACAGGTATTATCTAGTGATTATTGTAAAACTATGTGTTTTTTTATTACATAGGAACAGCTGGTGTCTATCAAATTAAAATTGCAAACATTTTGGTAAGATACATTTCTAGAGCATAATCATACATTTCATCTCTTTTTTATTGTACCATAATTATTTTATGCCTCAAAACATATTTATTTCTAATAATTATTGAGTTAGGAATACAGGTATTATCTAATGATTATTGTAAAACCATATGTTTTTTATTTCATAGGGACAGTTTTTGTCTACATTATTAAAATTAAAGACATTTTGGTAAGATAAATTTCTATAGCACAATTAAAAACATCTCATCTCTCTTTTATTTTACTATATTTATTTTATATCTTTAAACATATTTATTTCTAATAATTATTGAATTAGGTATAAATGTATTATCTAATGATTATTGTAAACCCACGTATTTTTTATTACATAGGAATAGTTTGTGTCTACATAAATAAAATTAAAGACATTTTAGTAAGATAAATTTCTATAGCACAATCATAATTTCATCTCTCATTTTTATCCGTCGTGTGCAAAACAGTAGACCGGATCGCTCCAAACCAAACAAAACCATCTCTCTTTTATTGTATCATATTTATTTTCTGAATCAAAACATATTTATTTCTAATAATTATTGAGTTATGAATACAGGTATTATCTAATAATTATTGGAAAATCATGTGTTTTTTTATTGTATAGGAAGAGTTTGTGTCTACATAACCAAAATTAAAGACATTTTGATAAAATTTCTACAGAACAATCATACATTTCATCTCTTTTTTATTTATTGTACCATATTTATTTTCTGCCTCAAAACATATTTATTTCTAATAATTATTGAGTTAGGAATACAGGTATTATCTAATGATTATTGTAATACTATGTGTTTTTTATTACATAGGAGTAGTTTGTGCCTACATAATTAAAATTAAAGTCATCTTACTAAGATAAATCTCCATAGCAAAACCATACATTTCATCTCTCTTTTATTGTACCATATTTATTTTCTGCCTAAAAACATTTATTTCCAATAATTATTGAGTTAGGAATATAAGTATTATCTAACTGTAAAACCATGTGTTTTTTACATAACAACTGTTCGTGTCTACATAAATAAAATTAAAAGCATTTTAGTGAGATATATTTCTACAGCACAATCATATATTTCATCTCTCATTTATTGTACCATATTTATTTTCTGCCTCAAAACATATTTATTTCTAATAATTATTGTTATTCATAGAACTTAAATATACAATAAGTAATGCTCATTGATTTTAGAAGGGTATGAAACATTAGAGCACTGATATGTATAAATATTATTTAAATAAATAAATAGATCTATTTAATATATGAAAAAATATTTTCTGTGACAGCACCCCTAAGGAAAAAAATTTAAATATTTTTATGTACTGTAGTATGTACATTGTAATATAATTATTAAATTCCTAAAACGTAACCCAAAATTACGTAGCTATACAAATAAAAATAATAAAGAAATTTCGTGCAGTAGCACTTATAATTTTTAGAATACTGAGACTAAAAACTATGTTGAACTTCTTATCCCCAGAACTCTGATTCAAGCTTGTCGAAAGTTCTAACACCTATGGAAGTAGAATTATCAATATGACAGATATTTGAAAATCTATTCTTCAAGGTAAGAGTGATATTTTCACCTTCGTGGAGAAATCAATATTATCCAGGACCTTCTTTAAGCCGGCAACTCTATGCAATTGATTTACTGCAGAAGCGTTTGTAGTAAGAACTTTTTAAACTACCTTAAATGCAATATTTTTAAAAAATGTGCTACAGCTATACAGATGCACTTAGGTATAAAAAATTATTCCTTTCTTTCGATGAAAACTTATATGCTATATCAGTTCTGAAAAGATTTACTTTTGAAGGAATTTGAGAAAGGAAAAGGTATTGATATAACTTAGCCGATTTGAGACTTAAAAAAATGTATATCTTTTTGGTTAGCCACTTTCAAAACTTTCAAAAGTATTGACTTAATTTAAAAGTTTTTATTTTTGTATTAAAATTCCTATTATTATTATTATTAAATTGTTTTATGCTTGTGATAGTTATAAATATACACGTGTCATTATCACTGTCCACTTATAAAAGGAGAAAATAATTTAATAGAAAGAACTGTTATTTTTAAATAAAAGTGCTGTGATAACTTTTCATTTCAAGACATGTGATAAACTTTTTGTGTTTCTTCATATTGAAAGTATAATAAAAAGGTCTAAGGACATTAAATAGCAAAACACAGGTTTTACATTACATGAAATAAATTACAATAGTTTAAGTGACGTGGTAGCTCAGTCGGCAAAGGAAACGCTCTAGTAACTGGAGGGTTACGGGTTAGGAGACCGAGGGAGCATAAGTTCCTCTGTGTTCGTTAAAGGTGACTGGAACAAATAAAATATGTTCGAAGTCACAATGTCCTCCAAGTTTTCAATCAATACCACTTGGGGTGGCAGGCCAAGACTATGGGTCTTCTGCTTCGTCCCTGCTTCAAAATTACGAGAACCTAATTAGGCTTAAGTCGTACTTTCACACTTGAAGTGCTCTTCAAAACGAAAGGTGGACCCCCTTGCCTTAATAAGAGTAACCTCCGGCTCAATCATGCTTGGTTAGACCAAGTGGCATATGCAACAACAACAATAGTTTAAGAAAAGAACATAGATGAAATAAATAATAACCAATATTTTGTGAATTCTTTATGATGCATAGGGACTTTCTAGGTATTCAAAAATAATGTTGAATCTTTTACTGTTTCATTCTTCCTGTTACAGAACGAAAGAAGAATTGCAATTGCGAAACATTTCAGTTTAGAATAAAATATCTCTTTTACGAAGTATGCATACAATAAAATATCACAATAAGCCTATACAGTACCAATAGAATACTAAAACAACGGGTCTCAACTAGTACTTAAGCTTTATGCAGCAAAAGAATAACTTCGAGAAAAGAAATTGTTTTAGAAACTTGAAAAGAATGAGCAAATGAGAACTATCGTGATGTTTCGTAATACAAAAGTAAGAAACAATTACTTCAAGAAATGTAAGTTTTTAAAAACTTGTAAAGAATGTTTAGAGGAAAGGTTTAATATTGTATTACACATAATAAAAAGCAGTTACTTAGTGAAAGGAAATTTTTTTAGAAACATGAAAAAGTGTGCAAAAGACAAATTTATGATGTATCATACACAGTAAAAAATTTTAAATAAAAATCTAAAATAGTAGGCGTACAGATATGACATATGGTGTTGTAACGTCGTTCAGGTGTCAATATGTAGAAAGCACTTGTCAACGCTCAACGTCAGGATTACCACATTTTTATTTACGTCACAGCAAACAATATACATGTAAAAAAAACGTTTAAATCTACACAAAAAACGAATCGACTCATCACTTCTATCTAAAACCTCTTCATTCTCTTTTTAGCCATCATAAAAAAAACTCGCTTCACTTCGTTTCACTTTTCAGAAATTCAGGGAGGAAAGAAAAAGGGGATGTTACTGTATCCACATCAGTTTTTTAAAGAGTTTTTCAGTTCTTTGAAATTATTTGAATGTTTGGGAGTGATGATCAGTGTGAACAATTGTTTAGAATTACGAATTGGAAACTTTTTCTTCACAGAATCTGTGAGAGTTACCTAAGTTCATATTAGATATTGAGAATAAAAACTGCGAAAAACTTTCTGTTAATATATTAATGAGAGGGGTGCAGAGGAATATTGCCAAGGAGTAAATATCAATTTATTAAGAAAATAAAAATTATTTGTGTTATATTGCTCTGATATTACATAATCATCTCTATTTTTGTTTTTCTTTGCTTATCTCTATATGATCGCTATTTACAATATCTCTATATATAACTCTATTTATAAAATCTCTTTTTCTTTGTTAATTATCTCTATTTCTGCTTTTCTTTTGTATAAGCTTAACTTACTAGTAAAAACTATCTCTTCTATACCATTTACATTAGTTTTCTTTCATGTAAATTAGACTTTGATTTGCTCACTTTAGCTTCTCCGTTTATAATGCTTGTTGTAGATGTAAAGAAAAATAAAACATGGAGTACTTTCGGTTATTAGCTAGTGATATATGCAAAATTCTCAACTTAAACTATAGAACATATATAGAACACGTTTGAACTCATTTACGGGTGGTAAGAATAAATTACATATATTATTTGGTGTATTTACATTATTCATCAATAACTAGCTACAAAATTAAGATTCTAGAAGTATAGTGCAAAATTTGTAAATTCAAAACAAAAGATAAATATCAATTTGTAAAACGAAATGCAAATTATGGCAGATATTTCGATTATTGGTCAGACAAATTTGCAAAATATCTTACGTAATTATTGTATAGGCATCAATCAGAGAAAAACTTTCGGATCAGTTAACAATAAAATATATTTCTAAAATAAGTATCGTGCTCATAAAAGTTTCATGTCTTCTGGTGCGCATGGAGTTATCAATTCTCGGGAGAGTTTCAAGAATCAAGGGGTGAAAAAAATAAGAAAACTTTAGTCTTTTCTTTAAATGTCAAAGTTTCTTTTATTTTGTTGCTGGAAGATGGATGACCACTAGAAGCATACAATTCCGTATCATACATAAACCAAAATCAATAATGCTACGTCATCTATCTTGCAATTTTTCTCCAGTATTCGAGGGTTATTTTTTTACTGTAATTAAATTTAAAATTTTTATAATATAAGATGTAATGAAGAGCTAATTTTGGATATAATTTATTGAAAGATATGAAAAATGAATTCTATGCCAAAAGTATGGTTTTTTTCATTCTTTTAACATGAAGAGAAAAAGTAAACATGAAAAACCAATTTTACCTAAACAAATCAGAAATAAGAAGACTTTTTAGATTGTGACACATTTTACCTTAAATTTATAAAATAATGTTAAATTTTATTATCTGTACCGTATACACACAAGAATACTTTTATACACACATAAGCATCCACTTATACACACACACATATACACACACATACATATATATATATATATATATATATATATATATATATATATATATATATATATATATATATATATATATATATATATATATATATATATATATATATATATATATATATATATATATATATATATATATATATATATATATATATATATATATATATATATATATATATATATATATATATATATATATATATATATATATATATATGTATATATATATATATATATATATATATATATATATATATATATATATATATATATATATATATATGTATATATATATATATATATATATATATATATATATATATATATATATATATATATATATATATATATATATATATATATATATATATATATATATATATATATATATATATATATATATATATATATATATATATATATATATATATATATATATATATATATATATATTATATATATATATATATATATATATATATATATATATATATATATATATATATATATATATATATATATATATATATATATATATATATATATATATATATATATATATATATATATATATATATATATATATATTATAATATACATATATATATATTATATACATACATATTATATTATACATATATGTGTGTGTTTGTGTGTGTTTATGTACATATGTATGTATGTATGAATGCATATTATGGGTATTCATTACTTCAGTGTATGGTTTTAAGAATCATAAAAAGAAAAAAAATGTTAGTAACTCGCTTCTTTTTGTATTTTTAGTGACTTAAAAATTAAAATGTACAATTATGAATGGGGATTATCTTCATAAATTTTAGAGACTACTATATGTTGCTTTTAAACAAATGTGAAATGCATATAAAGATAGATATACAGAGAAAGATAAAGGTATAGAGACATGACACATAGTGAATGTTAGATACAGGCAAAACATTGTAGAGAAACAAATATATATTGATAGACAAATGTATAAAAATAGAAAGTATGAAAGACAGAAAGAGAGAGTAACGATAGAGAGAAGGATAGATGAATTAATATATAGATTCCTTCATCTATCCCGTCCATTCCCATTTCACATTTCATTAGTTACAAATTTATTGATAGTAAAAAATAAGTTATAACATTTTTAAATATAATTTAAAAGCAAAGTTTTTAATAATCTGTTCGGTTTTGATGGAAGATAGATTGTTAAGTATAAAAATAAGAACATAAAAATTTAGTTTTTAATAATATTTCATAAATTCTGTATTTTTATTAATTAATTTGTTTATGGCAAATAATAACTGGTCAATAAAATTATTCAATATTTATTCTACATATAAATTAAAATATTTTGCAATATTATTCTTCAAACATATTTGTGTTTTTAAAGCATTGAAATATTTATAGTATTTGAAGTAGTGTACCAAGTTAAAAATTCAAAACATTATCCTCTACTTTCCAAAGCAAGTAACACACCATTGAGGTTCAAAATAATTTATTCATATGAGTCCGTTAATTATTAATTTTATTTAAAGATACAACTTAAATCACCCAAAATAGGAAAGATACACAATAACCATACATGCCTTTTAAATTTAAATATAATTTTTGGGGTTTAGTTCAATATTCTAAGTAATTTTTCAACCGTCTAAGATGTACCTTTTGTTTTATTCTGATCTTTTTACACTGCAGTTTTCTAACGCTCATTTTCAGCTCTGCCTTGCAGCAATATGTTAAACTTTTTACAATTTTTAATATTAATTTTCTTTAGAAAACTTTTCTAGCCTTCACATGATGAAATTTAAGGTAGTTTAAAAGTAATTAAGATTTTAACCTAAATAACGTAATTTTTCTTTTAACAAACTGTGGTACTTTACAAAATAATTTTTCTGCACTGTGTCTAATATATAAAGACTTAACAGAGAGAAAATAACTAAAACGTATGTGGACATAAGAAATGTTTTACAAATACCGAGTTTTGAAACGATATTGCATTTCGAGTTGGTTTATACAAATTGTACAAATATTATGTGGGTTTTCATTAATATGTAAACGATTTATTAAATTGTAAAAATCGGCACTGCTTGAAGCATTATCCAGAAAAAAGTTAAGAGAACACAAGAATTTAAGAAATATTCTTGTATATCATTCATAGAGAGAAAGTAACTAAAACGTATGTGTATATAAGAAATGTTTTACAAATACCGAGTTTTGAAACGAAATTGCATTTCGAGTTGGATTATACAAATTGTACAAATATTATGTGGGTTTTGATTAATATGTAAACGATTTATTAAATTGTAAAAATCGGCACTGCATTATCTAGAAAAAAGTTAAGAGAACACAAGAATTTAAGAAATATTCTTGTATATCATTTATGATATAGAGTATATTTATGAAGTCTTGAGTATTATGAGTCATATTTATGAAAATATTTAAAACATAAAACATGAAGTACTGATAAACATAAAGACTCTAAATTTAGAAATATAACTTAATTCTGCTTTAATTAACAGTAACTGTCATATTGTACTCTTTTATTGTAACTCTGTTGAAAATTAACAAATCATGTTTTGTATCGTTTATCTGAGTTGTAAAAACAAAATAGTCCCACATGTACCTTATTATAAAAATATCTTGCAGCATTTATTAAAAAAATAATTCTTATTTTTTATATAAAATTGTAATTTCCTAACGATTTTTATAAATAAAAGCTTTTTAAATGATTAAAATATAATTAAATAGATAAATAAATTAAAAAGTAAATAAATACATAAAAGAATAAATGTAAAAATAAGTAATAAAAATAACACAATAAAAATAACGGAAAAAACACAATAATAAATGTTCGATTTTAGTCTCCGTAAAATGATTCGTTGTTAAATTGAATATAAGTATTGTTATTGCGGTTTATTAAACATATTTAAAATTATTTAAAAAGAACTTCTAAATTTTATTTAAAATTGAATAAAAATGATATTAGATATCTCTTAGAAGATAAAAATGGCATGTATATTAGATAAAAAACTAAATATATATTTTATATATTATATAAAAGATTAAATATGTATTTTATATCTAACAATATTTAAATTATAACTTTCTTAACACCGCATTATTATATTTCAGAAATTTTGAAACTATCTTGAAACAATTTATTTTATTTTACTATTTTATTGTAACTCTTCTGAAAATTAACAAACCATGTTTTGTATCGTTTATCTGAGTTGTAAAAACAAAATAGTCCCACATATATCTTATTATAAAAATATCTTGCAGCATTTATTAAAAAATAATTTTTATTTTTTATATAAAATTGTAATTTCCTAACGATTTTTGTAAATAAAATCTTTTTAAATGAATAAAATATAATTAAATAGATAAATAAATTAAAAAGTATATAAATACATAAAAGAATAAATGTAAAAATAAGTAATAAAAATAACACATTAAAAATAACGGAGGAAAAAAATACAATAATAAATGTGCGGTTTTAATATCCATAAAATGATTTCTTGTTTAATTGAATATTACTTTTGTTATTACTGTTTTTTAAAAAATCTTTCAAATTAGTTAAAGAGAACCTCTAAATTTTCTTTAAAAGAGATTAAAATGATATTAGATGTCCCTTAAAAGATAAACATGGCATGTATATTAGATAAAAAATTAAATATGTATTTTACATATTACATAAAAAATTAAATATTCATTTAATATATTACATAAAAAAATTAAATATGTATTTTATATATTACATAAAAAAGTAAATATGTATTTTATATTAAACGCTATTTAAATTATAACTTTCTTAACACCACATTATTATATTTCTGAAATTTTGAAACTATCACGAAACAATTTTTGTCGTCTGTGTTCCAGATATCTCTATCTCACTTTGGACCTCATCCAAAAATAAAATGGCAAAAATTCTCATTTCTGCCTCTTTTTCTTTTCATCAAAAGAGAAAATATTCCAATATTCCGCATGAGTTTTGACTTCACATTTTGTTTACATTATTTTCTAATAAACACACTTGCAACATTCAGTTTAAAGAAATACGATAGTCAGGTAAAAATATTCGTTCACGATATTTACCAGGATGTTTACAAGCTCCTTCAAGTGTCAATAGAGCAAGATTTATCTCTTACTGTCAAAGTAACAGTACTAAATGACTATGTTAATAGTTTCAAGTTCATCTGTCTTCTACTGCTATCTCCAGTAACAAATGTCTCTTATATCGATTTCCTACTTATTCAGTGTTCTACAAATTTCAGCTATTTTACCCTTTTCGATCACGAAAAGGATTTCCATAACCCAGGAATTTAAGGTTAAGGTTAAAGTAAAGTACGTAATGTATATATCTGGCAGCTAGCGTGTATAAAACGGTTAGAGATTTTTTTTTCTAAATAATTTGAAAGTTAAAGGTAAAATACGTTTTTAACTTTAATATTTTATTTTAAATAAATCGTTTAAAAGAATTTTCTGTTAGATAGTATTTTGTATTTTTATAGTTAAAAGCATTTCTTCGTGGAATTTAAATAAAAGTTTACAAACTTATTCAAATGTCAGAAGGGTAAGATTTATCTCTTATTGTCAAAGTAATTACTGTACTAATGGATTCAAGTTTCTCTGTCTCTCACTTAAATAACAAGAGATAATTTACTGTCTACTTAACATCGTAAAAATTACAGCTATTTCAACTATTTTACTCAAGAAAAAGATTTACCTAATCCATACTTTTAAGGTTATGATTAATGATACACAGTTATAAGGTAAAAGACATCATTGAAACAGCCTATTTCTCTGTTTAAACAGTAAATATCTATTCATCACTATTTAAAATATCAGGTAACTAAACTTTACCTAAACCAGAATTATAAGGTTATGACTAATGCTACACAGTAACTTATAATCTAAAAGACTTCATTATAACAGCCCATTTCTTTGTTTAAACAGTAAATAT